>RJWH01000817.1:0-559214 GCA_004363575.1 Solenodon paradoxus
CATTCGGGAAATTAGATGTTTATTGGAAAGGAAAATAGCTATAAGTGATTGAGAGCAATTTCCTTGACAAGAACTCATCAGGAGGCAGAGATTGCACTTAATTAAAAGAAGAAAGTCGGCCTTTTGTGAACTGAGGTATTACTACCCAAGCCAAACCCAGTGCCTCACAAATAGTGAAAGCCCGTTGCAAGTACTTCAGAAGAAAGTGAGAACTGTGCTTCTGAGGAGTAAGGGAAGAATGAGAGATAGAAAGATAAAAGGACAGACAGAGGTAGAAATAGATGTCCCTTCACAAACCAGGTAAGAGGAGAGACCAATTAAGAACGAGAAGAGTTGACATTTCTTGAGTACTTGCCTCACAAGCACCAGGCTCTGCTCTAAGCCTCATGCACGCATTACCTCATTTAACCCTCACAATGACCCTGTGGGGTAGTTTTCACCATTTTTAATCCCTACATTAGAGATAAAGCAATTGAGACTAAGATGGGATAAATGATCGGTCCCATCAGCAAGAGGTAGAGAAAAGGTATACTTCCTTTTGAGATTTTGGAAGCTCTAAGAGGACTAAGCATGCTCACTTTCATCCAGAATTGTGTCTAAAGACCCTATCCTTTAAGACAAATTCTTTATTAATATCTAAAATACATAGGCACTTACAACTCAATTTTAAAAAGTGAAAAATGGGTAGAAGATCTGAGCAGACATTTTTCAAAGAAGATGGCCAACAGATACATGAAAAGGTGCTCAACATCATTAATCATCAGGGCAATGCAAATTAAAACAAAATGAGATATTGCCTCTGTACGAAATAGAATGACTTGACTCCATTTTGAATGGTGCCATCTTAGACCCATAATAGCTGATTCTCTTCTTCCTGAAACTTGTTACTAATTATTCCTTCTTCATCTTTAGAAGGACAAAGGCCCTTGGGTATATATCCAGGACTCTGGACTAAGATTTTTGCATTAAGTTTTATTTGGTTAAATGATAAGCACAACAGAGTGGGGATAAGAAGACCCTTTAGTATGAAGGTAGCACAAATACTCCCTTGACTGGAGTCCTGGACACCTGCTCCAATATCCAGGACCCCTGTATATAAGTTACCCCCATTAAATTGCTGCTATATCTTATGGTTTTGCCTAGTCTTGTTCCTATGACGCAAATTACCTAGCTGTTTAGAGAAAGCTATTTGTTTTCACAGCTGAGCAACCTTCGCCCTGTTAGAATAGCTATTATCAAAAAGACAAGAAATAAGTATTGGTGAGGATATGAAGAAAAAGGAGTCCTTGTGCTCTGTTGGTGGGAGTGTAAGTTGTTGCAACCACTATAGAAAACAGTAGGAACTTACTCAAAAAATTAAAAACAAAACTATTATATGATCCAACCATCCTACTTCTGGGTATTTACCCAAAAGAAATGAAAACAGTAAGTACAAAAAGATATGAGCACTTCTACATTCACTGCAGCACTGTTTACAATAGCCAGGTTATGTAACAACTGAAAACTCAATCTTAGACTCAGTCAGCTAGATCAACCATAACCTGACTGTACTAATAACATGTCTACAGACAGACTGTGTCACAGGGGGTTGGCTGGCTCTGAAATCATAGGAAAGGAGAATCACCAACAGAAAACATGTCCTCCTGTGCAGTGTCCAGAGGAAATGGAGGCTCCATTTCAATTAATTTAAGAAAAAAAAGAAATGCTTAGACCCAGAGAACACAAAAATTTTTATCAGAAAAGAAACCTGAACCCTATGCTCATAGCAGCAGAGTTCCCAATAGCCAAGACATGGAAACAACCTAAATGCTCATCAAGAGATGACTGGATAAAGTAGCTGTCGTATATATACTCAGTGGAATTCTATGCAGCTGTTAAAAAAAGTGCCCTTTTGCAACAACCTAGATGGAACTGGAGGGGATCATGTTGAGTGAAATAAGTCAGAAATAAAAAGAGAAATACAGGATTGTTTCACCATGTGTGGAATATAAAGAAACAAAATAAATGAACAGACAAATCTTAACAAAATTCACAGAAGGCAAAACTGGATATGGGGTGTGAGGAGCAAGGAAAAAGAGGTAACAAGGCAGTGGGAGAGAACACCGCGACTCTGGCAGTGGGTGTGATGTGAAATGCACACAGACTAAAGTGTGAATTCAGTGTCCTAAAAAGCATATGGCAATGTGAATTAATCATAATTTTAAAAATTAAAAAGTTAAAAAATAATACCAAATAGATGCTTGACCTGAGAGGTTTTGGAGGCAGGCAGGGCCACAGTGGGAATCGAGGCTGCCTAAGACCACCCTTCTCCCAGTGCACAAATCACTGGAGTCCTTGTTGCTTTGTCCTCACCAGGACCCCTTCTGATAACCGGGCCTGCCACATCGCAGGGAGGTGCTGACCACATGGACTCTTTGTGCCAGTGGGAGTGGAGGTAGACCAAAGACCCTAGTGAATCTACAAGGGAAGAACTTATACAGTCTCTCCCACAGTATTTGCAAGCATTTTCTAGAAATGTCTACCCAATGTGGATGCTCGAATAGATAGGTGAGCAGAAGAGTACTGCAAGATAAACCCTGACATGCTGGCCTTGAGATCTGAGCCTTGCCCACCATGTTGGACCATCTCTTTGGCAGCTTTATCTCCATTCTTTCCTCTCTCCACTGTATACCAAGACTGGTTGGGGCTATTCACCAAGTCCTCACTGATCATTTCAACTGGAGTCTAGCAGCAAAAACACATCCAGCGTGTTTATATTGTGGAAGAGGGTCCTGACCTCTCCCTTGTTCAGGTCTAAAAGTAGGAGGGGGTGGTGCTGTCTGTGACTCTGGACATCAGGATATGGGAGTTCATTGTTTTAATGTCATTTGTTTAGTAAACAGTGCAAAGAAATATCCACCAAACTCTAGGGGCTGGGCGGTCAGTCAGGAAGAACAAACAGCCTGAAAGTCAATTCTCCCTGTAAAAACATGACACATGTGGAACCACTTTAAAATGCAGCCTGAAGTGCACCCTGGTAGAGCAGCAGTTAGGTCAGTTGCCTCCAAAGGAACACAGACCACATACCTCTGAGTTTGAGTCCTGGGTCCAGGGAAAAACAACTAGTGAGAACAACTAAATGAAATTAAAATAAAGATGCTTCTTCCTCCTCTCTTCCTGTGTGCCTGCCTGCTTGCCGTCATTCTTGCCTACACCTTTCCTTAAATGAAATAAAATAACAAAAAATAAAAGGGCGCCTGAGCAACCATTCTAAAGGAACTGCCTACCTTGTCCAGCTCCTTGAAACTTTTAGACAGGGTCAAACGGTAATTTTTTTTGGAGAGTCCATCAAGAAAACACTTATTTGAGAAGTCAGCAAAAGAATGAACATCTGCATCAAGAAGACTATTGACTACAGACTTTTAAGTTAGAGATAGAACTAGTAGTCATGTATAGCCAAGGCAAGCTTAAGCTCGTCACTACCAATAAGGAATTTTTGTAAACTTTAACTCATGTAATTTCCCCTATTTTTTCCTATAAGACCCTCTTGCTTTTATCCTATAATTGGGACACAATTTGAATTTCTACTTGAATTGGTGCTCCCCAAATCAGAATTCTCTGCCCCCAAGTAAATATGTTTTGCCTTTGTCTCCTGATTTTTGCATCCTCAGGACAGTTCTCAATATGTGCCTGACAACATCTCACACAGAGTGAAGCCTGACAACCCAGCACCAGACAGTGAAAGGCCAACCTTCTCAAACCATGTTCACCTTCAGGCCCAATCAAGGGACTTCCCATGATGGTGCTCAGACCTTTCCCTCTATCCTTCGTTGGGGCTGGAAGGAGTTGGACCTTCAGAGTTCAGAGATTGTGGTTCAAGTCCAGGCCAGGGCTTGGGGTACAGCTGTTTGCCTTCTACCCCAAAACAGCTGGCAGATGGAGTTCCAGTGCCAGTCGTGCTCCTGTAAGACTGAGTTCATCTAAAAGTGCCATGTGGCCTATTGAGGGTCCTGATCGAGACCCTACCATTTCTTAATTGTGCAAACTTGGGAAAGTCATGACATTTTCTTCAAGGCTTGGCTTTCTCATCTATAATATAGAAGTAGTAATATTTGTTTTTGCCATCTCACAGGCATAGATCAGGACATGTGGGACTTGACAGTGCTTTGTGAGACCTGGGTGAATTCTGGGAGGCACTCCTCCTAGATTTCTGGGGCCTCACCCATCCCGGCTCCTCCCCTGGGACCTGGTGGTGCTTTGGCAGTCTTCCTCTGTTGTAACTATTCCCCTCCTCATCCTTTTCATTCCTTTTCAAGAACTCTTCTCGGGTTGCTGTTAAATTCCTTTTACTGATTATTTTAAATTATTGTTAACATAATCAAAGGTCCTGGTTAATGTGACAGTAAAATCAACTGGCTCTCTGGGACAGAAGATAGCAAGAAGTTTCTTTCCCAAGTCACTTGACCTCACCCATTAGATGGCAGCCAAGACTGCCCCACCTGCGTTTCAGCCCTGCATTCTCAGAAGCTCACTCCTGGTTCTCTCCTGACAACCCAGCATAGGAAACACAAACTCTGAGTGTCCCACCCTGCGGACTCCTGGATTCGGCTAACATGCCACACCCCTGTCCCCCCCACCACCGCCACCGCTGTGCTGTGAGTGATGTCAACCTGATTGAAATAACTGTACGGAAGAAAAGAGTGCACACACCCCAGCACAGACCTTTGTTCTCCCCTTGGTCATCTGTGGGCAGCAAAGTCAGTTCTGGACCCACCTGCTGGGCACCTGAGACTGATTTCTATACCCACCTGCCATGGAACTGTGGGGGTGGGGGTGGGGGTGGATGTTTCTGGCGGCTGTTCCTGCCAGGGAGGAAGCTGAATGAGGAGAGTTGACAGTTTTTTTCTGAAATGTCAATAAATTGCAAATCTCTGCCTGACTCACCAGAATAGATTCCGTCACTTTATAAATTCTAATCCTCAGAAATTCATCACCCCCTACTTCCCTTCCCCAGGCAGTTGCCAAAAATAAAACAGGGTGGAGGCATCCCACACACATCCTTGGTGGGCATGGGGAAGTGATTCATGGAGTGAAAGCCCCCAGAGGTATTCAGAATTAAGAGTTCAGTCACAGCTGTGGCCTGAGGCAAAGATCAGGGGCAGTTTCATGGACACCCTTACTTTTCCCACCACTCCGAATCTAAGATGGCTGTGGCCTCTTCTCTCTTAAAACTCAGAGGCCCAAATGGACAGTTTTACCAGCCCTGCCTGGAGAACAGGGTGATATGAATGAGCCCTGTGTCACGCTAGCAGTGATTTGGGGTTTCTCCTGCAGGGCACAGGCCCCACTGAAAAGGGGACATCAAGAACTGTGGACCTGAGTGATGTCAGCATCTTGGTGGTATAAGATACTTCCCTTATATTTCTCCCTTAAAATCCAATGATTTAATCAACTATAGAGCTGAGAGGAGGGTCTTCTGATCATTGTCTTAGGACACCATATCAACGCACTTGTGTGTCTGAAGGTGGACATCTCCAGGTTTGTGGAGATGACAAACCAAGGAGAAGAAAGACTGCTGAATGGTCAACCTGCTCCAAGTGTCCAGGAAAGAAGGGCAGAGGCAGCAGAAGCCCACACCCTAATCCCAGGGAGTCTCAGAGCAGTGGAGAAGGGATGCGGCATATGGGTGCAAGCCTAGGAAAGAAGGTGACACAGAAAGCTGGTGGAACTGCAGTTCCTTTCCCTCTTCCCCACACTGAGAGGCAGGGTGGTTCAGCAAGTAACAGTAACTGCGTCTTGGGTCTAGGACCTTATGTAAGAGGGGAAGCAGTAGGACAGTGCAGGCAAGTCGGTTCTCCTCCTGTCCACAGCAGTGACCTAGATCTCCCCATTACCCTCCTCATCCCTATAGACACAGTACTGGAATAGAGTGTGGTGGCTACACCTGCTACATCTGGTTTGTAAGTGGTGGCACAAACAGCAGTAGACATCAAGATCTTAGCGAAAAACAAAAATCAAAATTGAAAGACAGCACCACCTGCTGGGTAAAAATAGAAGACATATTATATTACAAAACAATTTGAATTAAGGCAGGTGACCCTGACTCAAAAGAGGGGGGAAAAAGTGTTCTACACGCCAAACACACAGATAGAAGAATAGATCTTTAATTGATGTAAATCTTCAAAATATAACATCATTAAAATGATACTCTATAGGAAAATGGAATCTATCAAATAATTCAAAATAGCTATCATGAAGAAAATGAGAGATACAATAAAACTCAAAAAAGCAATACAATGAGCTCAGGAATAAAAATAATTATCAGGAAGAAACTCTACAAAAAAGAGTAAGTTATAAGTAAGAAACTAACAGAGATTCATGATGTGAAGGACTAAACAAATGAGATCAAGAGTGTTGTGGAAACATTAGCGTTAATAGAGGAACAAATCAACAAGCTCTAAGACAGAAACCTACAAATGATTCAGGTGAAGAGGGGCGAGTATAAATATAGTAAAGAAATGAAGAAATGCCACAAGAGCTAGCCACCTGGAAAGGCAACATAAGGAAAATGGTATACCAGAAAATTAAGAGGAGGAGATGGGAACAAATAGCTTATGCTAAGAAATAATAACTAGAACTTCTAAAACCTGAGTAAGGAACTGAAAATACAAGTCCATTATATTCAAATGCATATACAAGCTAACAATACCTAGTTATTTAAATGCAAAGACACTTAACACCGGGACACATAGTAGTAAATCTATCAATGACAAGAAGGAATATTAAATGCAACTAGATAGTTACCTAGTAACATATAAAGATACCTCCATCAGAATATCAATAAGCTTCTCAGCAGAAATTCTGCAAGCCAAGAAAGTGGAAAACATGTTCAAAATACTCAAAGATAAAAACCGTCAAACAAGAATATATTATCCCACAAAGCTAGCTATCCTTCAGGTATGACAGAAATAAATACTTTCCCAGTCAAACAAAAGCTGAAGGCATTTGCCACTACTGGATTTCCCTTACCGGACATGTCGGAAACAACTTCCTTAGGTTTTTTAAAAGTACACCAAAAATTGAACTAAGAAATAAATAGAATCACAAAGTTGTAACTATGTGTCAGAGCAAGGTATTAAACATTAATTCATGCAATGATAGCTAATAAAAAACAAAAAATAATTAAAGACACTAATTTTCTAATGGTCTCACAGCATAAAAAGGGATCATTTATGACAACAAAAATGTTTAAGGGGATAAAGAACAGAACCTGTGAATTAAGGTAATACAACATCAGAAGATCAAAGATTATTTGAGATACGAGATAAGCTATACAAACCCCACTGTAACCACAAAAAAAAAGGCAGGAAAAGAGATGCATGCCAAAAAAAAGAAAAGAAAAATAACATAGAAGTCCATCAAAATAAAATTACAGATAGAAATATAAGACAAAAGGAACAAATGGAGATACAGAACAACCATAAAACAAAAGATTAAATGACATAGCAGGGTCTCATATATCAATAATAAACCTAATTATAAATGGATAGAACCTACCAATCAAATGGCACAAAGTGGCTAGGTAGATTAATAAATAGGATTTGATTCACCCTGGTGGCTTATCAGTTAAGTCCACTGGACACAGTTCACCTACAGTCTCAACCTAGGTCTGTGGGGAAACAACCAAGAAAAAGTCAAATGAAATAAATAAAATGCTTCCTCCTGTCTCTTCCTGCCTGCCTGTATATGGTTGCCTTCATTCCTGCCTGTACCTTTTATTTAAAATAAATACACAAATAGATAAAAACAATTTTATACTGTTTACAGGAGACTCATCAGGTCTAATTACTAAGATATATAAGATAAAATAGGCTTTCAACAAAAAAAATGGTAATAAGAAACAAATATGGACTTTATATAATGGTAAAGGAGAAAATTCATCAAGAAGAAATAACAATCATTAATATGTATGAATTGAACATAAGAGGAAATAAATAAAGCAAATATTACAGACCTAAAGGAAGAAATAAAGAACAATACAATAATAGTAGAGGATTTTAATACCCTAAATACTTTCATGGATACATCACACAAACAGAAAATTAATAAGGAAAAATAGTCTTAAATGACACATTGGCGCAATGGCACATATTAGAATACAGAACACTGCAACCAAAAGCAGCAGAAATAAAAAAAATGTGTCCTCCCCTCTTTTCCTTTATCATTATATAAAATACATTCCTCTCATGTGCACATGCAACATTCTCAAGGATAGACTATATTTAGGGACACAAAATAAATTTCAATAAACTGATAAATTTGAAAATATATCAAGGATGTGTTCCAATCATATTGGTATGAAACTAGAAATTAACCATTAAAGGGAAATTGAAAAAGTCGCAGATATGTAGACACTAGATAATAGATATGTGGAAACTAAAATACAAGCACTGGACAACTACATCAGTGAAGAAATCAAAGGAGAAAAAATGCTTGGAGACAAATGAAAATGAAGATACAAACTTTGAGAACCTATTGGATTCAGCAAAAGCAGTACTAAAAAGGAAACATATAACAATTCTGCCTACCTCGAGAAGCAAAAACAATCTCAAATAAACAATCTAACGTAAAGAAACTAAAGAAGAAAAGACACAGCCAAAAGAATACACTAAAGAAACTTGATAAGAAAGAAAAAACAAAACTTAAAAGAAATAGAAAGAAGGAAATAATAAAAATCAAAGAGAAAATATATTAAATATAAATAAAAAAGATGATACATATAATCAATGAAATCAAGTTAGGGTTCTTTGAAAAAATAAAATGGATAGCCATCTAATGAGACTCATTTTTAAAAAAGAACATATAAAAAATAAATAAAAACAGAAACAAGAGAAATTACAACAAATACCACATAAATAAAAAGATCGTAAGAGATTACTATGAACATCTAGATGTTAGCAAATTGGAAGCCCTAGAAGACATGGATAAATTCTTAGAATTATGCAGCCTCCTAGAACTGAGTCAAAATAAAACAGAAACTCTAAATAGAACAATCACTAGCAAGAAAATAGGAACAGTAACAAAAGCTTCTCCAAAAAATAAAAGTCTAAGACCAAAAAGTTTCACTAGTGAATTCTATCAAACTTTTAGGGAAATCTAATACCCATATTTCACAAACTCTTCCTAAAAATTAAAGAGAAAACTTTCTAACTCATTTTATGAAGCCAATATTAGTCAGATTCCAAACCAGAATAAGACATCACAAAGAAGGAAAATAATGGACCGATATCTCTAATAAACATAGAGGCAAAATTGCTCAACAATATTTTAATAAACCAAATTTAATCATATATTAAAAACATCATTACACTATGGTCAAATGAGATTTATCCTGCAAATGCAATGATGGTTTAACATACACAATTCAATCAATGAGAATCACATCAATAGCATGGATAAAAACGATATGATCATCTCAATAAATACAGAAAAAGCATTTGACACCCATTTATGATTTTAAAAACTCTCAGTTAAAATGAATCTAGGAGGAAAGTACCTGAACACCCTAAAGTCCATATATAACAAACCCAAAGTTAGCATCATATTCAATGATGAAAAAATGAAAGCTTTCTCCCTAAAATCAGTAAAAAGACAAGGGTGCCCACTAGCATCACTATTATTCAAAGCATTAGAAGTTTCAACTAAGGCAGTTAGACTAGAAAAATAAATTAAACGTATCCAAATAAGTAAGGAAGAAGTAAAACTCTCACTACTTGTAAATGATAATGGTTTTCTATATAGAAAACCCCAAATACGCCACAAATAAATTATTAGAAAAAATAAACAAATGCAGCAAAGTTAAGGCTACAAAATCTATATACAAAAAATGATTTCACTTATATACACAAATAATGCACCATCAGAAAGAGAAATTAAGAAAATAATACCAATTATAATCATATCAAAAAGAATAAAATACCTAGGAATACATTTAATAAAGAAAGTAGAATACCTGTACACTATAAATTAAAATACACAACTGAAAGAAATTGAAGATAAGAAAATGAAAAATAAACCATGTTAATTGACTGGAAGAGTTAATATTATGAAAATGGACATTTTACCTAAAGCAATATACAGATTTAATGCCATTTTTATCAAAATCACAAAGCATTTTTCACAGAAATAAAACAAAAATTCATAAAATTTGTTTGGAAATTTAAAAGATCACAAATATACAAAAAAAATCTGAGAAAAGTGAACAAAACTGAAGGTATCATACTTTCCAACTTCAAACTATAATACAAAGTGATAGTAATCAAAACAGCATGGTATTGAAATAAAAGCAGACATACAGATCAATGGAAAAGAACTGAGAGTTCAGAAATAAACTCATTAACATATAGACAACTAATTAATTACAAAGAGGACTCCATTTTATCATAAAATGAAGTAAGGGAAATCTCTTTAATCAATGGTATTGGAAAATTGGATGACCACATGCAGAAAAATGAAAGTATAAAACTAGACCACGTCAGACACAAAATTAACTCAAAATAGACTAACGACTTGAATGTAAGTTCTGAAACCATAAAATACACAGAATAAAACAGGTGACAAGCTCTTCAACATTGTTCTTAGTCATGACTTGTAGATATATCTCCAACAGTTAAGAAAAGCAAAAGTAAACAAATGGGACTATATCAAATTTAAAAGTTCTTTCTGTTCAGTGAAAGAAACCATTGTTAAAATGAAAAGTCAAACTACTGTATGGGAAAAGATATTTGAAATCATATATCAGAGACAAGGGACTAGTATGCAATATTTATAAAGAATACATAAAATGCAGCAGCAAAAAGCAAATAACCTGGTTTAAAAAATGTAGAGGATCTGAATAGTCACATCTCCAGAGAAGACATACAATGGGCAAATAGGCACATGAAAAGATGATCTGAGAAGACGGTCAGAAGATGGCAACCTAGTAGAGGCAAGATTCAGATCCCCCCTCAGAGCAATAGGAATTCATCTATTCTCCAGATACAAACACTGAGGAAAAGCAGGCACAGAAGCTATAGAGATATAACAGCAATTGGGACAATAAAGCACAGGCAAAAATGTCAAGATTCAGAGTTACAGATTGGGGACCTGGGTCCCAGCAGAGAGGATGGAACCATGGGGATAAATGGGCCTCCTGGAGAGTCTCTCCAAAAGCAGCAAAGAACCCACCCAGCAGGATCAGGACATGGAGGTAAGGGAGACAGTCTTGGCATAAGACTGAAAGAGAACCAGCATCCCGGGGTCTCAGCTGGAGCCCATGTGGTGAAATGACACAGGGCACTGCCATAACTGGAAGCCATCGAGGTGAATGCCCCACCTCCACCTCCTCCCAACATCATATTGCATCAGAGTCTCAGGATCTGTCCAAAGATTATCCCACCCACTGGATACCCCACCCACCAGATATTTCACCGACAGGATATCCTGACCACAGGATATTCTACTCCCAGCACTAAAGGAAGAAGGTAGTCTTCCAAAAGTGGTGAACCCTCAATGCTACCCACTAACAGCACCCTGTGGATGGAGGAGGAACAGCAGCCTGATTTTCAATTGTGGACTAACAATTACCCTACACAATGCCATCACTGCAGGGAAAATGAAACCACAGAAATATAAACAGGATGCCAAACCAAGCAAAGACACAAACAAATATACATGAAATGATGGATCCAATTAAAAAAAAAAAAAAAAAAAAAAACATGGGAAAATCTGAATACAGCAGACTTAGGCAAACTACCTGACGATGAAGTTAGGGTAACAATGATAAACATACTCATGGACATCAAAAAAACAACAGAGGAAGTAAAAAAGAACCACAAAATAGAGAAGAAATGAAACAAGATATCAAAGAAATGAAGAATATAATAGCTGAACTAAAGAACTCAATTGAGGTACTCAACAACAGGATGGATGAAGCTTCCAATAGAATCAGTGAGCTAGAAAATAGGGCATAGAAATGTATTCAAACAAATCATCAAAGACACAAAAGAATCAAAGGATTTAAGACAGCATTAGAGACCTATGGGATAACATCAGAAGGAATAACATTTGCATTATATGGGTCCCAGAAGGAGAAGAGAGGGAAAGGGGGGGAAGAGACTGTATTTGAAGAAATAATAGCTGAGAACTTCCCTAACCTGAAGAATAAAACACGCAAGCCTCCAGACCCAGGAAGCTCAAAGAGTTCCTGAAAAAAGAAACCCAAAGACACATTGTTATCAAAATTTCAAAAATGCAAGATAAAAAATCTTAAAAGCATCCAGAGAAAAATGAGTCACACACAAAATAACTCCCATATGATTGTCAGAGTATTTCTCAACTGAAATTCTACAGCCCACAAGGGAATGGCATGATAAATCCGAAGTGCTGAAAGAAAAGGATTTTCAACCTAGGAAAATATGAGATTATTATTCAGAATGGAAAAAATAATAAAAATCTTTTCCAGTAAATCAAAGTTAAAGGAATTCATTATCACAATATTAGCTCTACAAAAATTATTAAAGGATGCTATATAAAGTGTAAAGAAATATCACTTTAAAACAGTAAGACAACAAATATAAAAATTAAGAAGAGAATAAATATTGTGAATGGTTAGAATGAATAAAAGAATAATCTGCTTTCAAATAAATATAGGAAATAAACATAGAAGTCTTAATACTAACTTCCGGGTAACCTCAAAACAAATCTCCAGGGAAAAAGCAAAGAATAAAATAAAAAGAGAAACCAATCAAAACACAACCACACCCAACTCACCTAAGAAAAAAAAGAGAACAAAGACACTTTCTGGAACAACACTAAGAGGACAAATTACAAAAAGACACTAAGTAGCTATATATCAATAGTAACCCTAAACATTAATGGACTGAACTGACCAGTCAAAAGATGCAAAGTGGCTGAATGGAGCATAACCCAACCTTCTACTGCATTCAGGAAGCTCACCTTCTTTCAAAAGATAAATGTGTTGGATGGCAACTGCAAAAAGCAGTGACAGCTATAATTATATCACAAAAAATAGATTCCCAACTACAAAGAATAACAAAAGAGAGATATGGACATTATATAATGATTAAGGGATCAAACCAGCAAGAAGACATAATGCTTATCAATATATATGCACAAATGAAAGAGCATCAAAATATATTAAGCAAGTATATTAGAACTGACAAGAAACATAGACAGCAACACAATCATAGTGGGGAAACTTCAACACCCCATTTATAATAAAGGACGGATTGACCAGGCAGAAAACTACATGGGAAACAGCTGCTCTAAATAAACATTTGGAACTGTTAGGTGTAATAGACAGATACCAATCACTTCATTCAATGACTATAGATTTCATTTTCTTCTCAAGTGCATATGGAACATTCTCAAGGATAGATCATATGTTGGGACACAAAACATGTCTCAACAAATTTACAAGGATTGAAATCATATCAAGCATCTTCTCTGATCACAATGCCTTAAGCCTAGAAATCAACCACAAAAAGAAAGCTGGAAGACCCCAAATTAACTGGAGACTAAACAATATGCTTCTAAATGACTCTTGGGTAAAAGAAGAAATCAAAGAAGATTTTTTAAAAATGCTTAGAGACAAACGAGAATGAACACATGAGCTACCAGAATCTATCAGATGCAGTCCTTCTTAAAAGAAATAGAAGAGAATACAAAAAGATGGGAAAATATCTCCTGTTCATAGTTAGGAACAATCAACATAATTAAAATGGTCATGTTACCTAAAGCAATATACAAATTTACTGCAATCCCCATTAAAATCCCACGGTTATCTCCACGAAATAGAACAACGCCAACAACAATAAAATCTTAAAATTTGTATGAACGAAAAGGACCCCGAATAGCCAAAGCAATTATGAGACATTGAGTTATACTATAAAGCAATGGTGATCAAAATGGTAATCAAAATGGTATGGTACAGGAATAATAACAGAGGCACAGATCAGTGGAATAAAACTGAATCACCAGAAATTGACCCACTCACATACAGTCAGCATGTGACGAAGGAGCCAAAATCATACAATGGAGAAAGGAAAGTTTCTTCAATAAATGGTGTTGGAAAAACTGGACAGCCACATGCAAAAGAATGAAACTACACCACTCTCTCACACCATTCACAAAAATTAACTCAAGATGGAGTAGAGACTTGGACATAAGACCAGAGAACATAAAATTCTTGGAAGAAAAAATAGGAAAGACATTCCATGATATCAGTCTTAGAGAAGTCTTTGGGGACACAAGTCCAGCATCAAGGGAAACAAAAAGAAAAATAAACAGCTGGGACCACATCAAACTAAAAAGTTTCTTCATAATGAAATAAAACATCACCAAGACAAAAAGACAACCTACTAACTGGGAGAAGATATTTGCATTCCATATTACTGAAAAGAGCTTATTATCCAAAATACACAACGAACTCATAAAACTCAACAACAGAAAAATAGGCAATCCAATCAAAAACTGAAAAGAGGAATTGGAGAGGCTTTTTTTCTGAAGATATACAGATGGCCAACAGGCACATGAAAAGATGTTCCTACTCACTGGCTATCAAGGAAATGCAAATTAAAACAACAATGAGATCACCTCAGAGAGAGACTGAGAGACTGGCTATTATCCAAAAGTCTAGAAGCAACAAATATCAGTGAGGATGTGAAGAAAAGGGAATACTTTTACACTGCTGGTGGGAGTGCAAACTGGTGAAACCCCTAGGGGAAACAATATGAAGATTCCTCAGAAAGTTGAAGATGGAAATCCCATATGATCCTGCCATTCCATTTCTGGGTAGTTATCCAAAAGATACAAAAAACACTCATTCACAGATATTTATGCACTCCCGTGTTTATTGCAGCCCTATTCACAATAACTAAGAACCGGTAACTATCTAAAGGCTCATAGTCAGATGAACGGATAAAGAAGATGTATGCAAATACACAATGAAATATTACACAGCCCTTAGAAAAGATGAAATCCTGCCATTTAAATCAACATGGATTTCACTTATGCTAAGTGAAATAAGCCAAAGAAGAAAGATAGATACCAGATGACCTCATCCATAGGTGGAATGTAAATAGACAAAACAAAGGAACAGATGAAACAATAACAACCCTTGGACACTTGCAATAGAACTGGGGTGACCAACAGGAAGGAGTGATTTGGGGTGGGAGGGGGGAAAGTCATGGTGGAGTATGCTGAACAATGGTGAATAACACTTGGTCATTTGGTGGAGGGAAGGGTGTGTTGACATATATCTTAGGAATAGGGAAATTGCTCATATAGGGAAGTGACACTGCACATATGGGTTTATTTTAATGTGTAAAATCAAAATTACTGCATAAAAATTGGAAAAAAGATGATGGTAAACATCCCTTATCATTAGAAAAATGCAAGTCAATAGTAAAACGAGATATCATCTTACACCTGTAAGAATGGCAATCATCAAAAAGACAAGAAACTACAAGAGTTGGCAAGAATGCAGAGAAAAGGGAACCCTTGAACACAGTTGACAAAAATGTAAATTGATATAGCCACTATGGAAAACATTATGGGGAATCCTCCAAAATTTAAGAAAAATATATCATATGATCCAGCTATTTCACTACTAAGTATTTATCCAAATAAAAAGACACTAATTTGAAGAGTGTGTACTCTTTATCATTGTTGCTGTTAATACAGAAGCTTTGCAAGTGAGGATGGAGGTTCCCATGCCACTGAGATGGGTGTAAGGGTGCCAGGGCCTTGGTTGTTGGTCCTGCCTGAGGTCTGGCCCTGCCATGGGCCCTGAGTCCATCAGCAAGGAGACACGCCCCAGGTAGATCTGTGGCAGGTCAGAGGAGGCAGTTTCCCAGGTAGCTCCCTCCTGGCTACCACACCAGGCAGGACATCATTTGGATTTGCTTCCCTCTGCTCAGTTGTGAGGAACAAGAAAGAAAATGTGAGTGGAAGGAAACACTGCAAAGTCTTATTAGCACTCTATTGTCGTTGCTCTTAATTATCATCTCAGGAAACTGCTGGGACTTTGAGCCCTGTTTTCCTCACTTTTCTCTAATGGCCATTACAATGAGGGAAGCCAAGCAGACTTAATTTGCTAATGCCAACTACTAAATTATGCAAAACTAGATCTGCTAATGAATTTCTCCCCTCTGGCTGTGGTGCTGATTAGTTTTGGGGGGCCTGATGGAGGGAGGAGGGAAGCGACTAAGGTATCCACCATCCCTCCTCCAACCCAATTACCATCGTCTGCACAGGCCCCTGGACAGGGGTCTCCTAAGATTGAGTCCCCATCCTGAGAAGCATCTAAGGGTTTGAATAGATTCTTTGGTGATTCAAGGTGTTTTTGTTTTTCGGTTCAAATTGAATCAAATAGCTTCTCACAGAAGGAAGAAAAAGGTCACTGTTGAATTAAATGCAAGCCCACAAATGACTCTCTCTCTCTCTCTCTCTCTCTCTCTCTCTCTCTCTCTCTCTCTCTCTCTCTCTCTCTCTCTCCTCTATTTCTGATGACTATTTATAGATCAAGTCCCATCATTGCAAATGAGGGACAATTTCCTCCTCCCCCACCCAAGATGACTCCCACCCCAGCTCCTTGAGGGTGATGGGCACTAGGGAAGCTCAGATAAGGTTTGGGGCACTGGGCAGCCCAAGCCCTTCCTACACCCTGGCCTCAACTTCCTTTTGAGAACAACTACTTCTCCCCTCCTGACTGCAGGTGTCCAGGAGGTGCTGGGTGTGCCTGCCCAGGACCTGGCAAGGCTGGGGAAAGGACAGGCCTCAAATGCATGCTGCAGGGGTTGGGGAGCAGGTACTGTATGACAAGCTAAGAAAAACCTCTGGCAAAGAAGGTAATTGAGCAGAAGGATCCACAGAGGAAAAGGCTGAAGGAACTTTCCCAGACTTGGAAAGGGCAGGAGCTAGGACAGGCTGGAGCCCCAGTGGCAAGAAGTGTATTTTCAGGACACACAGCCTCTCCAGGTGTTTTGGGCCAGGTGGTTCCAAGCCCACCCACCACACTAAACTTGGAAAAGTTTCTTTACCTCTTTGGGGTTCACTGAGTCTGAGAAATGGGAATCACAGGGACTTCCTCCCCACCTCTCACAATTGTCTTAAATAACCCAGATGCCAGCTGCAGTCATGCTGTTCTTTGAAATTTAAATTAAATTGACTGAGACCATGCATCCCTTGTCAACAGGAAATCCAATATTTCCCCTAAGATTTCCGTGACCCCTTGGGGATGGTTGCATGCAGGGCAACATCCTGCCATGCTATTTCTCCTGCTCACTCGGGTCTGTTGCCTGCGGCTGTCCTTATATCTCTGCTCAGAGCTGACCCTAACATACAGCTCAGATATTCATGTGTGAAGGAGTGTTACTGAAAACAGGTGAAGGAAGAGGAGGTTTACACTGCTGATCACACATAACTACATGTGGCATATTCGACTTGTTTCAAAGACACAGGGAGGATGTGTAGCCTAGCAGTTAAGATCTCAAATCCCAGCGCCATCACTGACAGGTGGGTGTGACTTAAAGAAGGTATTTCACATCACTTCCCTGCACAACAGAGTATTAGATGGTCTTGCAAGGTGTACTTGTGAAAGAACTTGGGACAGTGCCAGCTAGAGGATAAGTCCATATAAGGATTAATGATTGTTAAGAAGTCCACCTTTTGCCACCTTGCTTCTCATTGTCTGCCCCACCTCCCTTCCCCTGGATTCTCCTCCACTCCCCTCCCTTTCCCCTTCCTCTACTCTATCCAAAACCTTTTTCCATTTCTTCTGTGGAGCAATCAGATGGTCTCTTCGATTCACTGTGACCTTCCAAACAGGATATTACCTTCCATGCCCAAATTGTTTTAGCAAAGAATTTCCTAAAGTTGGTCTTCTTCAGAAGTGCCAGCCATTAAAACAATTTTTTCATACTTGATGGACCCACAAGAAAAGACAAGGGAGTTGACATACTCTGAGGCACGACTTTATTGTCCCATGTGCAGGCTGGGAAAAGCTTCTTTCTGAAAGAGACAGAAGGAGCAATCCAAGGGAAGCAGTGTGAGAGAGGGGCCTTTAAGGGGGTAGTTGTTGACTACCATGGAGGGCGCTAGAGGTGGAATTCCGATAAGGCCATCTGGCTGAGCTGTTGATTTAGGGATAGGAAGTGATGGACTGGAATGTTAGGTGACTGCGGAGGGGTGAGGATGGCATCCTTGAGTTCAGTAAACAGGAGGGAAGTTAAACAGCCTCTGGTCTTGCTTCCAACTGCAAAATGTTCTATTTCTCATGCTTGGCTGAAAAGTGACAACTTTCAGTCCTTTTGTCTCTTATATCAGTAGTCAATGCATGAAGATCATATAAATGTGAAAGTGCTTTGAAAACTATAAAGTGCATCAACTTCCAGATGGTGACTCAATAGGACACACTTTTGGGTCGATCCCCACAGACACCGAAAAAAAAAATCACCTATTTTTCTGAGACAAACACCAAGAAACTGGCACTTCAGCTGGAGATGGATTGGCTGACAATTAATGGTGGGTGAGGGTATCAGGTGCAATTCTGAGCTAAGCCGCTGAATTGGATTTGGGACAGAGCTTGGGAATCTCCGGACATGGTGGAGTGGAGGCAGTGAGAGGTGGACCCAGTGGGTCTAAGACATGGAGCCATGGAGGACCAGCTTGGGAAGGGGTGAAAGGAAAGCCAGTGAACCAGGAGCTGAACTGGAGCCTGTGCAGTGAAACTGCACTGGGCACAGCCATAAGAAGAAATCAACCAGACCTCAAACTCCTCTCACAACCATTTTGCGGCAGAGCCTGGGGTCCACTGAGAGGAAATCACACCCACCACATATCTAGCCCACCGGAAATCCTGTCCATCAGATGCCCCACCCCTGGATTACAGTGAAAAGGCAATCCCAAGCCTCAGTGCTACCCTCTAGCGTCACCCTGTGGGTAAAGACGAAACTTCAGCCGGAATTTGGAGTAACAGTGATTAACATACCCATGAGAATCCAGAAATCAGCAGCGGCAATAAATGAGAATGTCAGGAAGCAAAGAAGATTAAAACAAAATATCAAGCAGGTAAGAGACATGATGGCTAAATTCAAGAACTCAATAGAGGGACTCAACAATAAGATGGATGAAGCTTCCAATAGAATCAGTGATCAGGAAGATAAGTCATAGGAACTCAATCAGACAAACCAGCAAAGAGATTAAAAAAAAAAAAATTTCAAAAAAATCAAAGACAGCTCTCGAAACCTCTGGGATAACATCAAAAGGAAGAATATTTGCATCACAGGGGTCCCAGAAAAAGAGAGAGAAAAGAGGGCAGAAACCATATTTGAAGAAATAATAGACAAGAACTTCCCCAATTTGAAGAATGAAGCAAGACTCAAGATCCAAGAAGCTCAAGAGATCCTAATTAAAGAAACCCAAACAGAAATACACCTAGACACATCATCATAAAAATGTCAAAAATACAAGATAAAATAAGACTGTTAAAAGCAGCCATAGAAAAACATGTCACATACAGAGGATCCCCCATAAGACTGTCAGTGGACTTCGCAAATAAAACTCTACAGGCCAGAAGGGAATGGCATAATATATGCAAAGTGCTAAAAGAAGAATATTTTCAAACTCGGATACTATATCAGGCAAGATTATCATTAAGAACTAAAGGAATGATAAAAAACCTTTTCTGACAAGCAAAAGTTAAAGGAGTACATTACCACAAAACCAGCTTTCTAAAAATATTTAAGGATGCTCTATAAAGTGTAAAGAAATGACACAGAAAAACATTAAGACAGCAAATATTAAAAGTGGGGAAGAAGAAAAGAGAACAAAAATGTGGATAGTTAGAATGAGTGGAAGACTAATATGCATTCAAATAAAATTAGCTAGTAAATATAGAAGTGTGAATGCTAACTTCAGGGTAACCTCAAAATACATCCCCAGGGAGAAAGTGAAGAAGAAAACAAAAGGCAAAAGCAAACAAAACATAACTGCACCCATCTGACCTAAAAAGAGAAAGAGAACAAAATCATCATCTGGAGCAACATACAAAAAACAAATTATAAAACGACACTAAACCTCTATATATCAATAATCACCCTAAACATTAATGAACTGAACTCACCAGTCAAAAGATGCAGAGTGGGTGAACGGATTAAAAAGCATAACCCAACCTTCTGCTGCATTCAGGAAACCCACCCTCTTCCAAAAGATAAACAAAGGCTCAAAGTGAATGGCTGGAAGACAATCCTACAGTCAAATGGCAACCTCAAAAGAGCAGAAACAGCTATACTCATATCAGATAAAACATACTTCCATCTAAAAAGCATAACAAAAGACAGAGATGGGCACTATATAATGAATAAAGGATCAATCCAGCAGGAAGACATAACGCTTATTAACATAAATGCACCAAATGAAAGAGCATCAAAATATATCAAATAAGTATTATTAGATCTAAAGAGACACATTGACAGCAACACAATAACAGTGGGAGACTTCTACACTGGACAGATCAACCAGGCAAAAAATTAACAGGGAAACAGCCACTTTAAATGACCATCTGGAACAGATAGGTCTAATAGACATATACCATCACTTCATGCAACGACTACAGAGTTCACGTTCTTCTCAAGCGCTCATGGAACAATCTCAAGGAGAGATCATAGGCTGGAACACAAAACATCTTTCAACAAATTTACAAATATTAAAGTCATACTAAGCATCTTCTCTGACCACAATGGCCTAAAACTGGAAATCAACCACAAAAAGAAAGCTGGAAGGCCCCAAACCAATTGGAAACTCACCTGAAAGACTCTTGGGTAAGAGAGGAACTTAAAAAATACTTAGAGACAAATGAGAATGAGGACACAAGCTACCAGAATCTATGGGATGCAGCAAAATCAGTACTAAGAGGAAAGTTCATCGCAAGCCAGGTCTATCTCAAGAAACGAGAAAAATCGCCAATAAACATCTTAACTCTACATTTAAAACAACTAGAGAAAGAAGAACAATTAAATTAAAAAATCAGCAGAAGAAATGAAATCATCAAAATTTGAGCAGAAATAAAATAGAAAACAAAAACACAATCCAGAAGAGCAATGAAACCAAAAGTTGGTTCTTTGAAAAATAAACAAAATTGACAAGCCAGTGACTAGATTCACAAAGAAAAAAAAGGGAGAAAACTAGAATCATAAATTAAAGTGGAGAAGTTACAACAGATACCACAGAAATTCAAAACATTGTAAGGGACTACTATGAACAGCTGTACACCACCAAAATAGACAACCTTGAGGACATGGACAGATTTCTAGAAAAGTATAGTCTACCAAACTTGGAAACTTGAACAGAACAATCACAAGCAAAGAAATTGAAGTAATCAAGAGCTTCCCAAAAAATAAAAGCCCAGGACCAGATGGTTTCTCCACCGAGTTCTACCAAACCTTCAGAGAGAATTAACACTTATTCTTCTCAAGCTCTTCCAAAATATTGAAGAACAGGGAACTCTCCCAAATACTTTTTATGAGGCTAAGATTACACTGATTCCAAAAGTTGACAGAGATGTCACCAAGAAAATTACAGATCAATATCTCTAATGAACATGATGCAAAAATTCTCAACAAAATATTAGCAAACCGAATTCAACAATGCATCAAAAAGACCATCCATCATGACGAAGTGGGATTCATCCCAGGAATGTGAGAATGGTTCAACATATATAAATCTATTAATGTCATATACCATATCAACAAGAACAAAGAGCAAAACCACATGATCGTATCAATAGATGCAGAGAAAACTCTTGACCAGATCCAACACCCATTTACGATAAAAACTCTCCATAAAAGGGGAATAGAAGGTTCATACCTCAACATAGTGAAGGCCATATATGAAAAATCCACAGCCAACATGACAGTCAATGGTGAAAAATTTAAAGCATTTCCTCTTAGATCTGGAATAAGGCAAGGTTGTCCACTCTTACCACTACTATTTAATATTGTACTTGAGGTCTTAACCAGAGCAATCATGCAAGAAAAGGTAATAAAAGGATTCCCAATTAGAAAGTAGGAAGTAAAAGTCTCATTATTTGCAGATGACGTTATTATACATACTTATTGAAAAACCCAAAAACTCTACAAAAAACTTCTTGAACTCATCAATGAATACAGTAAAGTGGCAGGTTACAAAATCAATGCACAAAAATCTGTTGCATTTTTATATGCAAAAAACATGCTAGAAGAAAATGAAATCACAAAAATCATACCATTTAAAATAGAAGTTAAACGAATGAAATACCTGGGCATATACCTAACAAAAAAAGTAAAAGATCTATATAATGAAAACTAATAGTCCTTCTTAAAAGAAATAGAGGACACAAATAAATTTAAATACATCTCCTGCTTGTGGATGGGAAGAATCAATATCATTAAAATGACCAAACATCTTACCCAAAGCAATATATAGATTTAATGCAATCCCCATTAAAATCCCATGGGTTTATTTCCAGGAAATAAAACAAAAAGTCCTAAAATTTGTATGGAACAACCAAAGAATCCAAATAGCCAAAGCAATCATTAGAAAAAAAGAACAAATCTGGAAGGATTACACTTCCAGACTTTGAACTATACTACAAAGCTATAGTGATCTAAATGGTATAGTACTGGAATAATAACAGAGGCACAGGTCACTGTAATCACCAGAAATTGACCCACTCACATACAGTCAGTTAATCTATGACAAAGAAGCCAAAACTATTCAACAGAAAAAGGAAAGTCTCTTCAACAAATGGTGTTGGGAAAACTGGACAGCTGTATGCAAAAGAATGAAGCTAGACTACTCTCTAATACCATTCACAGAAAATAACTCAAAATGGATTAGAGCCTTGGACATAAGACAAGAAACCATAAAGCTCTTAGAAGACAACATAGGAGAGACTTTCCATGACATCAGTCATAGAGAAGGCTTTGGGACTCAGCTTCACCATCAAGGGAAACTTAAACAACTTGGACTACACAAAACTAAGGAGTTTCTTCACAACAAAAGAAAACATCACCAAAACCAAAAGGAAACCTACTAACTGGGAGAAGACATTTGCACTTGATATTTCCAACAAAGGCTTAATATCTAAAATATACGAAGAACTCATAAAACTCAACAACAGAAGAACAGGCTATCCAATCAAAAAATGGAAGGAGGAATTAGAGAGATACTTTTCTGAAGAGGACATACAGATGGCCAACAGGCACATGAAATTATGTTTCTACTCGCTGGCCATCATGGAAATACAAATTAAAACAACGATGAGATATCACCTTACACCTGAAAGACTGGCTATTATCCAAAAGTCTGGAAACAACAAATGCTGGCAAGGATGTGAAGTTAACACTTTTGCACTGTTGGTGGGAATGCAAATTGGTACAAACCCTATGGAGAACAGTTTGGAGATTCCTCAAAAAGCTGAAAGTGGAAATCCCATATGATCCTGTCATTCCACTTCTGGGCATCTACCCAAAAGATACAAAAGCACCCATCTGCAGAGATGTATGTATCCCCAAGTTTATTGCAGCCCTATTTACAATAGCTAAGAACTGGAAATTGCCTAAGTGCCCAATGTCAGATGAATGGATCAAGAAGATGTGGTACATATATACAATGGAATACTACGCAGCCCTTAGAAGAGATGAAACCCTGTCTTTGAGTCAATATAGATGGAACTAGAGGGGATTATGCTAAGGAAAACAAGTCAAAAGAAGAAAGATAGATACCAGATGACCTAACTCATAGGTGAATGTGAATAGACAAAACAAAGGAACAGATGAAAAATAATCAACCCTGAAACATTTGCAACAGAACTGAGGTTACCAAAAGGGAATGGAGCAGGCGGGGCAAATGGTTGTGGAGTCCACTGGACAATGGGGATGAACACTTGGTGATTTGGTAAAGGGCATGGTGTGTTAAAATATATCTAAGAAATGGGTAACCTATACCTAGGATATTATTTTAATGTATAGAATATTTACTACAATAAAAAATAAATTAAAAAAAAACTATAAAGTGCAGCCAGTATAGGAAAGAATGTTAAACCTGTTTCTCTTAGTGACGATTATGTGCTAAACTTCCTTGAACGTATCTAAGCTTTTCTTGGCTTGTTACTGACATCGATCTCTCCAAGTATTGTCTTTTTAAAAGTAAAGATCCCATGGATTTTTCTCAAATACTTCTTTTCAGGCTCAAAAGAAACTCAGTTCCATTGTTTAAAATTAAATCTATACCCCAGCATCTCTTCCCACTTTTTAAACTTTTTATTGGAAGATAATTTACATATAAAAAGACATATCATTAATTTTCACACCTCTCTCAGTACTGCGGCTCAAGACACAGAGCAGGACCAGCTCCCAGAAGCACACTGCATTCTTCCTCCATCACTGCACCCAAAGGGCACCACCATCCTGATGTCTGACAGTATTCATTGTGGGTCCACTTTTGTACTGTATGCAACAATCATGCCATACATAGTCTGGGGTATCTGTTTCTGTTCCCCCACATTATGTCTGTGAGATTCATCCATATTATTGCTTGTAGTTATAGACCATCATTCTCATTTCTACAGAATATTCTATCCTGTGGCATCTCGCAATTTCTCTCTATTGCTGATGAATCTTCGGGTAGTTTCTAGTTGAGGGCTATCATGACTAGTAGGTATTTTTCAGCACACATGTGAATATATTTCTGTTGGCTATCTACCTAAGAGTGAAATTACTGAGATGATGTGTTCGTTTTTAATAGGAATTACCAAATGATTCTTCTGAGTGTCTACATTCAGATAATATTCTGCAGGGAAGTGATGTTAAGTAGCTTGTTACAACTCATGTGCTGCCTGATAGCCCTGGGATTTGAGCCTACACTTGACACCTGAGCTCATAACCTTTGGACTACAATGCCTCCCTGGGTTTATGAGGACAAATAGTCTAGCTAACAGATCATATTAATCATCTGCATTTTGAATGTAAACCTCCAAAGAGGAACCAGGAACTTAGGAGAGAGAATACTGTATAGCAAACACATCTGCACTTTGTTCTAGAAAGAAATGTGATTGCATCTAAGGTTGTTTGCTATACAAACATCCTAAAAAGGATCATCTGGAACAAAGGCAGTCAGTGCCTCTGCTCCTGAGATGTGCAGAAATGTGAGCAACCTTAGAGGATTGTCTCTGAACCCTCAGTGGCTCCGCTACTTCAGCATCTGCTGCCTCTGTCGCCAGCCAGGATGCTAGGGCTGCCCCAGAGCCAGAGGGCCTGGAAAGGGGATGTGGTGCCATCTGGAGGTGGCGCTTGAGCAGCTGCAAGGTCAGGCCCTGCCAGGCCATGGCCAGACTGTGGGCTCCAAGAACACAAGCTGCTGCCACTCTGGGAGTCACACCAAGGCCTTAGCCCACGCTGTGCTCTGCTCTTTGCCTCCCACTCTTCCACTTCCGCTCTTTGTTGCCCTTTTTCACTTTGCTTCATTCTCTCTTCACTGCTTCTTCTTCTTCCCTTTGTCTTGCTTTATGTGCATCTATCCTACTTTTCTTCTCTTTCTTCCACTCTCAACAATTTTTATCTCTGGGGTTATGGGTAGATTTTAAAAGCAACTTAAAACACCTGCTCCCCTTGAGCAGGCTTCCAGGAGGAGGCACAGAGAAGCCTCTGCATTGTGGAAAGAAGCCAGTTCAGAGTGTGCACGTGTGTGTGGCTGAGGTGGGGGTATATCTGCATATGTACGTGCACACATTCACGCAGCCCTCCCACTCCAGTCCCAGCACAACTGGGGCCCTGTCAAAGTCGCACAACTGTCTTTCCTTGAACTCAAATCTAGACTAACTCCTGTTCTTAGCTGTGCCTTAACTCTCTTTACCCTTAACCCTTAACCCTACTCCAGAATGGGCTGGGAGCACTACCAGGGTTGGTGGGAGGCATTAGGTTGTTTATAAATTTTCACTATCATTTACAATTCATTCCTGAGGTTTCAAAATACATGACTTATTATAAGAAATTCAGATAGTAGCCAAAATCATAAAATAATGCTCTCCCTCAATCTAATCCTACTTCAATTCTGTTCCCCACGGAGGTGACTGCTGAAAATAGTTTGGTTAACTATCCTCTCAGAGTTATTCTTTACACAGACAAAAATATAAAATACATTAAACTGTGTGTGTGTGTATGCCCACATGAATTTTGTTTTTAACGCACATGATGGAGAGCTCCGTAACTTCCTTTTTCACTTGCTCAACAAGGCCTTGTGGGCCTTCGCCAGGTCAGTGCATACAGAGTTGCCTCATCAGTGGGAGGGCTACTCAGAGAGAATCGAGTCAGCCTTTCCACAAATACCGTGAACACTTGCAGGAGCTGGGAACTATTCACAGGTGTCATAGGAGAGGGCAGGTTTGTGACCTTGAAGAGGTCATTGAACCCCCAAATACCCACCTCTTCCTGCTGAGGATTGAGAGAATCTGTGTGGAAGACTTGACAGAGTGCCTAGTACAGAGACCCTAAATTCTGAAAGCCAGGACCATTAGCTCACAAACAAGCAAGAATGACAACAGTGGGGCAACCCTCCAGGGTCCAGAGGTGTGGAGCCTCCTCATCCCATTAGAAACATGCAGCCTATTCCTAGTTTTTCCAGAGCTCACTCATTCATTCTATAAACAAGATTGCTTTCTCCTGCTGTTTTTCAAATCACTACCATTTGAAGCGTTTGTTTGAAAAGAGATCTGGTGACTCAGTGACTAAGCCACCAGCTGAGGTGTGGTCCATGTGAAGTCCAAAGACCCAGGTTCAAGACCCAGGCCAGGGGCAACAATCAAAATGAACAATTAAATAAATAAAATGCTTCTTCCTCTTCTCTCTTCCTTCCTCCCTACCTGCCTTCACTCCTGCCTGCTTTCCTTTCTCTTTAAAAAGGTAAAAAATTAATCCCACATCTGTATCTGCTGTCTGTTGCTACAAGACAAGTGAGAAAGTTCTGTAAAAATGCTTTGTCAAGTCTGAAGCCCTGTGGACACTCCAGGGAATCTTTTGGTATACAGGCCACATCCCACTAGAATGTTCCCTCTTGGGAGGGCGGAAACTGTGGACTTATAGTTGAATAATGATAAAAAGTCTCAACTGCAAAAAAGAATTGAAGCCCTAGGATCTCTAGAAGATTTAACAAGGGGAGACAAGGGAAGAGAAAGTGCCAATCACACACAGACTATCTTTTGTCTGTCTTTCTTCCTTCCTTCCTTCCTTTCTTCCTTCCTCTCTTCCTTCTTTCTTTCTTTCCCTTCCCTTCTTTCCTTCCTTTTATTCAACACATATTCTCTCCCTCAATTTTTTTGGAGAGAAATTAACAATGTCACTGACAACAACTCCTCCTGATTTTTACATGAACTTCACAGTTTACAAAGCAGTGTCACATGATCACATCTATTTACCCATTTGACCTGAAATTCAAATTGAATGGTACCATCCTGTATTTCATCTGACAACCTAATACACAGTCTCTGAGGGCCCTCCCAGAAACACCTTCTCTGGTTCACCTGAAATCCACTTATCCAGTCTTCTGAAACCATCTAGGCATCCACTGTGAGGAGAGCCCTGTGAAGACTCTTTGAGGTGAGATGATCTGGCAGGGTCCATACTGAAGATCCTGGCCTTCAGGAGGAAAGTCAGGACACATTCAACACTGATCCAACACTGATCAGCAACACTAGTCCAAAGTACACCCATTTTACAAATGTGCAAAGCGAGGCCTAAAGAATGTCATGCAGGTGTGCCCTGATGAAACAGAGGTTAAGGCCAAGCATGGTCCACATATATCCCAAGTATCCAGGTGTGAACCAGGATCAGGAAGAAAAATCAAGATGCAAAACTAAATTAAAAAGTAAATAAAATGCTTCTCTCACCTCTCTCTTCCTGCCTGCTTGCTTACTTGCCTTCATTCCTGCCTATGCCTTTCCTTAAATTTGAAAAAAAAAAAAAGAATGACATATAGTATCCCATTTGAAAGCCCCTTGGTCACTTTCTGGTTTTACTCTGGATCAATGATCAATGCCCGGAATATGTGGATGGAAAGAGCTCTTAGCACTTTCCTTCCTTGGGCCATTCATTTGCTTTTTACAACCAGCATTTCATCAAATGTTTTTGGGGGTGTCTAGGCCTGGGCTAGATGCACTTAAATCTCCAGGAGGGCTGTTGTCCTGGCTCAGCAAAGAAGGCATGCCTTCTCTCCTCAGTTGTCTTTCATGTTCCGAACCTCTCCTTCTTCTTTTGCCCTGCACTCCCTCTGTGTGGCAGGCCTTGCACATGTGCTGGGGATACGCTTTGACCTGAGTCCTGAGTCCTGGCTCTCATGGGGCTCTCTAAAGACCCTCCTTTTCAGCAGCGGGTGTGCAGGTGTTTCTCTCCCATTCTGACCAGGTTTCAAAGCAAAGAAATTCAGTCCAAGTCCCTCCCGGTGGTGGAAAGTCATGTCACAAGCCAGCCCGCCCTCTGGTGGCTAGAGGAGGACCGGTTATATTTATTTGTTAAAAAACCCTTCCCTGCACTAGTCCTGGGGCAGTAGGGGCCTGAGCCCAGCGCCAACACTGCTCTACCCTCACGATCCCTACCTCCAGCTGCAGCCCCTCTCTCTATGCCTACCTCCAAGACAACTCCTCCTGGAGGTTTCGCCTAGTTTAAGTCATTTCTCTGTGTCCAGGAAGTGCTTGGCACTTCCCTCCTGTACCAGTGTTGCCAGTGGATGTGTCCCTACTCTCCTCCTGAATGCCAGGTTCTCCAGGACAGATACTGCCAGTCATCTCACCTCAAAGAGTCTGCACAGGGCTCTCCTCACCGTGGGTTTCTGAGTCATTTCTGAAGACTGGGTAAGTAGATTTCAGGTGAACCAGAGAAGGCACCCGCGGAAGGGCCTGGGCCTCTCAGAAGCTGGGTATTAGGTTGTCAGATGAAACACAAGTCAGCCCAGTTTGACTTGAATTTCAAATAAACAACATTTTTTAAATCTTAGTAGAAGCATGTCCCAAATATTACATGTTACTTACTTACCTAAAATATTTTTGCTTCTATGAAATTTGAATTTAGCAGACTGTATTTTTATTTGCCTAATCTGGCAGCCCTACTATAGAGAGTAATGGCCATAGGAGCTTATTTAGGCAAAGTATAGGGGGTGGGAGTGGGAGGAGATTAGACTGGCAGTTCCCCAGAAATGCTGGGGCAAGGCAGGGAGACTGGGTATAATCCAGCTTGAGGTCAGAGAGTGATGCAAACTTCACATACTTGGCTGGAATTTATATCCACATCGTGGATATGAGTGGAGAGAAGGGACTGAAAACGAGTTTACCTATGTTTACCTCAATGCTGTACTTATGCTCCCCTTCCCTAGTCTCCCTGGGGCCCCTTCAACCATGGAGCCCTCCTTCCTTCCACCCCTTCAAACTTCTGTCTGCAGGACACATCCAGCAATTACCACACCTGTAAGGGCATAAATTGGGTCTAGAAGATACCAATAATTGGTGTGAGATAAATGAATTTAAACAGAAAAATCATTCAATGGCCACTTGTGCCACCGGCTATGCATTTTCACATCAGTGAAATGGGAATAATAACCATTGGACCTCATAAGGCAGTCAGAACATGCCAGGCAGCTGGAATGATGTCCCGCAACGTGTTAGCCTTTACTGCTTAAATTGCTCGTTGAGAAGCATTACACTGACTTTGCCTGAACGGTATTACATTCTAGTTCATTCCCACATTTGATGGGACCTGTAACAACCACAGGACCTTGGTGGGGGTGGGTTTCTTCACTTCCTGAGCAAGGGTTTAGGCTAGTTCCATGAATGCAATGTGATATCACATTCCCTCAGCAAAAACAACCTTGGTCTTACTTCTCTGTAACCATGGCTGTGAGTCTATGTTTCTAGCAATATTAGAACCCATTTATAATGATTTATGGTAATTACACTGGACAAGAATTTGATAGCTAGTAGGCCTCTTCATTTGGCTGAAAAACATTTGAAGCATGAAGCTGCGTGAGACAATCAGCGCCGCCACCATTAAGAAACATCCTTGTATTTGGAACCAATTTAAACTGTCATTTTTGATACCACAGATTATCCATCTTTGGGTCCCAAGTCCCTGGTGTCTGTACTCTGCTGGAGTTGGGACGGCAGCAGGCCTTCCCTGGGAGTGGGCAGCCGAGTGGCAAGCAGCCCCAGGAATTGAATTCCCAGGGGATACCACGGTCACCTAACAGCTTTTTCACTAGCATCATTTCACCTCCTGTTTAAAGCAAGACACCAGCACTAATGCAAATGCCATCTAAATCCATGCCCCCTCTTCTTCCTTTCACTTACAGAAGAGCAGGAGAGCCAGGACTGTGATCACCCAGCACACACCAACTCTATCTACTGTCTGGTTTTGGTTGTTGTTTGTGCCCAACCTCATGTTCAATAGTTCAGTATCACCCGAGTCAAAAACCATGAGAAGATAATAAATAAGAATCTCTCAAGCTGTGATTTTGCCACGCTAAAATACCTGATTTTAAAAGTTTAAAAAAAAATTAATTAACAGGCCAGATGTTTAATTTTCCACAATGACAAATGGAACACATGCATCTGCATTTTTCCCACTTCCCATCTCCACGTTCCAGAGTCCTGTTGATGTGCACTCTGGCTCTTTTTCAGAGCCCACATCAAAACCTAGGAGATGGTTTCATGGATGTGCATTCTTTACAAGCACAAGAAAAGTAGAAAGATTCTGCCCAGGTGACTCTGAAGGAAGCTCTGGACATGCAAGACTGGCCTGCAGCAGGTCCCCCCATAGCCCCCAAGCCCCCCCACCCCACCCCGGGAAAGCTTCTCTGTCTAAAAGACAGAACAGTCATGCTGTGGGATTCTTTTGACCATTGTTTAATGAGAAAGAACAATAAGGAAGCAATTACTGGGCCAAGGCTGCCTGGACCTGGCAGGTCCAATTCATTTATCCTCCTTTTTAGTTTGGAAACTCAAATTGACTTTAATGATGAGAAATTAAGTTACTTCCAGGAGGCTCTCTTGACACTAATGGAGCCTGGGCACCTTTCTTTAAATAGACATTGAAATATGCAAGAACACCTATGTCAGCTGGGTACCCACTACCACATTTTGGATACTTTAACTGCTCCTGGTAATTAGATCCTATAAAACTCCAGCCCTTTTGCTTTCTTCAGTGGGAGGAAAATTCATTGTTTTAATATTCACTGGTAAACTTGGGGGTTTATTTGCACAGAGAAAACCCATGAAATAGAAACCTGAGATAGGGACAGAAACTATTTCAGTGTTTGTGCAGGAGATTTTAGAACTGCTGTCTCCCTCTGTCTCTGCCTCCACCTCCACCTCCACCTCCACCCCTGATGGGGAGTCCAAGTGGAGAAGAGGAGAGAGATCAGCCTAACATTGATGGTTTGAGCCATCTGCTCATTGCTTTTACTAATGTCAGAACATAAGGTGGTTTCAAGGAGCCTGGGGATGGTGATGGCTCCAGCCTCCCTCTGGAGAGATGGCACAACGCTGGAGGGTCTTAATGACAGGTGTCCACCTGACTCCCTGGTCTGGAAGCCAGGCATCCAGAATCAGGGGCTGTGAGAGCAACTTCCTGCTTTAGTTAACTAAGGGGGCCCAAGGCTGGCCCCAGCCTCCGGAAAGTGACCTCCAGGCCTCTCAGAGCCCTCTGCACTCCCTCTGTGGTACTTTCATCCACACCCATAGCCAAACATGCCCTCTGAAGTTAGGAGCCAATGTTCCAACTGCCTTCTTGATAGCACCACATGAATGGGTCAAACTCAGTGCATTCAAACCAAACTCAGGTATTTCACCTACCTGTCCACACCTGCTCCCCTTCCTTGTCTTAAGACAGGACCTTCCAGCCTTCCAATGCATAAGCCAGAAAGCTAGAAGTCACCTCACATCTCCTTGAAGACACCCCTCATCCTCAGCCCTACAGCAGTTGCAGTTTATGTCTGACCCATGGCCCTCAGGACTGACCTCATCCATCAGTGGCTCTGGCACACTTCCCAATACCAGGGTCTACATGAAAAAGTCAAGAGAGCTGTTCTTCCTAGGCAAGGCAGGCCAGGAGGGCCAGGAAGTAGGACGCCTCAAGGAGAAGCCTTTGACCAGTGACCAATAGCCCCTGCCCTCCTAGATGTGTGCTATCCCATTTCACCAAATTTCCCACATAAACAAGCTCCAATTGGATGGATCCTTGTGTTTAAAGATCCTTGTGCTTGACAAATATTCTACTGCTATTGTTTTTAAATAATTCAAAAGTTATGGGCAGAAGACCTCACTTTTCCACTTTGCACCAGAGAATGCAAATTCTATAGCTGGTTCTGCCCAAGAGATAGCTAACTTAAGTTGCTGCCTATTCTCCCTCCCTCTTTCCTTCTCTCTCTCCCTTGCTTCCCTGTCAGTATTTGCTGGCCCCAATAAACTGCTTGAATCAAATCCTTGTCTCCAAGTGTGCTTCTAGGGGCAGCCAGCTTATGACTGTGCATGCCAGCTTCTCTGGATCTGTCCACTGCTCTGCGTCTCGCCTCACCTCCCCATAGCAATCCCTCTCACCTGGACCACCGCAGTGGTCTTCAACGCTTCTCTGCAAGACTACTTTGCTTCCTCCGACTCCTTCTCTGCTATAACCAGAGGGCTGGCTGATAGTTTGGTTGGATTGAATGTAAAGATGATTATATTGCTTTTCCCACTTGAAACATTTCAAAGACTAGTTATTGAAAATGAGCAATGGCACATAGAGGTCTGTTATCTTCTTTCTACTTCCGTATTTATTTTTAATTCCATAAAGAAGTTAAATTAAAAATAAAATCTTCATTGTTTCCCATCACTCTAATGATAACAGACAAAAGCACTGTGGCCCATCAGGCCTTGTGTAACCTGGCAGCCCTTGACTCTTGCTCTCTGTAAATCAGTTACGCTGATCTTTGTGTTTGTCAGACATACCATGTTTCTTTCTGCCTCAGTGCCTTTGCATGTGTTGTGCCGTCTCTCCTCATATTCCTCACTGCCCTTCAATACTTCTACGTTTAGTGACTTAACTTCTGCTTCTCAGTTTTCCCTCATCTGTAAAATAAGGATGATAACAGTACCTACCTCACAGGTTTTCTTCATAGGATTGTTAGGATAAAAGTGCCTGGCAGAAAGCAAACACTTGATAAACTTCAGCTATTCTTAGTGTAAAAATAATGCTGCTTCCTCTGGGTTTTGACTAAAATTGAAATCAAGGAAATCTTGTCATGTTTATCCTGTGGGTCCAGACACCCCTGAGTCCCTGCGATTTCTACATCGTGAAGAAGATCTGAGGCCAGTAAGATGTTGTCTGCGGGGCAGAGCCTGTAGGGTACCCCTCACTCAATTACAGTGAGAATCAAGCGAACCATAAAGATATTAAAGGTCTATAAGCATGAAGCATGACTATCACATGTTTGGGAGACACAAGACAAGTGATTTCTCTTAGTGAATCAGAAGCCCTGAAGCTTATGCCAACCTGCTCAACAGGTTCCATCTAACTGCTGTTGATCTTTGATTGGGCAGTCACACATTTAATCAGGTTCAACCTGAGGTTATCAGAATTAACCAGGATGTCAAAGACTTACCCTCTGTGATTCAGTCAGTTTCTTGATCTGCTATGTAACCATCTGATAATGGTTTAAATTTAATTGGGTATCATCATGTCCACAGAAGTTAGGAAGCAGCCCATGACTACTCAGAGACTGAATGTTTGTGTCCCAGAAAATAATATGTTAAGATCCCAAGCCCCATGATAACATTAGGAGGCAGGGCCTTTGGAAGGTGATTAAGTGTTGTGGGTAGAGCAGTCATGAATTGGATTAATGCCCTTATAAAGTAGACCCCAGTGGATGTCCTCAGCCCTTGATTCACAGAAGTTACAGAAGACCACCATCTATGAACCAGGAGACAAACTCTCCCAGAGCCTTGAACTCAGACTTCTCGGCCTCCAGAACTATGAGAAATAAATGTTTGCTATTTAAACCAAAAAGTCTATTAGATCAACCCAGACTAAGAGTTATTTAGTGCCCAGTAATGTACAGCTTCTATGTCAACACTTTGAGACCCTTAGCATCTCATGGACCCACCCCTAAGTTACTCTTATTAGAGGGTCTGAGTCTCAGAAGAGTCTAGATACTTGCTCAAGATAAACCAGATCCACCTGACATGAAGTGTGAATTCTTTCTCCAAGGTCTAATAGTAGGGTCACTACACCTCCCAGTTTGACAGGAATTGTCCCAACTAAGCAACATTGTCCTGGCATCCCACCCAGTTTAAAATTCTGTCCTGGTTTTGATCAGTTTGCTAAAAGTTAATTTGGGCAAAAACACACCCAGAAAACTAGCTCCAAATTGCATGAGGAGTGCAGTTCTCCCCAACAACGGTATTACAATGTTTTACCCCACCCCCACGCATTCCCTCCCCACACATCCACCCTTCCACCACCAATACCACCCCTGTGGACACAGCCTGATGATACTACAATTGGTCCCAGTTTTAACTCTAAAACTTATAGTAAATGTATCCAATTGTTTCTAAACTCAAGATTCCTGAACCCTTTCCTTCCACACCTAATGCAGTAAATCTGGAGTCAGTAAATCTGAGAACTTGTAGTTTTAAAGTTTCCTGGGGGACTCAGAAGATTAGTTAGGTTTGAGATCAACTATACGGAGCTACTGAATTTCCCTAAATCCAAACCAAAATAGCCCCATGAAACTCAGTTTATGACCCTGGTCAATTTAACCACTAGCTTTAAACAATGAGTTCATCAGTCTTTAAATATTGCCTTATTTCAATTCAACACTTTTAATATCTCAATATATGAAGTTGTTTATTGGCTAAATCTCTGATCTAAGACAGCATTTATTCTGTGACTACATGCACTGCTGACCCTCAAGCTCTGAGCCCCAACTCAAACTGTAATCTCTTAGAAGCAGACATCGAACATCTAGCATTTCATCGTGTACAGAAGGACACTTAACCCATGCCTCAGCTCAGCACACATGGCCTGGATAGGAAAAGACATCGTCCTTGTACTCCAATTTTACAGCAGCAATTTTAGCTCCTAGAGTTCTGTAGGCTCCTTTCTAGCAGGAAGATTAGACCAAGAGCTGCATTAGAGATAGTTTTGTGCCCTCCAAGGTATTAATAGACAGGAATCATGTCGGCGCTTTCTAGAGCAGAACCATCTCTGCAGCTGGAGCTGCGAGTCTGAACCAATTCAGGAGAGAACTTGCTGTTTATGAAAAAGAGACTGACTGAGCTTAAAAATGGATTTTTTATGAACCTCTTGGCCTGCTTCTGATTTTAGCACTGAAGCGTGCTAGATTATACTTCTGACAAATGCCTTTTCCAATTCGAAAATTGAACTTAAGATAAGAACCACTTTTAATAAGTCAAGGAGTCTATCTAAATAGTGGCTTCTTTCACACAGACTACAATTCTCTCTGCTCAAATAGTATAACCCTGTTGTGTTCCACTGCCATCCACAGAATGCCTTTAGGAGCAATAAATAACTTAATAGCTAAAATAAATGTTTAAATCCCCTGCTAAAAAAAAAAAATGTAGCTGTACTTAAACATTTTAAAATAGATCGCTGGCTGCTGTCCTGATGGAGTGTCTTTCCTTCAGAATTGGCCAGAAAAATATTTCTAATGTCCCACAGAATAAAAAAATTTTAAACTGCTGGGAAAGGCAGATAAAATGATTATGACAGTATGATGCCAAAAAGCAAATTCTGAATGAAAGCAAGTAGCAAGCAGGCAGGAAGAGAGAGGAGAAGGAAGCATTTATTTATTCATTTATTTACCTTTCATGTTGGTTGTTCCCCCCAGCCCCAAGGCACAACCCTTGGTCCTTGGGCTTTACGTGGGCTATGCCAGAGCTACAGGCTAAATACGCAAGCCACCAGGTTGTGCTGATGTCAAAACATTTTAGTGAAGAGCAGAACTTAGTCAAATTACTCTTGTCTATACCATGTCACAAAACATGTTTTCTCTCTGACTTGTGATTTTTCATAATAAATTGATTCAGTAGCCTAATTAGCATTAAGACTACACATGCATCATCTTCTGTTAGTGCAATTGACTTAATCCCTGCATTTATAACAAGATGAATAATGTGCTTCTTGTCTGAACAGCCCATCCTCAGACCTCAGGGGCCACAGACCATATAGGTGACTGTACAAGATTACTGTTAGACTTACTGCAGAGACACTCTAGAGACACGAACCAAAGGCATGTTGAAGAAGGGACTGAGCCTGGCTGCGGCAGGTAGAGTGGTTTTACCAAGAAGGGATTCTGCAGCTTCATCTTGAAGGATGACTATGAGAACAAAAGGCAGATTATCTTGACTCAGGGACCAAATTAACCAGCCAACTGCTTCACTTCGTTAAATGCTACAGAATCTGTGGTGTTGAGTCGTCTCCTTGCAGACATCCTCTCCTCTTGAAGAAAGTGTTACTGGCAGATTTCCTTGGCACACATGTCAATTTTCCATTTCTCAGTTTCTGCAATTGCTTTTACTAACCCAGTGAACTGGTCCATGAAGTGCAGGATGCTTGTCAGCTGGCTTTGCCCCTCCACCCAGGACTCATTTTCAGTTCCTCTCATCTTCCCTTCTATGTCAGCCCACAACCTTCTAACCTGATCTCCTGCACAGATCAGTGGGAGAAGACATCCAATGGGCCACCAAGCCATGGAGGATGGGGCATTGTGGAAGGTTCTTAAGGGTAAAAGTCCTTCCAGGAGTCTGAGTCTGTATTCAAGTCTTTGGAAGGTGGTGACTTCTTTTGACAGGGCTGTCCAAAGTCATTCCCAAAGACTTCCAAACGGTTTTCTTTAATGTATAATGGGCTCCACTTTGAAAATACTCAAATTTATGAAAGAAAACAAACAAACAAATTCAAAGGCACCTCCAGTTTACTTCCTGCTCAGCATCCAGGGTGCTTGTCAGTCTACAGACTGAAGTATTTCATCCAGTCTGACTATTCTCTTTCTGTAGTGTCATTTTTCACATTGCTTAATTATCTCAGGTTCTCAGAGTGCAGATTATTTTGATGCTGTGTCTGCTGATATTCTCTGATGGGGTATCAATTTTCCATGTTCACTCATCTTTCCCAAGTGTTGTGTGTGCATGCAACTGTACCATGAGTTCTGGTATGTGGAAACTACCCACAGAGCAAGTCTGAGTTTGCCTCTGCTGGATATCCAAATATTTCACCACGTCTTGAAGGATGAATCTGATTGGATTCTGAAGGATGAATGTGATCAGTTTTTATCTCTTCATTGCCACAAGTAGGAAGAATCAATTTGGGTTCCACATCCTTGCATGGAGTAGGTTTGGAGTTTCTGTTTCTCGCGAAGGTCTGTTTTTCGCCCAGAGCCCTGACAAGATAAACTCCATGCTTGTATAGGTGGGCAATGTTTGGGGTCCACTGATCACAATGGTATAGCCATTCCAGGTCCCAGGTTTATTCAGGAGTCAGTTCTAGCTTGCCAATGCTTGTGACTGGAATCTAATTCTCCAATCTCACTGTAACCAACAAGCTGTTTGGGCTGACACCCAGGTTCACCCCCTTCCTGGGCCATCATGGCACCAACTTGCATGGGTACCATGCTGGTGAGAGCTCCCCTTCGTTGTTAGCACTGGAAAAACTATTTTGAGCTTGCATTAGATTTGAACTTCATTTTTTTTATCTACTATTAAAGCCAGAGGGAGGCCCACATTACTTCATTATATCATATTCTGAAACCCAACTAGAGTTAATATTTTTAAAAAATAATTAAAGGAGGTCATAAGGACCAGTGCAATTGTTGTATTGAGCTTCCTAATGAGCAGAGGAAAATATAAGGAGAGAGATATATAAGGTTCTTTTTATTAAAAGAAGGAAATGTATCATGTGTAAGATCTTGCCTTATCTTATTAAACCTTGACCTTCCAATATTGGCATGTCAGAAGAATCTTGGTAGGAGGTGTATCCAGCTATTATTCTAAATATGTTATGATGCTTAGTTTTTACTTAATATAAAATTAATAGATTGTAGAAAATACAGCATCTCCAGATAACAAAAAAAAAACTCTTCATTTTTTGATGTTCAATAAATCATCATGATATGTGATCTATTAATCTTCAAAATACATAGAATTGATAGAATCTTGACCCTACCTTGTCTCCCAAACCCTCAGAGAAAGACCCTCACTAAGGAGATGTGGACTCCAGGGGCTGCTTTGTCACTTACAGTTGGCCCTCTGTCTCTGTTCCACATCCATGCATTCATCCAGTCTCATATCAGAAATACGTAATGCATAGTTAGGCCTACAATTGTTGCATCTGTACTGAATATGCCATAACTATTTTTCTGAAAAATTATTCCCTAAACAATAGAGCATAACAACTATTTATATTTTATTATTATAAGTCGCAGAGATTATTTAAAGTAAATAGGATATACATAGGTTATATGCAAATACTAAGCCATTTTATACAAGGAACTTGAGCATCTGAAGATTTGGGTATCCTTGCGAGTCCTAGAACCAGTCCCCTGCAGGTACTGAGGTGTGACAGTACTATCTAACACTAGGAAAATTCACCTCCATTGCCTTATGGTATCTTCTTTTAGAGTTAATAAATGTAAAGTGTGAGGCACATAGTAAGCATAATATAAAACTGTGTTATATAGAGAAATAATTTTAACATTATAGTCCAATTTTTGGAAGGTTAGCAATAGACATAGTAATATTTAGTGACTCTCACTCATCTAAAGAGAGTTGTTTAACCTTGTCAGGTAACTGGAAGTGTATTGTATTTGATGTTAGAGGGACACATTAGAAAGGATGGTTAACATCAGTATGAACTCATGTGTAGCTTATACAGACACAGATAGATATATGCAGGAGGAATTACAGGTTTGTATATACACATGGGTGAGGACCTACTTATACTTCTTCTGCCTCTGCCCTGAGAAGGCCTCACAGTGAGCACATCCAACACTGAGATCTTATTTTCTAAACACCATTCTAAAAGATATAAGGGTTCCTAGAGAAAAGGCTAATTCTAGGTCTGGAGCAGGAAAAATACGAAATAAGCTTGGATCATCTATTAAAACCAAAAAGTACTTAAAAAACAAAGGGGCTTGGGCATGTCCAAGGGCCACAGGAGTCAACCGAAAAAAGTTTCCAGTGGCCAAAGCTGGAGCAATTTTAGCAACAAAATAAATAATTGTATACCCCCAAAATAAAATAAATATGTATGAGTCCAGACTGTATAAATAATTGTATTAATAAACAGGGAAGAAGAGATACATTGTCTTTACAGATAATTTATACTGATAACCACCTCCCTAAGAAGTGAAAGTAGGAACCCTGAGAAGATGTGATATTCTGATGCTACTGCAGAACAGAAAAAAAGGACATAAGTAGAAAAAAATCAAAATCAGAATATAAAGTGTGGAGTTTAGTTAATAGTAATGTACCAAGCTGACTTCTTAGTCATGACAGAATCGCCAAGGCAAGTAGGATATTAACAATAGGGAAGACTGGCCGAGGGTTTATGAGGACTATGTGCTGTCTTTGTACCTTTTCTGTAAATGTAAAGCTCTTCTGAAATAAACTATTAATTAATCCCACCCTCCCCCCAAAAAGATGGGCACATAATTATTTCCTTCTGTGTCTCTGCTCAGTTACGGATCCTGCATAATTTGCTCCTTACTTGAGTGTCTGGGTCTTTAACAATGGTGATGGCATGATTGATCAATCCTGAGTGTCCTTATTTCTCATCACTTATCACTGCCCTTCCATATATGCCCTTTCAGCCATTTTTCAGTTTCGATAAGCATTTTATCCAAACTATGTCAAAATAAATTTCGAAATAATTTTGAAATATCTGTCAGTTGCTTAGGTACAATCCTAATCACTCACTTTCTTTGTAAATTTATAATTCTAATCAGAATAATATATTATTCTTCTGACATGATTTGAGCTCATGCAGTCCAAAAATGTTTGTTGCTCATGATCTCATTGTCTTCTAGACTTTGGCACTTGATTTATTATTTTATTTTTAAAAAGCAGAAAGTGGAATACAGAATCCCTCATTTATCAGTTCTTGAAAAATAATAGAAATTAAATGTGAAACAACTGCACATTGAGGTTATGATGGAAAGATTAATCATAAATCAATACAACATTTGCTAATTTGCCAAGATTTGGGCTAGGGTATTTTTTAATTAAACAAAATTATAAAGAAAACATGTAAAGCCCATTAGTACCCTCAGAGGCATTTCCTAAGCACTTAGTGACTGAAATGCATGCAGCATTTCAAGGCCTATTTTAGCAGCTTTTATCATAACCTTTCTAAAAGAAATTTTCCACCATGTGCAAATTTTTTAGTGTAAATTCATGCTCTATTCTTACTCTCTGAAGAAACGTGTCAATATTGCCACCATTTGGAGGGAGTTTTAATTTCTCACTCTCTCTTTCCTGGATTAAAAATAATTTCTCTATGGTGTGTGTTGATTTAATATATACTGCCAAAACTTGCCTGTAGAGTCTCATGGTTTCATCTGTATAATAGAAGTTGCAGCCTGGTGACCCATCAGCCAAGTCTAGCACATAGGTTTGTTTTAGTAGGTCCATATAACTCCAAATATCAAACAATTTCATAGAAAAATCTGGGTTTCCATATTCTCTTGAAACAGCAGTCCTGGCAACAGGGAACTCACATTTCCATCTGGCAACAATTAACAGGGTCTGAAAGGGGATTCTCATTTAGTTAGTGTGAGAATCGCCAGAACACCAATCTTCATCAGTCCAAATTGTATGACACTCAGTTAACCCCTTTCATGCCTCTCTGCAGTGAAATGAACTTCCAGGTCCTGCTATGGAATATCAAGTATCTTGTTGGTCTAAAATATTTTCTTCAAAGTGTAATAAAGAGAAAGATAAAATAAAGCTATGAAGCAGAATGAACCATATACAAACCTTCCATAAAACTAGCCTAAGATCCCTTAAATTAGTTTTAGAATACATCTCTCATTTATATTAAATACATGTATATTTACATTAAAATATACATTTTTAGAATAAGTAATAAAGAAATTAACATCTTGTCATAAATATACTACTTTTAGAATAACACTCTTGAGTCTGCCAGGCAAAATTTGAGGTTCTTTGTACTCTGGACAAGAAACAAAGTCTCTTCCCAACCAGCACCCACCTTTGCCATTGCCATGGTCTTTGCAGTCCTAGTGACTTTAAGTTACATGCTGAGGTGCAATTTGGTGGCTCAGAGTTAGCAGCTGGGGTGTAGATCATGTAAAGTCCAGGGACCTGGGTTTATGACAAGGGGCTGGGGGAGCAGCCATAATAAATGAATGAATGAATGAATGAATGTGTTTCTTCCTCTTCTCTCTTCTTTCCTACCTACCTCCCTGTCTTCATTCCTGCCTGCCTTCCTTCCTCTTTAAATGATAATGCTGAGTGTTTTCCTAAATATGACTGAAAATTTTACTAAATTTGACTGGAAAACATCAGTTCTGAGATGATAGTAGTGATTGAGAGTGCTGAACGAGGGAAAGAGTGTAGTGCACCCTTTACCATGGCAACAGCATAGAGAGATGCTTGGTCAGAGAAGCACAAACATGATGCACACTGTTATCCCTGACTTTCAAACTATATTGGACATTGAATTTTTAATGGCTATGCCATGAACAGAGAACACATATTTTCACTTTTTTCTAAAAGCTTAATCTGTGATATCACAGAACAAAAAAAAGAGCTAACAGATTAATAGAATATGTATCCTGCTTTTTCTTTTATTATAATAAAATGTATTTATTTTTCAATTATCTGCCACACCTCAGAGCCCTGAATCAAGAGTCATGTGTACTGTGTGTGGGACTCACCCTGTTTTACATCCCTCTGTCTAAAATTAGGAGTTGATAGAGATGTTTCTGGAAAGTTGGGTTCGAGGCATGAAATCACAAAGGCCAGTTTTCTAGAAGATAAAGGGGACCAGCGTGAGCTGGGAGACATGTGTGGCCACACCAGTGCTCATCCTGAATTGTTCATCTCCTGGGACTATACTATCTGGGCCACTTAGTATTTCTTATTTCAGGGATAAAGAATAACAAGACAATAGATACTGTCCTTTTGTTCAGACTTGCCAAATATCCTGTCCCTTACAGCCCTATGAAGTGGGAAAGGAATGAGAAAGACCAATCTTTAGTAAATATGTAAACAAAACCCACTAGAAGATTAATGCAGACCAGGTGGAGCATTTCTAACAGATTTTTCTTTACATGATGTAATGGGAGTGGGCTGATATACTGGGACCAGAGGTGGCCAGAAGTCACTGGGAAAGGGGACTCCAGAGGCAGCATCCCAAAACAGACATCTACAAGAAATGTTAGAAGAGTAAGAACATCTTAGCAGAATAATGACCCCTTTTACGTCTTTGCCTTTCATTCCCCACCCCCACCTCCCAGACTAAACCAGCAGACACACTTGATTGAAGGATGGTAGATGGGACAATGCAGAAGAAAACACACTAATACCCTAATACTAATTGAGAGCACAAAGGCTTGTGTCCTGTGTGGGAAAATTGCAAACCCCAGAGAGAAAAGAATCTCATAGGAGTCTAGGCAGACATGACTCCAGAGAGAGTTACTTTCAAAAACTAGCAAAGGGAAGTAGCAACAGAATGGTCCAGTTACCACTCACAACAGTGTGGACTGTTGATCAGCCTGAAGGGACCATGCAGATGCAAGGAGGAATGACTTCAAGGGTACCTATAAGTAACATAGAGGACACACTCCAGCTTCCTGGTATGGAAAATTCCCCTAGAGCTTCTTAGATACAAGAGAAAGGAAAGGACTCTGAGTTTCCACCTTAGTCAAATAGAGATCCTAGGTGAAACTGAGTTGTAAAACAATAGAAAAGTTTCTATTTATTGTACACTTCAGGTGTGTATTTATTATACAATGTAAATTGATCTTGTTTTTGCCAAGAATGACAGCACTATGAAGCCAAAATCATAAAACATTCCTTGCCACACACATCTGTGATCAATATGTCTGAAATGAAGGGGGGTGATGTATTACTTATTGGGAATGAACTTTTTTATATCTAAATTTCAAACTCTTTAATATGTCTCCAAGGTGTCATGTGATTTGGAAAATTAAAAAGGAAAACTAAAGAGTGACTAGGACTATAGAAAAAGAAGAAATTGTCTTAGTGATTTTTTTTTTTTTAACATTAATTCTGTTTGGTCAAACAAGGTAAATTAGTTAACCAATCTGTTTCTGGGCTGGGTATAATTTCATTAAAACTGGTGAACATGAAAAACTGCATTTTAAGCCCTTATTTGTATATAAAATGAGGCTCTAATAAGCTCATTATGTGAGCATGGAAAAATCTGAGATGTTAGATAGGACTATTATTAACAGAAATTGCCGTCTGTAGAAGAAGTCTGGGGGTCTAGAGTGGGAGAGAATACCCCTGCATGTATTACTTCCATTTTAAAAGCCACATCAGCAGTTAACTAAGTCAAAAAACCAAAGCCATTGTTAAGTCAGAGCTATCAGAGTGGGACACCAGAACTGAGGACTGGAAGCTTTCACAATTTATGGTTCCAAGTTCCAGGTGAATGTCTCTCATCTTTGATTCCAGGGGTCAAACCTTGTCGATCCTTACAATAAAACCTTCTTTACTTGAGAAAGTTCAAGGGAATCTCTGTTCCTTACATCCAACGAAGTCTAAATGAAATTGCCAATCTCTCAGGAAGGAGGGCTGATCTGAAAACAATATCCAGGCACTCCAGGCTCGCTTTCCCCATTAGCAATGGGAAGGAGTCTGACTCATATTTCGGACCCTGTGTTTTTTGCCCTTTCTGGCTGGGCAACAGAATTGCCTCTCCTCCGCATTTTCTTAGCCAAAAATCTAACATAGTCTAAATTCTATAGTATATGGCTAATAGGTTCTGCCCTAGCTGAACTTTATGGTTATTAACTTAATGGTGTATTTCCTGTATTAATGTATTTCAGTTGAAAACAGATTTTATTATTTTGGTGATCTATTTGTTAAAAGAAGGTAGAGAGTGTATGGTAACTGAATGGGAATGAAATAGCAAATGTTTCCTTTCAATAAGATTGTCAGAGAAGCTGGTTTTCTGAAACAGACAAGATCACAAAATACATTCTAGGCTGGGGTGGCGGGACATGTACTTTGCATCTGCTGTTCCCTGGGCCTTGAAGGTTCTTCCCTCAAAGAGCAGTATGGCCAGTTTCCTCACTCTCCTAGTCTCTGCTGTCTTTTTAGTGATGTCTGTCCCCACCACACCCCCACATTGTTTGAAATAGCCTTGCCCTCTGTCCCAGGTCTCCCCAGCACTCTCTAGCCCTATGCTCGGCTTTATTTTTCCTTAGCTTTTAGATATTAGACATTCTTTCTTTTTTGTTTTTGTTTTTGTTTTTGTATGCCTTCCCTTCACTCCTCACTGAATATAAGCTCTATGAGAGCAAGGAGTCTGCTATCTATACATGACTGTATCGCTAGTTTCCAGCATTGTCTGGCACAGAGAAAGTATTCAACAAAATCTGTGGGAAGATGGAGTGAAATCACATTGGCTGAAAAGAGTACACACAGCTGGTCTTACAAAATTGTGAGACAGACATTTTCCATAAACACTCTCTCCTGTGCTTCTGAGATTAAATTCTTTTGCTCTGTGGATGACACTTACAAAGGCAAATCATAAGGCTATTTGTTAGGAGGGATACTAGGCTTGATCAACAGACTTTACCCTCAGTAACCCAGTATCCACAGGGTCCATTGAGACTGTTAATGCCACCAGGGCTCTGTTTTAGGCCAAATTTGAATCTTCTACATGCTGAGTGGTTTTGGGCATATTTCTCATTTAGTATTTTGGGATAAAATTGGTTGACAGTCTTTAAAACATGGCTAATGTTGAAAATATTAAGATAAAAGGTGTAAAAGTTTATAGATATGCCTGCCTAGACTGACCTGTTTTTAAATACTTTACGTATTTACATATTACTTTACATATTACATATTTCCTGAGGTGAAAAGTGGTTCAAAAGATTTTGGAATATTTAGGAAGAAAATGGCCTGTTAGACAGTGCTCAGTTCTTTCAGGAGGAGAAGCTGAATAACCAGTCCTTGGGAAAGAAAGAAAGTGAGAGAAAGTTTCCCACTGCCTTTCCATTATCAGGTGTAGAGAAGGTGGGGAATGAAAGAGGTCCAATTTGCTGTATTTCATTTTCCTTCAAAATTGCTATAGCTTTGCTAACCACTTACCAAGCTGGACTCAACATGTAGGTAAGAAGCCACTTCATCTGTCCATTTAAGTGTTGGTAGGCACAAACTGACATGAGTGGGTGGAAATGAGAAAGCAGAGTTTGGGATAAAATGAGAGGTTGTTTTTGATGGCAGCAACTGGAAGGATGATGGTATTAGGATACAAAAAACAGAAGAGCCGGGCCAATGGGGTAGTGGAGAACTGAGTGTGTTTAGAGTCACTTTTATGCTCTGCAAATATCTTAAAGCAGATAAAATATCAAAGTCTTCACTTAAGAGAAATCAAATGCAATACAAAATAAATCCTCAAATGCATAACTGTCGCTGATAAGGTACATATAATAATAGAAGTTGAATAGGAATTTAAAGAAATTTTTATTGAACTACAACATATACAGAAACAAACACCAGGGTAGATGTTTATGAGCAGCATTATAATTTTTTTTTTAAGGAAGGGAGCAGGCAGGAATGAAGGCAGCTGGACACGCCAGCAGGCAGGAGGAAAGGGGAGCGGGGAGAGGCATTTTTCTATTTATTTGTTCATTTTGGTTGTTCCACTGGGCCCTTGGGCTTTACATGGACTATATCCCAGATGCTGGCTTAAGGCCTGAGCCACCAGGGTTCACCAATGTGCATTATTTTTTAACACAACAAAACTTTGTGTTTTACAAACAAAACTATCTTTAAATAAACTCATACGGAAAGTTCTTGGGAACATAACACATTCAGAAAAATTCATTCACTCACAAACATGTATTCAGTATCTACTCTATGCCAAGTACTTCTCTGTGAGATAGAGAAATAAACACCCAAGCCATAAATCCTGCCCCCTAAGAACCTAAAGTCTACTAGGTTAGACATTCAAATTGCACATAATCCAGTGCAGTAAATGCTAAGCATGCACACACACGAGTCAAGGGATTGATTAGGACATACTACTCTGCATTATCTTTTTTTCAGGGAGTTTACATTTTTGCTTTACACGAGAACAGTGTTTCAATACAGCGTACCATGTCTGCAGATTCAAGTCAACATCACCTGGGCGCTTCCCTCTAATCTTTATTCCTTTCTTTCACACCTCACAATAGATCCATAAGTCATTACTTTTTCTGTGTTGCCTTCAAAATCCATCCAGAATCCAGTCACTGCTAAACATCTGGCACCAACATGCTGGACAGTTCTTGCCTAGAGTGTTGCAAGTCTACCAACTTCTGCTCTTGCTTCTCTCCAATCTATTCTCAATGAAGCACAGTACCCTTTGAAAGTGTGCATCCCATTACATTGCTTTCCGACTCAAAATCCTCCAGTGCCTTCCCCTCTTACCCTGGAAAAGCCAAAGTCTGTACAGTGAACACAAGGCTCCATGAGACCTGTCTTACTTTATCTTGCCTTTCTGACTTTATCTCCAAACTGCTTACAAGAAGCACATTCCTGCCTGAGGATCAGTACAACTACTGTTCCTTATGCTTGAACTAGAATGCTTTTTTCTGTAGATATCTTGTAGTTCCCTCCACTTCCTTTAGCGCTATACTTAAATGTCACAGTCTTAAAGAGGTCTTCTCTGCCACCATATATAAAATTTCAACACTATACTCCACCCTCAACATTTCCTATTCTCCTTTCCTGTTTTTTCCTCCTTGGTATTGTTCACTATCACACTTAATACGTATTTTACTTACCTTGTTTACCAGCTAGAATATAAGTTCCACGAGGACACGGATCAAATCTGAATGTTATTCATTGATCCTCTGCTCTCTAGAACATTACCTATATAAATATTTCATTTAATAAATATTTTTGAAATGAATACATGAATATTTTATGCAAGGAATGCATATTTCACTCCACAGATATTTGACTGCTTACAATGATAAAGTATCTCTCATGACCAAATTTTACTCAGACTGCCCTGAAATCTTTTGCAATGGGTCTAACTTTTGGATTTTCATTTTTGTCTCTGCATTGTCCAATTTAAACAACAATCTCATAAATTAATTTAACCAAAATCCTTCCATCTGCCATATCTGATCATCCTCTCACATACGATATCTTATCACCCTGGCCTGCCTTTAGCAAGAATCCTTTTAGGTTGGGTTAGCCAACTTTCCATGACCCTGAGGTTTCCTCACCATTCACTGACCCCCATCCTGCTCCTTGTCTATAAATTCATTTGCCCATGCTGTATTTGGAGTTGGAACCAATCTCTCTGCCCCACTGCAAAAAGTCCCATCTGAATGGCCCCTATACCTAGCCCAATAGCCCCACTTTTGCATAATGTCTTCTTTATTGCATCGTAACAAGTACCATTTGAATACTTTTTTCTGTAACACTATGTATAAAGCACTTTTTAAAGTGGAGGAAATGAAATAAGCAAGAGGGATATAGTTCCTGCAACCATGAAGCTTATAGAGAAGTGGGAAGGAATCTTTAAACTATTTTCACACTCACAAAACTGACTGCACAACAGAACATAAGAACCATGGACCTTAGTCCATGTACAAATCTACAGATGCTCTTTCCTTTACCATATCAAAGCACCCTGGAATCGAACAATTAGAGTATTATCTTCCATCTCCAAAGAGCAAGGGAATCCTTCACTTTAGTGATAACTCACACTCACTCCCCAACATCCCTACAATGATGAAATGCAGCTGACTCCATGATGCATAAACTGAGGAAGGAGGCCATGTCCATTCTATAGTATTAAACATTAGCTGTTGTTACTGACGAAACCTGCAGCAAGAGAAAACAGCTACAACTTAGAGGAGAGATCGCAAGTAATACTTAGAACTTCATTAATTCTGCTAAGAGATAAAAGAACTCTTAAGAAAATCCCCTGGTGGCTCAGGTGGCTGAGCCAGCAGCTAAAGTGTGGATCATGTAAAAAGAACTGGGTTTACGACCTGGGTGTAGGGGAACAACCAAAATGAAGAAATTAATGAGTGAAAAATGCTGCCTCCTCCTCTCTCCCTCCTTGCCTGCCTTTGTTCCTCATTAAAAAAAAAGAAATTCCAGCAGAAGTTGATGTGTGCATTTTACTTTTCAGGGCACCATTGAAATGAAGGAATGCTTTCTAGATAAGGAGAGTCATTCATTCATGACTCAGAATTCTAAGTCTATCAGGCCATTATTCTGACAGGGAAAATATTTTAAATGGCTTATCTTTGGCTTTTTGAAAGAAAATTTCACAATGAGATCTTCTTTCCAAGGAGACACAAATTTGAACTACAATCATTTCAGCTAATTTCATCTCTCAAATCTCCCTAAAAAGTATGTTAGTATGGTTTCTATTAGAAGGAAAGAGGACTCCCATTGCCACAGTCAATAGACTTCTGGATTTCTTCTGTGTATTTTTCCAGTTGGGTCTGAGCAGCTTATTTCTTTAGTAGGAAATATCTACTAGCCAAGTTCACAGCTAAACCACAGCTAAGGCAATGTCTCTGTTACTTTGACCTAGAAACCGTAATTCAATGCTACTATTCTTACAATTTCGAGATATCTTTCCTTGAGTCATAGGAGAAAGCTAATGACTTTGAGCTCAAATGGCAAATGCTGATGCTGATGGCTGGTGGCTTTAGATGGTCCCCTAGAGCTCTCTAATTTGATATTCGTTCCTTCTGTTCTAAAGAAAATTTGAAATTTTTTTAAGTGAAGCAACTTTAAAAAAAATAATCAAAAATAAAATAAAAACTTGATTCAGCCTTTTAGAATGCCCCCGAAGAATTAGATCCTACATTCTAAAAGTTGGGAAATAAAGAATAACTTCTAAGACAGTTCGTCTCTGGAATAGATATAAATAGTAATTAACAGTAAAAAGCATCAATAAAGAACTAATTAAATGAATCATAGTATATCTTCACAATGTATGTTGCTATTTTTAATATAAGGGGAAAATCTCTATGTACAATATGGAAGGATTTTTAGGATTCATTAAGTGATCAAAGTCAGTACAGAGCAGTACGTATAGAATCCTATTTTTACATTACTAAGAAGTGAAAAATATATATTTGTATTTGTCTCAAGCATATATAAAGAAACAATGAAAAGATAAGTAAGAAATACAAGCAATGGGAGTGAAACACAGGTGGAGAGAACAGGGCTAAGAGCAAGATTTCTCTGTATAATTTATTTACAGTTTAGGCTACTGAATCACATAGATGTATTAATTAAAAAAAAAAAACTTTTTAAATCTTAATTTTATTCCTAAGCAAGATGTCTAAATCCATAAGACATACAAGTCTAAAAAATATTCAATTTGAGATAAAACTGAAAATTAAGTTGATTTTAAAATCATTTGGTGAAATTTTTCTAAGGTGATTGAAGTTAAGTTCTTTTTTTCCTTAATAAGAAACTGATCAATATTTTAGATCAAGAAATTCAGAAAGAACATATTGGGATTCTTGATTAGGCTGGCTTGGGAAATATCTGGTATATTTTCATGTAAATAAATTACTGTAATAAATATTCCTAGGATGTATTCAGCTAGATCATACCAGATTTGTAACTGTTTCAAAGCAATATTGGCTGGCGCAAGAAGTTTCTCTTCTATGGGGTGAGTCCAAAATTACCACAAGCCTGAAATTCTTCCTCTGTACCCGACCCTAGAACTCACTGTCCATCAGAATCTTCATGGCCTCAATGCTATGAAGTTTCTGAAACGTTGCCTTCTTGTTTGAACAGAACACTGCACCCCTCACAAACTGTAGTGTTTCTCCTCCTTATTCCTGGGCCTGTAGGTGACTTCAACCAGTGCCCAGAATGCAAGATTTCAACTCTAGTCCTGACCTCTCCCCTGAGCTCCAAGTGACTAAGTCTAATTCCTTTGTCTATATCTGTTAAATAACAAAAAATCCGTGGTAGTTCATTTTAAAGATCTAATTTGCTTTTATTAAACCATTCACAAGTCAAGCAGCATCCTATCTAGCAAATTAAAAAAAAAAACTGCAAGAAGTTGTACAAAATGGAAGGTTTTATAATCAAAAAGAGGGTAGAGCAAGGTTTTAGCAAAAGAAAAGAAAAGAAAGATTATTTCAGGTAAAGTCATCTTCCATTGGGGAAAGTAGGGGAACTTGTGCTGATTACTTACTAGTGCTAACCAAGAAACTCCAGTTTGGTTAGTTTAAATTTTCATTTTTGGTACAGGCTAAAACTGTAATTAAATTTTGAGTCTAGATAAAGGACTCTATTTGGGGCCTGTTGTTCCTTTTCTTTTCTTTCTTTTTTTTTTAAGCACATCTCTAGTTAGAAATTGAAATTTCAAATTTAACTCTGCCAAAATAGAATACTTGATTCACACAACAAAAAAATCTGCCCTTCCCTTAGTCTTTTTACCACCAGCTTTGCCTCAAGTCAAAAGTCTAGAAATCATCTTGATTCTTCTCTTCTTGCCAATACCCACAACAAATCCATCAGCAACTCTTGTAAGACCAGGACCCATATTCTACTGATAGTATCACATTCTCACTGTGAAACATTATCATCTCTCCCCTGCACACTTTCAAAGACCTTGCTTCAATATCACCAATGACCTTCACTTTGTTAAATCCAATCCTAGTGCAGTAGAAAGATTATTGGAGTTAGAGTTTTAGAAGGAGTGATCAGTGAATAGGATTAAGGAATGACAACTCATAAAATCAATGGACTGAGTAGCTCCATGGGAGTAGAGGGCAAGTTCATTGAATGTAAACTCAAGGAAGATATCAGGGTTTTGGAAAAATCATTTACACATATGGTGAAAGAACCAAGAACTAAGTCAGTGGAGAGAAAGTGAGCCAGGAGCTAAAATTTTTGAGAAATAAGGGAGGATGACTCTAGGGATCAATAAATTGAGAATGCATTGAGGGGCTTGTGGGTGATATAATCTGATGACTGGAGAGAGCTTTATGCTTTTGAGAGCGTGAGAGGAAAATGTATCTGGAAATAGGAATAAAGATTATCTATCTCATCTCAAGGCTTTACTTCTAAAATATATATAAAATCCATCCATTCATCTCCATTTTACTATTACTATCTACTCCAGTCTGTCCATCTTTATCTCTCTTTCTCCCCAATCCCTGCAATTGAGCTTCCTAATTATTTTCCTTATCCCTTGACTTACCAATATCTTTGTGTGCCTTTGATTCTGTGATTTGTTTTAACTTGATGAAATTCACTTAAGGACAAAGGTGACTGATAAGAAAATTAAACTGATTCTCGATGTGATTACCTTGATGAATCAGTCCAAAGTGAATGAGCTTCCTATATTAGTTGCTCTTTTTTATCTATCTTTTTCTTTTTACTGACTAAACAATGTTGAGACCTCTGAGCACTATCTCTAGGAGAAAGATTTGATACGTGTCACTACAGGTTTGTACGACTATCTAACCTATATTACCAACTGTTTGATAATATGAATTTTCCTAATGCTTGAGGCATAAACATTTTATTAATAAATTAATATCTTTAGAACAAAATTGTGTTCTTCATCTGTGAAAATGACAAAGTAAGAATAATAATATTCTAGAATGTATTCTTTGCAATCAGTTAAGAATATCCACAAAAATTAGACTATACAGATATTCACAGAAGTAGTTTACAATGTTTTTTAAAAAGTTTAAATAATCTGTGTTAAAAAAAAAAAAGATCACTTTCACACATGTGACTTTCGTAAAGTGGAGAGAGAGAAAGGAATTCCTCAGGACACGAGATGTGGTTATGGACACTGCAGGCCAGTAGACCACCAGTCACTTGAATCTCATCAGAGGTTTTGGTCGCCATCAGAGATTACAAGGGACATATCAGTCTGGGTAGTAAGTGCTCCAAAGAGGTAGCCACTGCCATCAAGGGGCCATCATCCTTGCCAAGGTCTCCATAGTTCCTGTGTGGCAAGGTTACTGGAGGAATAAGATTGGCAAGCTACACACTGTCCCTCCGCCAGGGGCTGCACTGCCACCCTGGACAAGTTCACCAAGGCCACCTTTGATGGTATCTCCAAGACCTACAGCTATCTGACCTCTGATCTCTGGAAAGCGGCCATGTTCACCAAGTCTCCCGACCAGGAATTCATTGACCATATTATCAAGACCCACACCAAATTCTCCATGCAGAGGACCCAGGCTCCAGCTGTGACTACCACTTAGTTTTTGTATAAGAAAAATAAAGTAAATCTAAGCCTGTAAAAAAATAAAATTCACCTCAGACTGTTTTATTTTTTTTAATATAATGTAATACCATGACCTATTCTTTTTTTTCTTTTCTTTTTTTTTTTTTTTGTTTTTGAAGGAAAGGTAAGGTGGAAGAAGCATCTTTATTCATTTGTTTTTTATTTTTTGTTCTCCCCTGGCTCCAGGTCACAAAATTGGGTTTACATGGTCTTCACGCCAACATGTCAGCTCCTACTTTTGATTTTTTTTTTTTTTTTAAGGAAAGGTGCAGGTAGAAATGAAAGTGAGCAGAGACAGGCAGGCAGGGAAAGGAACAAGAAGTATTTTATTTTATTTAGTTGTTCATCTTCGTTGCACCCCCTGCCCCGGGTCATGAATCCAGGTCCTTGGAATGTATGTGGACTGCACCTACTGGGACCAGCACCAGACTGCTACTCCACCAGGACGTGCCAAACTTTGGATCAGTTCCGTCAGGACCTCTGGGAGGAGAGGCCAAAGAAGCCTTTTCTTCCCTAAAAATAAACATTCTTCCCAGGGTGCTAATGTGCAGTTATCCTGGGTGAATAAGTGAATGATTCTGGGTGAATTAACCAGTCTTATCTCTTTATATACCATCAATATGTTGACAGGGTCTGAAATTTACATCTCCAGCCTAGATTGCCATCCCTTCCAACTCCATTCTTTTTTAATTTGATTTTTGTAATTAAAAGAAAGGAGGGAGAGAGGGAGGGAGGCAGGAAGGAGCATCCTTATTTCGTTGTTTATTTTGTTTCTTTCACCTGGGTCCCGGCTCTCGAACTCAGGTCCTTGGGCTCCACATGGTCCCCACACCAGCCTGTCAGCTACCTAAGCTACAAGGACAGGGCCTCTTTTTTTTTTTTTTTGAAGGGAGGAAGGGAGGAAGGAGCATTTTTAAGATAGAAAGGAAGGGGGAGACGGAAGCACTTTGTTTGATTGTTCCCCTCAGGAACTGGACCCTTGGGCTTCACCTGGTCTACACCCCAGTAACTGTCTTAGCACCTGAGTCACAAGAGCAGCCACAAAGCTGTCGACTTTGACAAACTTAGAGAAATTACCCAATTACCTGATGAAAACCCCGCCGCATTCCTTAGCCGCCTCACTGAAGCTCTCCCAACGCTTCACCCAACTAGACCCAGACTCTCCCGGGGGTACCACTTTTCTCACCACTCACTTTATTTCCCAGTCCTCCCCTGATATGCGTAAGAAATTAACAAAGGTGGAAGATAGCCCTCAAACCCCCATCCGAGACCTGTTGAATATGGCCTTTAAAGTTTTTAATATTTGGGAGGATCAGGACAGGGCCGAACGAGTAGCCCATAATCGCCAGAAAGCAGAGCTCCAGGCTCAAGCCATTAGTTCCTCTATTATTGCTGCCTTGAGACCAGCAAACCCTACTCCTCCACCGATAAGGTCCACCGGAAGTGGGCATGGATCCAACTGCCCGCCACCTGGGCCATGCTTCAAATGTGATCAAGAAGGCCACTGGTCAAAACACTGGCCCAACCCACGAGTCCCTCGTGGACCTGCCCACTCTGTGGGATCCCTGGGCACTGGAAAAGCGACTGTCCCTCAGCGCCTCAACATGGAGGAACAATCCTTCCTACCCCGGCTAACTTGCCTCCTGTAGTACTGGGTTTGGTGGCTGAAGAAGACTGAAGAGACCCCACTACATCGACCCCCCATCACCTTCCAGGAGCCTAGGGTAACACTCAAGGTGGCAGGTTAGTCCTTTCTGGTCGACACGGGGGCTATCTTCTCAGTCCTTCCCTCCTTTTCGGGACAAACCTCCCCTTCTCAGGTCTCAGTCACAGGCGTTGATGGACAACCCACTCAGCCTAGAATGACGGGCCCTATACACTGCCTTATTGACCAAAAGACCATATTTCACACCTTCTTAGTCATACCTACCTGCCCTACTCCCCTCCTAGGGTGAGATCTGTTGTCCAAACTCGGCACCACTCGCTCATGGCCCCTAGCCTCCAGTCCTACTACCACCTTCCTCCTACCCTTACTCCCCCTATCTGACTCTACAACACCTGAACCCCCCTTGCCTCCTGATCTAGTCCACCCCTCCGTCTGGGACACATCTACCCCCACTGTCGCTTCCCACCATACCCGTCCTCATTCAACTAAAAGACCCTTCCTCGTTCCCTTCTCGCCTTTGATTTCCAATCTCTGCCTCACACTAAAGAGGCCTTAAGCCCATCATCCTCCAACTCCTAGCCCAAGGTTTCCTTATCCCTGTCAACTCCCTTTGTAATACCCCATCCTCCCTGTCAAAAAACCTAATGGCATCTACTGCCTTGTCCAAGACCTCCGTCTCATTAACGAGGCTGTTATCCCCATACACCCAGTATTTCCCAATCCCTACACTCTTTTATCCCACATTCCCCCTTCCACCACACATTTTTCAATCTTAGACCTAAAAGATGCCTTCTTCACCATTCCCCTCAATCCCCAGTGCTACTTCCTATTCACTTTTACCTGGGAGGACCCTGACACTCACCTCTCTCAACAACTGACCTGCACAGTTCTGCCCCAAGGATTCAGACATAGCCCCCACCTATTTGGTCAGGCTCTCGCAAAGGACCTGACCACCTGTGACCTAAAACCCAGTACCTCCTACAATATGTAGACGACCTCCTTCTCTGCAGTCCTACCTGAGAGCTGTCACGATCACACACCACCTCTCTCCCCAACTTCCTCTCCACAAAGGGTTACCAAGTCTCCCCCGCTAAGGCACAACTCTCCCAAACTGAAGTTATCTACTTAGGACTCCAGCTCACCCCAACCTCCAAACATCTTACTTTAAATTGACAACAAGCCATTCGTGACCTCTAACCTCCTGTCTCCACAGATCAAATCCTTTGCTTCTTGGAGCTGGCAGGCTTCTTCCGACACTGGGTTCCCAACTTTGCCTTGTTCGCCAAACCTCTCTACTGAGCAGCAAAAACCACACCAACAGGACCCCTCCAATCCCCTGCAGAAGTCTGTAAAGCCTTCCTCCTTTCTAAAAAAACTCTCCTTCCTACAATCTCCTGCACTAGCCCTTCCCAACCCTGATCTACCCTTCCAGCTCTTTACCGATGAATGACAGGGAGTTGCTCTTGGGGTTCTAGTACAGCCAGTTGGGCCCCTACTCCGGCCAGTAGCCTACCTGTCGGAGCAAATGGATCCCACCATTCGGATTTGGCAACCATACCTCTGAGCTCGAGCCACTGCCACCATTCCTAACCAAGGAATCCCTCAAGCTCACCCTCCACTGACCCATACAGGTCTCCTCCTCCCACCGCCTCCAAGACCTCCTATCCCATCGATCTCTTAGCACTCGCACCCTCCCGACTTCAAGAATTCCATTTGCCCTTCCTAGAAAACCCACTCATTACCCTTTCTCAGTCACCTCTCTCAACCCAGCCACCCTCCTATCACTGCCAAATTCTCTGCTCTCTACACCTTCTTGCTCAGACTTCATAGAACATTTCCAGACCCCTCGTCCTGGTCTATCAACTGCCCTACTAGCCGAGGCTGACCTCACATTCTTCGGTGATGGTAGCTCTTGCCTTGACTCACAGGGACACCGTAGAGCTTGCTATGCCATTGTCACACTAATGGAGGTTGTTGAGTCCGGCCGCCTACCCAAAGGCACCTCCTCCCAAAAGGAAGAACTTATTGCCCTCACCAGAGCTCTACACATTAGCAAAGGCCTTACAGCTGACATCTACACTGACTCTAAATATGCCTTTCATGTCATCCACAGTCACGCCGCCATCTGGAAAGAGCACAGCTTCACCACCAAAGGGGCCCCTATCGTTAATGCTAAACTCACCTTCCCCCTACTCGAAGCTCTTCAACTCCCTACTAAGGTCGCTGTCATCCATTGCAAAGGACATCAATCTGACTCCTCTGAAGTCACATGCAGCAACAAGGCAGATGCCACCGGCCGCGTCCTCACCTCCTGTGAAGGCCCCTTGCCAGCACCCCTTCTCTTTTTATCTACCCGCTCATTCTCTCCACAGTACTTCCCGGAGGAATGGGCCTTCCTGCTCTCTCAAGGAGGGTCTCAGACAACCCATGGATGGACTATGGTTAACAACAAACTTGCCCTCCCTTCCCAGCAAACCTCTTCCCTCATACAGCAGGTTCACAGCACTCTCCACATTGGAGCAAAAGCCCTTTATGCTTCTTACAACCACTTTTTCACTCCCTCACCCTTTCAGCTTCCATCTGCTCCATCTGTGCTCAAAGCCATATCTGTTCTAAAGTTTCCCCTCAGGGAGGCATCAGACCTCCCCCCTCTTTTGCCTTCCACCAGCTCCACGGATACCTACTTGGCCAAGACTGGCAAACTGACTTTACACACATGCCCTCCTACAAAAAGATCAAATATCTCTTAACCCTAGTAGATACCACCACTGGCTGGATAGAGGCCTTCCTAGCCTCAAAGGAAACGGCCTCAACGATCACAGAAGCCCTCTTACATCACATAATTCCACGCTTCGGACTCCCCAACTCCCTCCAGTCTGATAACGGGCCAGGCTTCATCTCCAAAATTGTTCAACAAGTCTCCTCTGCCCTAGGCATCTCCTGGCACCTACACACACCATACCGACCCCAACCCTCTGGTAAGGTCGAATGCGCCAACGGAATACTGAAAGACCACCTTTCCAAACTCACTCTGGAACTTCGCCAGTCCTGGATCAACCTTATTCCCCTAGTACTCACACGCATCCGGGCCAGCCCAGGAGCATCTCTTTTCCTAAGCCCCTTCGAACTTATGTATGGAAGACCCTTTCTTATCAACCAAAACCTTCCTATCTCAAGCCCCCAACCAGCCAATTAGCTCCCCTATCTCTCTCTCCTCAGACAACTCCTTCGAGAACACGCTGATCGATACCTGCCACAACCTGAGACGGCCCTCCTGGACACCATTCAAACCCCCTCCCTGGGAGACGCAGTGTTTTTAAAAACCCTACACCCCAAGCCTCTCCAGCCTCAATGGACGAGACCACACAGTGTCATTCTCACTACTCCTACTGCAGTCAAGCTGCTTGGAGATCCCTCGTGGCATCACCTATCACGCATCAAACGGGTTCCTGCTCAGGATGAGTATACCTGCCAGCCTCTCGGCCCTACTAACCACATCTTCAAAAAATCTCCCCCCACTACTCCTTCTACTCCTCCTCTGCCCATATCTGGCAATTTCAAGTATATGAAGGAGACACCAACCCCCGCCTAGCCGGTAAAGCCAACTGCTCCCTCCAAGGATGTCAGACAACAATAACCATCACCCTAAAATTCACTTCAGTCTCCCCAAGCTACTCACCTTTCCTTTGTCTCCTATATGATCAGAGCCAGACATATTGCAAAGACCCCCAATATGAAAGTTATGGAGGCTGCCCCTACCGGTCCTGTAAAATACATTACATGTATGACAAATGCACATCTCGATAGAACTCAAATAAACTCTTCCTCCACATCTCCGACCCCTGGGATAATACATGGACCCAACAAATCAAAGGCAAACTATGCTACTACAGCAATTCCTGTAATCCCAGCGGAACCATCTCTGTCGGGCGGGTCCTTGTTCCCCGCTCTGCTCACCAAATTGTCCTGGTCTCTAAGGACACCCAGTCTTCAGAGCAAGTCTGACAAAAAGAATTAACCAGTCCAGAAACCCCTACACCTACGCCTACACCCCATGGATTTCGCTACTCCAAGACACCATTGCTCTCCTAAACCATACTACCCCAAACCTTAAGGTCACCCACAGTTACCTCTACGCAGCCCTCAGCTGCCCCCTCCTGGCTGCCGTCCCCTGGCCTCTTTTCAACTCGACCCTGTGTACTTCCCCTAACATATCTATCCCTCTTTGGGAATCTGATCTCTCACAAAATCTTACTTGCTATGTCTCTAACAACACCACTGCCTCTTCTTTCCACTGCAACAAGACAGTTTTAATCTCTAAAACACTCACAAGGCACTTCTGGTGCAACAGCACTCTCTTGTGCAGCATCTCCACTAACACTCCTCGTCCCTGCATCTCTGTTCTCCTAGTCCCCCAAGTTTCCCTCCATACACCCTACGAGCTAGCTCAGTCCCTCACCCCATGCCCCAAAAGAGCTATCATGGTCCCTACCCTAAGTAGCTTTAGTGTGGCTCCATCAGTTGCAGCCACTGGCCTAGCCGGAGGGGCCGTGGGCCACAGCGTCTTAACAGCACAAGGTCTTCCAGAAAAATTTGAACTTTCCCCAGAAGCCACCACCTCCTCCTTAGCCTCTTTACAAAGACGAATAACCTCCATAGCTAAGGTAGCACTTCAAAAACAGAAGGGTTCTAGACCTCCTGACTGCAGAAAAAGGAGGAACCTGCCTGTTCCTACGAGAAGAATCCTGTTACTACATTAGTGAATCAGGAAGAGATGAACAAAATATTCACAAACTCAATGAACTAAATCCCTACACAAATATGGGAGGGAATCCAGCCCTTGAGATTGGCTAACAATCACCCCTTGCCACCTGAATATTATCCCTAGCAGGCCCCTTAATCCTAATCATCTCATTTTTTCTCCTAGCCTTCTGCTTCCTTCGCTTTATACAAACCCACGTCCAAGAACTCACCTGAACCTCATTCAATCAAATGATCCTCCATCCATATTCCCGACTCCCTAATGCCGACCCTCTTCCCTAACCTCTTGGTCCCCGGGTCCCTGCTCCTCCCACTACGTCAGCAGGAAGTAGCTGAGACGACCTACTCCGCCCCCGCTCCCATAGACCAAGAGGTTGGGATGTAAGGTTTGCACAGGTCACCAGGGGAGTTTGAGACCCCAAGAAGGAAGACTTGAAACAGCCAAGGGACTTTCCAACGACCAGTTGATTCCAGGAACTAGACCTGACACACCAGCCAGCTAAACAATAAACCATTACGTGTCTCTGACCCCTCCAGTGAACACAAGACAATGAACCATTCCATGTCCCCCGCCTCCTAACCCATGAAAAAACCATAAAAAATGCACTCCTTCCTCCCAGGTGGCATGACTTCACTGACCTCCATCTTGAGACCCGTGAACCTTGTCCGGGAGCGCTCCCCCAATAAACGCTGCTCGTGTGCTGCTTCAGTCTATCTTTTCTTTGAGTCTCACTGCGGCCTTGGTTGTAACCTGACAACTCTATTCTTATAAACATAACTGCTTACTCTACTTTGCTCCTTGAATGTCTAATAACTATCCTAATTTAACCTGGATTCTGATTTTCACCCCCATCTCCATTTAATTTAATTATGTCAGCTCAACGGTCAAAATATTTTCAGAATCCAATCATTTCTCACCATCTCTACTTCTTCTACCTTGTCTAAAGTCTTCTGCCTTATCTAAAGTCTTTTGCCACCTGAGTTTATTGCAATTACTTCTCAACATAGTTACCGGGATGATTCATTTAAAATTTAGCAGAGTTTATATCTCTCCTCTGCTCAAAACCCTATAATGCCATGCAGAGTTAAAGCCAAAGGCTTGATAAGGATCAGATCAGATCTCCCATGTACTCTCTGACTTCAGCTTCTTTCACTGTCCCCCTCACTTGCTGTTATTCTGCCATACTGGCCTCTGTGCCCCAAGCCATGCAGTCTTAGGGCCTTTGCATGACCACTATGCAGGAAGTAATTCCCTTCCTTTAGACCAAAGTTCAAATGTCATCTTATTAATGAAATCTTCCCCAAATAGCCTAAAAAAAGTACCCAGTCCCAAACCTCCCTATACTCTTTTTAGAGCATACATTACCATCTGATATATTATGTGTTTACTTGCTTGCTTACTGTCTCCCCCACTAGGACATAAATTCCATGAGGGCAGCAATTTTGTCTTGTTTACAGCTTTATCTTTGGTCCTAAACAGTGCTTGGCACATAGTCATTTCATAAAACATATTTCTCAAATGAATGAATATATAAACATATTTTATCCACTATTCCCATACAAATGATTAGATTGCTAAAATGATCAGTTTCTTTCTTTACTATACCAATGTAATGATATAATCCAATTGAACTTTTTTTTCTCTGCCCCTGACCCTGAATCTCAAACCCAGGTCCTTGGACTCTACATGACTTGCACCTTAGCCACTGAGACACTGGTATGTGTCCAACTGAACTTTTACATGTGCTAATTGACATGGCAGCATTTGACAGGACAGCAGTGGGTCTATACACAACATACAACCATATCTACCATATGTATAGGTATATAGGTATGTTTATATGTTTATGTATATACAAATACCATATACAACCATGCTTCCCCATCACTAAACAGATTAGTTTAGGTACTGCAGGGGATTTTGTACTCCTAACCCCACAATTTTTTCTTCTCAGCATCCCAATAATCATCAATGCCGTGGTCTTAATATCCTCATGACAAAATGTCTTTTGCATCCTCTGAAAAAGTTGAACTTGCATCACCTGCTCTGTACATTCAAAACTAGTTATATAAAAGACAGAAAGCAAAATTACTGTCTGAACTGCCTGATTCATATACAGAGCTGTCTAAAGTACTAGATTACACAGTTTTGGTTTCAGCTGGTTGTGAAGAGTATGAATGACCTTCAAAAATATTATACAGTTCATGCACCTTCTTTCTAGTCCTTAGCCACCTTTTCCCCATCTCAACCCCACACTGTTACACAAGTACACCAAATTACAAGGAAGGAGTTAAACAATATAAACCTGGCAGAAATCTTAAATCACTCTAATCAGGACCTTTAAATCATTGACCTAGTGAGAGTAACCCTCCCCATGCACTGTGACTCAGCATTTTATGGTGCCTGAGACATGAACAGAGATAAAGGTCTTGTTCCCTTCATGGCATTAGCTAAATTTGGAGTTAAAATAAATGAGCTACCTCAAAAACAGTCAGTAGCTGAAATGTTACAGGCTCCCACTGACACAGGTTTGACTCAGTATGTGATGACACTGAGGAGACTGTCAGTTGAATCAAACAGAACTGTTCTGAAATAACTTGATATTGAGCTATGAAATTAGAATACAACACTGCTTACTACAACAACTAAAGCTCAAACATGGAGAAGATCTAAGTAAATTAAAATAAAATAAAAATATGAACTGTAGTAACTGGCATAGAATCAGATAAAAATAACTTGAGGTAAGAAGGGGATTTGCCCAGCTATGCTTCACAAGAATACTGGAAACTAAAATTGAACCAAATAAACTTTTTTTCCTCTTGCAAGAAAAAAAAAAGAGTAAAACTGAAACAAATAGAAAAACCCAGTTCTTTCTGACTCTTTATAGGCAGAAAGAAAATATGACTTAAAAACTGTATGAAAGTTGCAATAAAAACCAAGTTTTCTGTTCATATTTTCATGTGTAGCAGAAGTTAATGGAGGAAGCAGAGAATATGGCAATTGGCAAGCACGGAGATCTGGAGTAAAAGGGCTGAGAGCTGAACAATGGAAGAAGTTAGCGAAGTCAAAATTTAAATAAATTAAGACAATTAATAGACTTATAGAGGCAGTCTATAGACAAACTCAGGGGCTGGGGAGGAGTCAATACTTACTTGGTTTTAGTTCTGGTTCTAATATATACATTAACTTATTAATTCTCAAAACCAGGCAATGATATAAAAACTATTAAATTTCATTTTATATGAAGAAATGACTTCAGAAAAGTTAAATAATTTGTTAATAAACAGCAATCAGGTTACCAACCTATAGAATCTAACTCCACCACTATTTTATACTACCTCATGTGAATACCTCCAAAGGTGAAAAGAATGTGAGGAGATTGAAATTAACTGAGGCCTTTACTGCACTCAAACTAGATTTTGGAGGAACAGGATAATGAACTGCCCCTAAAGAATCTACAGCCTATTAATGAAGTTCAGACTCATGCTAAAATACCATTCAATTCATACATCATATCTGTCTACAAAAGGCACAAGACAAGGATAGTGAGAACTCAAATGAGACTGCAATATTTACCAGGTGGTAGAATCAAGGAAGCCTTTACTAAAGAAGCAGCATTTTGAATACGATTTAAGAACTAAGTGGAAGGAGTATCATAACTTCTCACCAATTACTCCTTGGATTTTCAGGATAAATTTCAACTTCTTATTTCAAGGTGAATGCACTCAAGGCCCTCCACAACTAAGTCTGAAGGAATACCAAGAAAGAGACTATCCAAAATGAGATGCTTTATTTTGAAAACTTTATCACAAATGGATCAGAAAACGTTATTTTTGTGTCTCCACAAACCGTAGATGGGTTGAAGGCATGTACTAGTGCTTATTTTTCACACTCCCCTCTCCCACTTCAGGTGCCTCTACATCATAGCACTTGGTAGGCGCACAAGACAACATTTTCTGAAGCTTCAATTACCAAGTGACTGTGTACTCAGCCAGGCTGCCTAGTGTTCTGGTGTTAACTCTAAAGCTACCAAGAGACTCGGAAACATAGTATAAACGCAACGTGTGGGAACACTTAGAATCTGGATGCCCGGCGCGCCCTGGTGGCCTAGGAGTCTAGTACACCCTGGAAGCAGTCCCACGTACATTCTATAAGGTTCAGGGTTCAAGAACCAGGGCTTGGGGAGAAAACAACCAATGTGAACTTAAGAAAAAAAGATTCTTGATGCAGCAAAATGTGAAACGAAAGGAGGCAACTATGAAACGATAAACAGGGCCAAGGAATTAATTGTTAAGTTAGGTGATGATATACCATTATGCCTTACGAAGTCATGTTACATACACTTAGGGGATTTGAATGAAATGGTTTCCCTTAAAATAGTGGAAGTTACGGAGTATGGGGGATAAATAAAACAAACGTAAAATGTGGCTGTGTGTACTCGGGGGTGTAATGTTCAAATTCACCAAATACGAAGGACACGCACAATCACACCCCGGTGCTCTTTGTTTTCATCAAAAACCCCGACGAGCTGGCAAGTGTGGGCGTCCTATGGAACCGGGGCCGATTTTCTCGGCCGCCGGCCGCGAAGCTGACCGCCGGACGGCAGCTGGCCGCACCGGAAGCCTCGGAAAGAGCTGCAGTCAGCCCCTTCCAGCAATTCTACCTCCGACCTGGCCGGGTGGATTAGACCACCCCAACTCACCACCCACGCTCCAGACCGGCTGCGGCCGGCGATCCGGAGGCGGGCCCCACGCGGCGACGTCACGGCGTGTTGTGCGCCGGATCAAAGTTCAACCCCGCCCCCGCTTCCCCCTTGCTATCTGCCTGGGCCTGCGCTGCCGCCGACGCTGCTGTGGGCCCGGCTCCGCTCAGTCAGCTCCGCCGCCTTCCTCTCGCTGCGCTGCCCGGCCGGCCGCCATGGCGAACGTGGCTGACACGAAGCTGTACGACATCCTGGGCGTTCCGCCCGGCGCCAGCGAGAACGAACTGAAGAAGGTATGGGGAGCGGGCCGGACCGGCTGGGTGTGAGGGACGCGGGCCTGCGCAGCCGGGCGGCCAGGCCGCGCCGTGGGGCGGCCCGCGAACGGGCTCCGGCCTCGGCGGGCCCTGGTGGGTGGGCGGCGCACTCGGCCTCGGCTGACCTTGGGTCGCCGGCCCCGCCCGCCGGCAGATGCAGCAAATAAAATCCACCTCTGCGCAAACACAACGAAAACGCTTCTTTCCTCTCCCCTGGCGGGCGCTGGAGGCCGAGCGCTCCCCAGAGGGTATGCCTGCGCGGCCCTCCCCACGCGGTTACCACCCTGGAAAAACAGGTTGGACCGAAGCGTCCGGCGCATCCCGGCCCTAGGAGAGAAGCTGTCCACGCCGCGGACGCCGGCGCCGGGTCTGGCGGGAGGGTGGAGGCCGCCCCCGCCGGCGCCTTGAGCATTTGGGGATGTTTCTCAGGAGCCGCAGTCACGGGAGCTCCTCCCTCGCCTCCCTCGTCCAGTGACCCGGAGGTGGCGTGGGTCAGTGTTTGGGAGCATTGTTCTGCGGGCCGGTAATCTAAATGTTCCGTAGCCGCTTCACAAATAAGCCGTGGGCCCCAGCCAAACACCTGAGTGTACACTGACCAAAAATAAATATAAGGTCTCATTATGGTTCTTTGCAATGCTATGAATCTTTGATCTCATGATTTCACAGCTCTTGAGGCAGCTAAGTACTACAGCATCTTCGCAGGCTTAGGTTATCCGATTTGTAAGCTGAGAAAAATGAGAATGCTCGTTAGGCAGTGGGACGGGTACAGCTGAGAGTAAAATGAACTTCCTGTACCTTACCGGAAATGCTAGCCTGTGTTATATAATTCATGTATCTAAATGAAGACTTAGTGTTGTGTATCCCAACCACCCAAAGGTATGTAACTTCATGGTGACTTAGGTCATTCCAGTTAATTCAGACACCAATTAATCCGTAATGAAGTAAGATATTACTCTACGTAGGAGCTTCTGTGATACAGTTAGAGGCAAGACTGAGCCATCATAAACAAGGGTTCTTAGATTAATTTTTAGTAATGTTTTGTAGTTTGTAAAGTTTAATTTCTCGAGTTTATTGGAGTCATCTGTGGTCTAGTTACTGGTGATCAAAGACATTTGACACTAGGGGATTTTTTTTTTTAATTCCCTCTTTGGTAGTCTTGTTGATACTTTGCTTCAGTATTTTGAAGTATTTAATTGTCTGCTTCGTTAGATTAAATTAGTGAATAAACGGTATTGAGATGGAAAATGCCACCAAAAAAAATCCAGCAAATAAAAGATGTTTTTATACTTAGAAATCTTTAAATTTGTCTTTATATGTAACTTCTTTTTTAATCCCTTATTGAAGGCATACAGAAAGTTGGCCAAGGAGTACCATCCTGATAAGAATCCAAATGCTGGAGACAAAGTAAGTTAAGACTTGAGATTTTTTTTCCCCGTGGTTTTCATTTTAAATTTAAATTGCCCTCCTTGAAAAAAGCAATGTTGTAAGAAAAGTCCCTCAAGATTCATAAAGCCAAATTTTTATGTTAATATTTGGGTTTCGTAATGGGAATGCTAACGTTCTAGGCAATGATAGGCAATAAATTGGTTCCTATTCTTCTGTTTGCAAATCCCAATTTTTTTCTTTCTACTTTTTCTTTGTAGTTCAAAGAAATAAGCTTTGCTTATGAAGTACTATCAAATCCTGAGAAACGTGAATTATATGACAGATATGGAGAACAAGGTCTTCGGGAAGGTAGCAGTGGAGGTGGTGGCATGGATGACATTTTCTCTCACATTTTTGGTGGGGGATTGTTTGGCTTCATGGGCAATCAAAGTAGAAGTCGAAATGGCAGAAGAAGAGGAGAAGACATGATGCATCCACTCAAGTGAATATCTTATTTTTAATATTAAGTACCTTTTTTTTAATAGTGATACTCAATAAAAGAGAAAAGTTGTCAAAAAAATGTTGTTTCATCAAAGGAAAATCATCCACTTAACTTATATTGTCCTCATTGGATGACTGAATTGAATTTGATAGCTTGAGTGTTTGTTTTACTACCTATCTTAAAGGGTGGTTGACGTTGACGCTTTTACTGAGATGGTTTTGTTATACATTTCTGATGCTTCCTATTGTTATATGATTAGAAAATCAATTATGAAGTTCTGTTTTGTTTTTTTAAGGAAAGGTGCAGGCAGGCAGGAAGAAAGAGGAGGAAAGATCTCTTATTTGTTTAATTTGGTTGTTCATCTTGGTTGGTCCCCTTGGCCCTGGGTCCTTGGGATGTGTGGACAGCACCAGCAGAACCTAAAGATTTAGCTTCTAAACCATCAGGGCAGGGCATGCCAGAAAAATTCTTTTAAGTGCTTGTTCAAATATTTGTACAATGTGCAAGTACTTTTCTTTAAAAACTTCTGAAATGACTCTCTGGCTAGTTTGCTTACATGTTACAGTCACTCATTACTTGATCCTAGGTGTGAACTCTCCTAAATTGGTTTCCATGGAACTTGCTGGCTTCAAGCCTTACATTAACTTGCCAGCATATGAATGGTGTCTGACCTTGATCTTAGACTCCAACCCATAAGCCCTCTACAATATGAAAATAGCTGTTTCGCTTGGCAAAATATGTGAGATCTCTTATTGCATTGATTTTTTTTCATGAACCAACAATAATTTTACTAACAAATGACTAAGATTAACATTCAGGCATATATTTAAAATATATTACGTAGTTTGTACATTAGAGGAAGTGATGTGTAATCGGTTACGTTGTTTGAGTCTCGCTTTTAAATTTGTGTTTTAAAAGAATTTATCCTCGGAAATTATTTGGATGTCCCAAGAGGTACTCATTTCAGTATGGATTAGTTCCTTCATGTTTTTCTTTGATACAGAAATGATCTAAGAAGTGAATATTGAAAAGAGTGCTTGCTTTATCTTGTTCTTCATTATTTTCTTGCAAATTTGTTTTCAACAGTAGTTTTACTTTCTGCTGTTTTAAACTTGTTTCACATTCTCCTGTTACAGAAAATTATAGTGTTCCATTCCATGATTTGGGGTGGGAGGGAATGAATTTCAGTATAGTTTTATTAGTCTATTTTTCTCCTTCCCTTGAACCCGGGTCTTTGGGTTTTACTTAGCCTCTACCTTAGCTGTTGAGCCAGAGATGTGCCATCCATGATATATTTAATCATTCACCTTTTCTGTAGGCTGTTTTCCATTTTTTCCTTAAATAAAATGTGCTGTGAGTATCTGTATATAACTTTGTCTCTGCTTGGCAGAGATTCCAGGAAGGCATCAGTGTTTTGAGACTGATAAATACAGTTAAATCACTTGTAAAGGATTGTGCCAGTTTAGCCCTACTAGTGGAAAGTGCCAGATTCACCAAACATTACTGACATCTTTCCTTCCCTAGCCATGTTTGTTGAAATGAGAATTTTTCTAGTCTCTTAGATCGTGGTTTTACATAGTAATTGTAATTTATTATGTAAGGAGAAAAAGGCATATTACTTTATGTAAATGATTTGATTAAAGGTTTTTATGAGAAGTATAAAAGATAGATGTAACCAGGTGCTTAAACTGTAGGTATATCATTATTTGGCAGTGTTGGTAATGGTTAGTCCATGAATATTTATTTTTTTTTTGTTCTAATTTGAAGTAAATACTTAATACTGAAGAGATTTAGAAATACAGTGAGGGTGTGCCCTGGTGGGGTATCAATTAGTTCTGCCACCTTTGAAGGAACGCAGTCCATTTATATCCCATGGGACCTGTGTTCACATCCTGGGTCTGGGGGGAGTGGGGGCGACTTATGTGAACAACTAAATAAAAAATAAAATGCTTCTTCCTCCTCTCCCTACTTACCTGCTTACTCACCTTCATTCCTACTTGTACCCTTCCTTTAAAAAGAACAAATGTGGCACGCCATGGTAGAGTAGTGGCTTGGTCAGATGCCTCCAGCTGAAGCACAGTCCACATACATCCCAAGGACCCAGGTTTGCATCCTGGACTGGGAGAAAATGTGTAAGATGTACAAGTAAATAAAAATGCTGCTTCCTCCTCTCCCTGCCTGCTTATCTACCTACTTGCCTTCATTCCTGCCTCGACTTTAACACACACACACTCAAATAAGAAGGGTAAAACCAAATTAAATGCGTTGCTGCCAGATCCTAAATGAATAGTATTTTTTGAGGCTTGATATACATAGGCTTTTTTTTTTTTTTTTTTTTGGTTAATTTGAAAATGAATCATCTTGTAATTCATATACGCTATATGAACCAAAGTGAATTGGGTTTTAGCAGTTTTTTGTTTGTTTTTAGAGGAAGGAAGGGAGAAGAAGCAGAATTTTTAATTTTTTTCAAAGAAGAATGAAAACAGACAGAAAGGGAGAGGATGAAAAAGCATTTTTATTTTTTCAGTTGTTGCCCCAGCCCCAGGCCTTGAACCTGGGTCCCTGAGTTGTATGTGGACTGCTTGCCTGGCACCTGAGCTACCATGACACACCAGAAGCATTTTAAGGAAGCAGGAAGTACTTTTAAAAAACTGGATCCTTGGTCTTTACATTATTTCTTCCCATCCACCAGACTGTACCCCAGTTGTTTGTTTTTAGTAGACTTTTTAACCTAACTCAGCCTCCTTCTAGGTCATAGATTTGTTTGAAAATTTAGTAAAAGTTGTTCAAATACAGTTTTTCTTACCATTCAGTAGGGTCTTCAAGCCTCCAAAGCTTGTTGTAGACTATGTTGAAAACTTGTTTTTTTCCTTTTCTGTTGCGTTGCAGATGAAGCCATTATTTCTTACTGTTTGAGACATGCAATCTAAGTGCCTTTCATAAGTTGTAATATAGCTATAACCTTTCTGAATTGTCCTCAGAGGTAGCAGAACTTTATAGTAGATCATGGACTCGAGCTAGGCAGCTTATGTGACATACTTCTTTGTACTTCAACTTTGTCTTGCAAAATGGTGGGACCAGGGTAAGAATTTCACAGCTTATGGAGGGTTGAATTAGAAGACTCTTGCCTGAGGCCAGAAGAAGGTTGTGATACTTGAATTTGTGCACTACTGATCAGCTTTATCTGAAAATGTAGCACAGCAGATTATTAGCTTGATCCAGTAGGTTTTGACTTAGCACATTATTTACTATCCATAGTCGTTAAATCTTAATTATTTGTTTTAAAATGTTACAGTGGAATTTGCTCTATCAGCTGTCACTTATGTCTAGTATTTAAGAGAACTTGGCAAAATTTGATTAAACCTTATTTTTTCCCCAGAGTATCTCTAGAAGATTTATATAATGGCAAGACAACCAAACTACAACTTAGCAAGAATGTTCTCTGTAGTGCATGCAGTGGGTAAGTGTGTATTCTAGTTTATGAAATAATTTTTTTCTGTTCTTTTAGTGAGTCTATAGCAAGTGAAAATTGTTCATAATTTAGAACTACTCAGCGCAAAACGTTTTCTGATATCTCTGAAAATCAGTTGAAATACATTGGGGGTTAAAAATAAAATTGAAAAGTCTTAATTCCATTCCTTTCGAAATGTTAATATGGGCAAAATTAATTTATACTTTTGCTTGCTTTAGCCAAGGTGGAAAATCTGGAGCCGTTCAGAAGTGTAGTGCTTGTCGGGGTCGAGGTGTACGCATCATGATCAGACAACTGGCTCCGGGAATGGTACAACAAATGCAGTCTGTGTGTTCTGATTGTAATGGAGAAGGTATTCATGCCAATACTCTGCTTTTATGTTGGAATGGAATGGGAGAGCAGAAATTGGAGGAACTTAAAAATTTTTCTTTTTTAACATGTTGGGTTTATCTTATTAAATAAAAGAGATCCAAAAGAAAATGTGGAAATAATTATTCCATTATGCATAGGTATAATAAACACAGGTAAACTGTAAACTTGATAAAGAGAAAGATAGCAAATTTTTCAGTTATCATTCAGTGGAAGTTTTTATTGAAAGCTTTAGTTAACTTTTGTAGATAGGTACTGGGGGTTGAAGCTCTTCTCACAGAAGTGAATCTTTTAGGCCTTGTGGGCAGCATGGCTTCTGAAACTACATTCACCTCTGTCCTTTTGGCACTTTTATAGCCACTGACAATATAGAAACGTGTTGGTGTGACTATCCTCCGATACAACATTACTTACAAAACAGGGTCATGCCCATCGATCTTGTGGGCCTATTTGCCAACCCCTCTTCTTGAGCAATGCAGTCCGGTAGTTTTCTGCAATGATAGAAATGTCCTTAATATGTAATGCTTGTATGGTAGTAGTTGGCTACCTGTGGATAGCAAATACTTGAAATGTGGTTAATTAGTGACTGAGGAACTGTTTTGTTTTAATTAAACTTAAAAAGTCACAGATGGCTAGTGGTTACCATATTGCACAGCATCCTTTTCTAAATTGCTCTAGCAGTGACATACTGAAGAATCCTATAAAATTGCTAACAATTCCTGCTGTTAAAAAACTGAAGTTGACTGAAATCCTTTTCTTGTATACTATGACCATTTTAAGGAACTGGTGTTTTGCGGAACATACCTTGCAAAAGCAGCGCTCTATAGAAAGTCCTGAAGTCATTATATGCATGTTACCTAAGCATTCATGTGCGCTAATAATCAGCCATTAGAAATCAGTGCTATTTTTTCACAACATATTCTATACTACCTGAGTAGTAAAAGCACTTATCAAATTTTTCAGGAATACATAGAAAAGAAGCTATGTTGTCTTAAATGTGTGGAAACCAGCTAAAATTCAGTCATCTCCAATTGTTTTTGGAAATTCTCAATAATAGTATGAAAAGGAAGATCCTTTAAAGGACACTTGGGCAGGGTTTAATCTAGGAAATAAAATCCAGTACAAACTATATGCAATGTAATAATGAGTCTTAAAAGATATTTTAGATTATTTGGGGGTTGTCTCTGTTATTATAAACTTAACGTAACAACAAAGGATGAAGCAGTTACAGAATCCTTAGCATCTGACCACCCATTTTATTTTCTTGATCCTTAGGCTTTGTTTCAACTTTAGTAAGTACAGTCAGAAGTCAGGAAAGTTTGTTTAAGATAAATTGTGCTCTAAAATGAATGACACAAGAAGTAATGGTCTTTTGGGTCCTTCAAGGTCTGAGCTTTGGTTACTAAGAATGATACTTGAAACAAACTTTTTGGTAGCAATTTAAAGAAGTTCAGATTACATATTTAGTAAAGGCATTATTTAGACATATCTTAGGAGTGCAGTATTGTACTCTTGCTAGAAATTTGACCTTTCTTTCCAGGAGAAGTAATTAATGAAAAAGACCGCTGTAAAAAATGTGAAGGAAAGAAGGTAATTAAAGAAGTCAAGATTCTTGAAGTCCATGTAGACAAAGGCATGAAACATGGGCAGAGAATTACATTCACTGGAGAGGCAGACCAGGCCCCAGGAGTGGAACCAGGAGACATTGTTCTTTTGCTTCAAGAGAAAGAACATGAGGTAATTTCCCTTTTTTTGCTTGTTTTATTCAGAAATGGATCTGGTATACAAAAATACAGGTTAGATCTGTGAATCCCTGGAGCAGCACTGAACATAAGGTGAACTTGTTAAGTGGTTAGGCTGAGTTCATAAAAACTGACTTGTTGAGTAGGCAGTTGTAGTCAGAAGTACTGTAGAGTCAGTTTTGGTTCCAGCTTAACAACTGATTGGTACTGTAATCTTAAGTAATCCTGTTGTTTCTGTACCCCAGTTTCCTTGTTTATAAAAATAAGGGCATTGGACCAGATGATCTAAGGCAGCTTAGTTTTCACTATGAAACTCCTTTGATGGGTGGTGAGTGAACAGGTTTTCAGTCCTCAATATTTTTTGTTCTTTTTATGTATTGGGTATCCAGGTGAGCTTTTCCTGAAAGAAAAGGTCTTGCTGTTTAAAAAAAAAAAAAAAAAGTTTTTTTAAATGTTCTGTTTATGTACTGTGTCTGTTATGCATATGGCAAAATGGAATGGTCTAATGATGTGGTCTAGCCTTTTCTTTTTAAAAAGAAAGGCAGGCAGGGAGAGGGTAGGAAGAAGCATTTTTTGTTTGATTTTAGTGTCCATTGGTTCACAGCCCAGCCGCCATCTCAACCACCTGAGCCACCAGGGCATGCCAGCATGTTATTTTGATTATACCATTTGCACCCTATATTGTCTTGATGCACATAGACGTTTATACCTGAAGAATATATCTAGAGCTATTCATGAAGCAACTGCTTAGTAATCATTCAAATTCTTGAATATAGAAACATTTGCTAGGGTTGTGGTTTGTACTTGACCTCATTTACTCAAGTTCTTTTGAAAATTTTACCTCAACATACCCTGGTGGAGAAGCAGTCAGTCAGTCTCCTCCTCAGGAGCAAGCCACATACCCCTGGCTTTGAGTCCTGGGTAGAGTAGGGGGAGCAGTCATTGTGAACAATTAAATAGAGATACTTCGTCCTCTCTTCCTGCCTTCCTACATGCCTTCATTTCTGCCCACACTTTTCCTTTAAAAAAAAAGAAAGTTTTGCCATATAAGCCAGCCACCCTTTTTATACTGAAGTTGTCTCCCATTTAATGGTGGTTTCTACAAATAAAATCTTTAAAACTTTGGCACACCCTAGTGGAGTTAGCGCTTAGGTCAACCCACCTCCAAAGGGGCGCAGTCCATGTCCAGCTTATGTCTGGGGGAAGTAACCAGTATAAACTAAATAAAAATCAAATAAAATGCTTCTTTCTCCTCTCCCTGTCTGTACTTTTCCTTAAATTAATTACTTCAGGAATCCAGTAGAGAATAACAAAACCATAATGAGATGCAGATTCTAGAAATTTAGATTCATTCCCTCACTAGGTTGTGATGTTGCTCTCCTACGCTAGCCTTTCTCAGAGTATACTAGAAAAATTTCTTAACTAATTAAATTAGAAACACATCTTAGTTCTTCATAAATTTTTACCAAGTCTCCCAGGTTGCTGGGGGAAAAAAAAAAAAGAGTAATTCCTAGAATTCTGCAATTCTTTTAACAAGAGTCTCTATTTGGGCTTTCACCCACTTCCTCATTAGTTCAACCTTGCCTCCCATACATTATATCATATAAGGCATAAAGGCAGAAAAATGAAGAGATTTGTGTGGTAAGGTAGTACAAACATGTGGATGTTTCATTGGTTATATTTGCAACAGCTTGATGATGATGTCTAGCAATGGAAAGGATAATGAGGAAGTTAACAAATGCTTATTTGGAGGAGCGTATAGATGATATTTTGGGAGTTTTGACCTGTGAAATGATAGTGAACTCACCTCTGTTCAGTTTTTAACTTTGCCATGTAATTGGCGTTTTAAAAATAGAGAGCAAACACTGTTTCATGGAATTTAGAGACAAGGGATTCAATTTCATTGACAAGTTTTGGCCTCCTTGGGCTTCATTTTGCCCAGGGGCTTTGGGTAGGTGTTTGGAAGTAAGTGAATGCTTAAAATTGTTGGCAGTCATGGACTTTCCAATAGACAGCAGATGTAACTGATTATCTAAAGTGGGTAAAGATTAGAATAAAAGTTCATCTACTAAAAGAACAAAGGTTGTTACTTCTTGATTTTTATTAGAACCAGTAAAGTAAATTTGAGCCCAAAATGAAATGTAGGCAACTAATTTATACCGTTTAAAATATTCTGTGCTCTCCCCGGTGCCTTTGGCATTGAGGCATAGACCATGTAAAGCCCACGAACCTATGTTTCACATTTTAGCAACCTAAAATAAAAGTGCTTCTTCCTTAAAAATGCTCCTTCCTCTCTTTAAAAAAATAGTTTCTTCCTCCTCTCCTTTCCTTCTCTTAAAAAAACATTTGTGTGTGTGTACACACACATGCACACACATATCTATAGTCTGAACCTTCTGAAGAAAATTTGACTGGTTTGAAAAAGATTATAGTTACAGCCCTCCCTGGTGGAGCAGCAGTTAGGTCCGTTGCTTCTTGCCAAGGACACAGTCCACATATATATTCCAAAGACCTGGATTTATGTCCCAGGGCTGGGGTAGGGGGTGGGCAACCAAGATGAACATCTGAATAAAAATGAATTCTGCTAGTGCTCTCTTCCTTTTCTGCCTGCCTGCTTGCCTTTATTCCTGCCTGTGCTTTTCCTTAAAACACACACATGCTTGCAGTTATTTTGGTTTCAGCTTTGTGGGTTGTTTTTGGTTGGTTGGTTTGGTTTTGAGTCTCAACTCTTGAGCTTAAAGGAATTGTGAGGCCTTGAAATGAAGAGGGTGGATGATGTGACTGAAATAAAGTATCTGTCTGATTAAAAAATCAATTTTGAGAGTTCTGTATCTTATGTACATTTCCTAATATGCATATGTGTTTACACCATCTGGCAGCCATGGTGCATTAATATAGCAAAGAAACAGTATTTGGTGATGTTAACCCCTTCTGTATCTCAAATTATAGCTTTAAGTATTTGAGTACTCTGATTCTTAATAGTCCCTCATTAATCTCATTTTTCAAAAAGTTCCCTAATTCTTGCTTATTTTCTGAGTGTTAGCATCAAATTATCTAGCCTACCCATCTGTCTCTCTGGTTTCTACCTCCCAAAAAACAGCCCTGATGGCATTTTTACTGGAATCACTTAAGTTGAACTCTCCCATCCCAATTACATCCCTTCTTGATCCTTACTTCGAATACGGTTTCAGCCAAAAGAATAATGGTTCTTAGAACAGTGATATTATAAATAAGATATACAAAAACACTGTCATTTTGTAGTTGTAAAAGCACTGAAAAGTCTTGTATTGAAGAAACCTTAGGAATATTTCCATCTATTATAAGGAACTCGTGTAGGTAATATACTTATTCATTGGGCAGAAAAATGTTTCCTAGTGTTGAAGAGGCTGTAGGTTCAGTACTATTAGTCAAGTAATGGTTTAGGGATAAATATCTTTCCTCTTTTCTCTAAATGAACTGCCAACTTTTTTTTGTTTTGTTTTGTTTTGCAGTTTTATAAGTTTATTAGAGAAAATGGGGGAGAAAAAACAAAAGCAGGAGATAGAGTTCTCCTGGGCAGAGGTGTGCCCAACATTATTCTTCATAAAAGAGACGTGTTGAAAAAATGTAGGTGACTTATACTAGTTAATTTTGCCTCATCTTAAATTTCAAAAGTTAAATGTAGATATTTATAAATTCTAATAAACAAAATTACACGTTGAGCATGTGTGAAATTGGATGTATTTTTCTACACAATGAATGCTCATTTTTGTGCTTAATGAACAACTTGCAGTACCGAGTTCATAGGTTTAAGGTGTGCTTTAATAAGCCAACTTTAGCATTTGCTGTTTGATTTACATTCATCTAAGTGAGTTTTGAATTTCAGATGAGATGAACTTTGTACATGTGGAAAGCATGGAATTGAGACCTTTGACTTACTGGTTTTGCACTACTGGTTGAGCTTTTTATGTTAAATTTGGACTCTTCCTTTCCTTCTATCTGGGGGAGCACTCCAAGGGGTGAACTTGTTCTACAGAACACCACTGGGCCTTCTACATCTTTTTGTTCACAGGCAGGGTCAGGAATTGGACCATAATTGTAAAATATACTTGGTTCTATTTTTGGAGCCTCCACTGTGCCTTGTTATTTTCCCAGTTCCAGTACTTTCCTGGTAGACATTTCTATCATATTAAGAATAGCTAGGTTTCCTTATGTAAATTTAGGAGATAGGAAGGGTGGCCATTTGGTTTTTGCAGTAAATGCTGGAATTAAGATTTGAGGGGAAAAAGTTTCTTGTGTGCTTCATTTGTAGGTGTTCCAGAGAGATGGGAATGATTTGCACATGACATATAAGATAGGACTTGTTGAAGCTCTGTGTGGATTTCAGTTCACATTTAAACACCTTGATGGACGTCAGATTGTGGTGAAATACCCCCCTGGCAAAGTAATTGAACCTGGTAAACTTGATTTTTTTTTTTTAATAGGTTATTCTCCAAAAAATATTATTGAGCACCTTTCTTGGGTAAAGTTCTTAATAGTTTCCTCTTTACTTAATAAAATAATAGGATGCGTTCGTGTAGTTCGAGCTGAAGGAATGCCACAATATCGTAATCCCTTTGAAAAAGGCGATCTTTACATAAAATTTGATGTGCAGTTTCCTGAAAACAACTGGATCAACCCAGACAAACTTTCTGTAAGTTTTCTTCAAATTTAAGCAATAATTGACTTAAAGTTTAATAGTTGTGCTTCTTTGTCGTCTTCCATTTGTTTTTTTGATGCTATAATTAGATCACAATTTATAAAATTTTCCTTTTTAAATATTTGAGTGATTGTTATTAAAACAAAAATTGCTGGTATAAATGTTTAGTGGGGGCAACCTGAGAATAACTAGTAAAACAAGAGACTAGGTATGAGATAGTGCTGGAATATTGGGTCTCCTGGAGAGCAGATCCCTCACCTGAAGAGGGCAGTCCTACAGTTTAGCATCTACTGATTGTTACATGCTGGAAGGCCTGTCGTAAAATTTTCCAGTGTTTAGATGTTAGCAACTAAATCTATTTTTCTAAGCTGTAGATGGGTTACATAAAAGATATCTACAGATTTTTCCTATGGATCATCAGTTTGTAATCTATGGCTTAAAGTGCAAAGACTAATTCTCAAGGAAGCATACACCTTCATTGTATCAAAAAGAATACTGTAGAATAACCTTACTTTGTTTCTTTTATTGAAGGAACTAGAAGATCTTCTGCCATCTAGACCAGAAGTTCCAAACATAATAGGAGACACAGAGGAGGTAGAGCTTCAGGAATTTGATAGCACTCGTGGCTCAGGAGGTGGTCAGAGGCGTGAAGCGTATAATGATAGCTCTGATGAAGAAGGCAGCAGCCATCATGGACCAGGAGTGCAATGTGCCCATCAGTAAACTCTTCAAACAAATTGCGCAGGTGGATTTTCTTTCCACATTTGCCTGATTTGATTTCAGCGATCCAGCTTGAGTGTCTGGTCAATTGAGATAAACTGATGGACATCTGTTGGTCTATGTGTAACTTTTTAAAATTGGTATAGTATCTACAGAGTGTATAATTTAAACTAACCACAAAGCTTTACATCTTCATTTCAATTGTTCTGTAGCAGAATAAAGCACTTGAAAGGAAATGAGTCCCTTTCACACGTGGATTTCAGTCCTGATATCTGTGCTTGATTTTTATCAGTTTTGTGTAGATTTTATGTTTCATACTTTCAATTCAAATCCCACATTGTAAAGTTTGTGTACAATTTGTCCTGAAGCTTTGTGTTTGGCTGCACCTGCATAAGCTGCTACAAATAGAATAAAGAATTTCATAGCCTGTATCTATCATTTAGATGCATGGAAAACTGGGCTTTGCACAAAATGGGTTTGGAGCTGACTGGGAACAATGGAAAAAATAACATTAGCTGTGGTTGTAAAGTTTTTGGGGGTTTTTGTTTTATTTCCCCCCCACCCATTTTTTTTCTAAATTACCATCTGTGGAAGGTTTCTGAAATGCGATAATAAAAAGCAGTTGGCGTAAATTATTCTGTGTCACATTTTTAGAAAGAACATACTTTGAACTGTTAAATGCATCCTTAAACTGGAGAATGTATACTTCCAGTTCTTTTAAACAGCCCTTAAAATTCCATTGCCCTGAAGCTTCTGCCTCAGGCACATGCCCATGTTACATAATTTTTTTAAAACAAAAGAAAGTGATATGTTGGTTAAAAAAAAACACAGGCTTTATTGGCTTCAAGTGATTCTTTGTAGAGTCAAGAACATCTAAGTTATGTAACTCTTCAGTTCTGATCCTAAGTATTGGGGCCAGGTGTTACGCTATCCGCTATCTTCCTACCACCGTCCCCCTTTAAAAAATAAGGTAACAGCAAATCAATATTAGAACCATGTCTGCATAGAACCTGTTAAAATGCTCTGTTGTTTCCATTAAATGTTAAGTTAAAGATGCTATGTCTTCATTAAGTTGAATGTTTGAGATTTGGGGAAGTGTTGATTATTACTGTTTTATAAAGTGTAAATCCCTTAGGCTGATATGAAAAAAATCAGGTAAAACTACTATGGAAAAGAAAAATTGTGTTGTTCTTTCCATCTTCTGTTTATTTCCTTTTCATTCCCAGAATAGGTATTTTTAGAACAACTTCAAGTTTAGGGAAAAATCAGTTGTGCCTTTTGCGTTTCTAAAAGAACAAATGAACAACTGAACATTAAAAATTTTAAATGTATTATGCCATCCTTCAGCCTAAATCTATATAGTACTTGTAATTTTTCTAGTTCTGCTAGAACCTGAACGGGGGAAAAAAGTATGGGGGTGGTGTGTCCTGGCATTAATCAAGGCCTGTGAGGTTTAAGTTAATTGCCCTATCCACTCTACCTCCATTGTACAAAAAATAATTTATAGCCAGCCTGGACAAGATTCAACAGCATAGTAGTTTTGTATCCAAGGTTACTTCCCTACAACCACTTTAAACGTAAGAAATACAGTGGCAATATAAAGTTTGTAGCCTTTCCAATAAAGGTTTATAAAACAGTTGTTCAGTGTAGTCTTTTCGTAACACTTTCATACTACCTGGAGTTAGCATAGACCATGCAGATTTAAGGGTTCAGTCCCACAAGACTGCCCCTACTTAAAACACCAATTAGAATTCCCAGGATGTCACCTCTGTGGTTAGAAATCAAGGTTACCCTTGACTCACTTTTTCATTTCCACAGTTTGCTAGAGTGGATCATGTAACTCAGACCTTCCTCCCATTTCCAACCATTTGCTTAGATGTTCAGATCCAATATACAAGTATAGCAGTATCAGAATTGTTAGCCCATACCCAAATGGAAAACAACTTAGCAAGGTAGCATACATACCTTGCTATTAAGTTTCCTTTCCCTTTAGTTTTACAGGCTCCGTTTCCAAAGTTACTTAGGTCACCACCTTTTTGCCCCCACCTCCCTCAGTAAAATTGTTTCATGTTAATATAAAATGTGATGTTGGCACACCCCTGTGACTCAGGAGACAAAGGCAGCTAAGGTGCAGGCCATATAAAGCCCAAGAACCCATGTTCAAGACCCACAGCCTGGAGAAAACAAATTGTGTTGCTGCAGTGTGCAGTCCACCTCAGAACATCCCACCAACTTTCTGAATGGTTATTTTTAACCTGCATGCATTAAGGACTCCTTGTCTGTTTTGACAAATGCATAGTGTCATCTGCTGTTAATTGCACCACCCTAAAAGAAATCTCCTGTGCTTTATGCAACTCTTCCCTTTCTCCCCTCCTGAATCCATGACAATCACTTCCGTTTTGCTTTTTCCAGATTTTCATTGTATGAAGTCTTTTTAGACTGGTTTTCATTTGACAATGTTCATTTAAAATTCATCCTTATCTCTCTGTGACTTAATAGCTCATTTCTTATCATTGCTGAGGAGGAATCTATTGTATGGATATTTATCCCTTATCAGATACTCAATTTGCAGATATTTTTCTCATTCCATGGGTGGTTGTCACTTTCTTGTAATATCCTTTGAAACAACAGTTTCCTTTTTTTTTTTTTTTTTTTGGTCAGTTGTGTTTTTGGTGTCAGATTTTTTTCTGTCTAAAGGAAATATGCAGGCAGGAATGAGGGTGAGTAGGCAGGCAGGCAGAAAGAGAAAAGAAACATTTTATTCATTTTATTTAGTAGCTCATCTTGGTTGTTCCCCCTCAGCCCCTAGTCATGAACCAGGGTACTGGGGATCTATGTGTCCTGTGCCAGTCAAAGGCTATTGACGTCCACTAGGCCACCAGGGCATGCCAGTATAAAAGGCTTTTAATCAAAATATTTAATACAGGAGATGATCTTCAGTTTTAATTGAAGTATAACAGCTGCTTTTTTAGATTCATGTTACTCTGGAGAAGAGGTAGGACATTGTAACTAATTATTTGGTAACTAATAATTTACTTGGAAAGTCCTTATGAGATTACAGTCACCAAATGTATCAATTTGGTCCCATGTGTTTTGCCCTAAATACTGATATTCTTGCCTTTCCTAGCCAACCTATTTAATTTATGCCACACAGGGTAAGTTAGATCTGTAAACTTATACTTCCTTATTTTTGGTTTGCTGTCTTGACTTTAACCTTTCCTAATATGTACCATATAATTGATAAAATGTGCTATTCAGTGTGCACATTTGCATTCTTTAATTATATACCATTTCCTAATTTTAAAAAAGGAGGAGAACATCTGAAGATCTGTGTAGATTTGCCCGGGTGGTTTAGTAGGTAAATCCACCAGGCATAGTCCACATAAATCCCAAGGACCCAAAGGTGGCAACCAAGATGAACAACTAAATAAAGATGAAATAAAATGCTGCTTTCTCCTGTCTCTTCCTGCCTGCCTACCTGACTGCTCACCTTCACTGATGACTGGTTTTCATTTGACAATACCTTTCCTTGAAAAAAAAAAAAAAAAAAAAAAAGACGCTGTGTAGACCACTTCCTGAGACTTCAGGTACTCTCAGTGAAACACCAAATTAAAGATAGCTGAATACCAAAATTTACGTGATAATCCTGATGTCCCTAGGAACTGGTTTTTCCCTTATGAGTAATTGATTTCACTTAGACTGAAGTTTTCAAGGTTCTGGCCTTGAGTTGGCATCTAACATTGAACTTTTCCCTTTTCCTAAATTTCTCAGTTCCGAAGATCACTGAACAAGTCTGTTAATATGAGTTTCAGCGGCGTGACAGAACATGATGAAATCCCATTCCATTATCTTTTTTACCCTGATGACCCAGGGATATCTTATAGCTAAAGTTTTTTACATTACAGGTTCTCTCTGACTTGATCCTAGATATTAGTCAGTAGCTAGATACCCAGAATCATCATCCTAAGACAGTGTTGTATCTGCATTGTGTGTCCTGAGAGCCTAGAGATGTCTATTATAGTGACCCTACTACAGGAATTTATGCTTTGAATTCTTCATTTCTTTCTACCAAAGAAAAAAAGATTCAACTATTGGGTAGGCTCTTGTCATAGCTAATGTTTGAGAGTTGGGAAAGTCCCAAGACATGGACTTCCAAGGATGGAGTGCTCTCCTGCCCAAGCTTGCCTTCACTCCTTTAGAAACCCTTTGATTCCTTACGGGGTTTTTTGGTTTTTGGTTTTTATTTTCCAAAGGAAGGGTGCAGACAGAAAAGAAGGCAAACAGGCAGGCAGGCAGGAAGAGAGAGGAGAAAGAAATGCTCGTTTATTTTTACTTAGTTGTTCATCTTGACTGTTCCCCCAGACCCAGAACACAAACCTGGGTCCTTAGAATGTATGTGGATTGCATACAAAACCGTTACTTCAACAGGACATGTCAATTCCTAATATTTAGAATGGCTTTGATCTCAAAGAGTTTGTCCATAGACTTTTTTTGTCCTTCTTCATATCTAGTCACCATAGACTTGGCTACATTTATTCAATACAAGATTTCTAAAAATATTTAATATTTGGGCAGCATAAAATCTTTAGAATGCCTCTGCCAATGGTATACATTAGATCTACCCAGGCATTCCAAAGCATGAACATATAATCATTGACTAATGTTTTGCTAACACTGATCAGTACATACTTACATCTAAGACATCTTGTGATTACAATGAACAAAAACACAGCAGTTATATGGAGCGGGGAGGCACATCAGGGAAGGGAGTCCATAATTCATTATCTTATAGGCCCAAAAGTCCAAGAATCTTGTTTGTTGGACAATCGTTGGTCCAGAAGTCAGGCCAAAAAATTAGTTAGTAAAAATAAACCAGTTCATAATGAAGCGAAACCAGCACACCAGCTCCCCAGCATGCTATGCACCTTTCTTTCAGGTTCTGAGTTTGAACTCCTGATATAATTGATTCACATGGAGGAAAAAACATTCTTTTCTAACAGACTAGATTCCTGGCCCAGGCTGGTTACCTCATTTCTCTGTTTGCTTGAAGAGAACAGAAAAGGAAGAGTATATCAGTAGTATTTCGATCTCATAATGGGCATTTTTTTGTATTTCAACCACCTTCATTCATCACCCTCTCTTGGATTACTTATACTGGTTTTCCTCCAAGACCAGGGGTCAGGAAACTATTGCCCATGAGTCAAATCTAGCCAACTATTTGATTTTGTAAATAAAGTTTTATTGGACCACAATCATGCTCATTCTTTATATTTAGTCGATGCTGCTTCATGTTACAGTAGCAGAACTGAGTAGCTGCAATACTGATGCTCTGTAAAACCCATAGTATTTACTACCTGGCCCTTTATAAGAAAAGTTTGAAACTTCTGCTCCAAAGGAACCACTACCTCCCTCACTCTCAGGTCTTGTAAATTAGAGTTAGTTTTAGTTGAGTCCTACCTAACACCAGGGTGGTCCAGCACACATCACTCTATCTCCTGGCATGGTTAAAACACATGCCTAGACAAATGGTGGTGGAGCCCACTGGACAATGGTGAAGAACACTTGGTGGCAGGTGGGGTGTGTTGACATATATCTGAAGAATGGGGAACCGATACATATGAGGTTATTTTAATGTGTAGAATATATAAATATATATACATATATACACGATGTGTGTGTATCACACACATCCCAGGGCCATGGCTCAAGTCCATTCCCATTCTAGATGGACAAGAACTATATTCCTTTGGCCCACAATCTACAACAACAGGGTCAAATATTTGAAATTGGGAGTTTCCCACAAGAGCTCATGTTATGGTCACCATATGGAGTTGCCGCACTCATAAATATGTTGACAGAACACATGTATTCATATATTCATATATAATGAGGGAGCAGTAGTGTTGTAGACTAATAGGCTTAGCAAGCTTCCATCTTGCTGCCACCTTGTCTCAGGGTGTGGGCAGTGTCAGGAGAGCCAGCCAACATCACAGTATGACAGATATGTGCCAAGTTTAGTGTTTTAAATATGTTACATCATATGAAACCCATAACAACCCTGTAAGGTAGAAATTATTATTGCCCCAGATTATTGAAGGAAGACAATCTCAAAGAGATTAAAAGGGATTTCAGAAAGCTCAGTAAGTGATGGAAGATTCCAATTCAAGTCCAAATTCCAAAGCCCATGCTTTTCAACAGGCTATGATAAGTCAGCGGCCCTCAAAAAAGCAGCTCCTTTTTCTCCATACTTCCAAAGAAAGTCTGGATCTTTCATCAGGCCAATGTGGGTCATATAATAGCCTTGAACCAATCATTGGGGTCCTGGTTACAGGCCTAATCATGCATCTGAAGTGAGGCCATTCTCACCTAAATGACAGGGCTTGAGTTACACGCGTTCATGGACACAACACATACCACACACACAACAGACAACGAAAACAACACACACAAAACTCACAAAACACACCACACACCACACAACACACACAAAACACACAAAACAACACAATCACACACAAAACACTACACACAACACAACAAACACAACACAACACACACAATTCAAAATGCACAAAACATAATTCACACCACAGACAATCCACAAAACACACACAACACAAACACACAAACAACACACAAAACACCAAATACACCATACATGACACAAATCACACAACACAAACACAACACACAACAACCACACAAAACAACAAAAAACACTGCACAACACACCAACAACACACAACACCACAACACAACACACAAAACAACAAAAAACACTGCACAACACACCAACAACAAAACACACAACACAACAAAACACAACACAAAACATAACACAACACACCAAAAACACAACACACTACACACAACACAAAACACAACACACCACACAATGCATAACACAACACACAACAAAAACACACTACACAAAACACACAACCGACAACACACACGCACGCAACACACACCACACTCACACCACACACACAATGGGGAATCACATAGATAAATGGCTCCCCCTGGTGTTTAAACATTTTTTCGTCTGGAAATTCCCTTTCTAGGCCTTTATCTTTGGGAAATAATTATGCAACAAGATTTAATAGAAGAATATTCTCAGAATGATTATGTGATTATGAGAAGCTGATTACTTCAACACCCTCCATTCAAATGTGTTATAGCCATACAATGCAGAGTACGTGGTTGTTAAAAACCAACATTGTCAAGAACGGTTTATGTGACTTTGGGATCTGAAAGCAGAACTCTGGGAACACCCGACGTGGGAACAGAAATGCTCACAGAAGCCTGTACCCGAAGTGGGGCAGCTGACAGTCTAGGCTTCTTGTCTGATGCAGCTGAGACCGGGGCTGACAAAGAAAATGCAGATTCCCTGCTTCTCAAGTTCTGAGAAAAATAAAGTCCTTTTCATTTTACTCTTTGTTAAAAGTGATTTTCAACTCTTGGAAACATATTTCAGGATAAATTTTATTGGGGGAAAACCCCACTGAGGTGGGGGGTTGCCCTCCGCAGTCGCCGCTACCCAGTAGAGGCCTTCTATGCCCTGCCCAGGACTGTGAAGTGGAAGGTGATTCAACTGAACAATTTTGTTTTGGACCTTTTATATGTAAAATAGTGACTTCTTTTTTAAGGAAAGATACAGTCAGGAATGAAAGCAAGTGTGTAGGCAAGCCGGAAGAGAGAGGAGGAACATTTATGTATTTTATTAGTTGTTCCCCCTCGCCCCAGGTTGTGAAACCAGGTCCCTGAGATGTACATGAATTGTGCTGGCCAGAAGCCAAAGACCTAAAGACTAAGCCACACATCAAGTAACTATTTCTGAAATTAAGTTTGTGTAGTTAAAATTTTTTATTTAATTTATAAAATAAAAACTGTTTTATGACATTTTAATTATATAACAGAAGAGGCATTCATTATGATGCTGTTTTTAAAACTGCGCAACAGAATATACAAAAAGTTGAAAATAATGATTTTCTACTATATTCAAGGTTTGTGGTTGTTTAAAAATACTTCGCATTATGAAAATACACACAAAAGTAGAATAATATGATAAGCTATGTACATCCATTGCCTCAGTTAATGATCAACATTTGGTTGCACTTGCTTCATCTATTCTTTTTATAAAACTGACCACTCTCTCTCCCAAAGTATTAAAAAGCAAAATATCAGACATCACTGAATTTTCTGATTTTGTGGTTTTTTAAGAAAAAGTGCAAGCAGGAGTGAAGGCAAGTAGGCAAGCAGGCAAGGAAGAAGAGAGAAGAGGAAAAAGTTTTTATTTATTTTATTTAGTTTGGTTGTTTCCACTGGCCCTGGGACACAAACACAGACAATCCCATAGGATCCCGTCACCCCACTTCTGGGTGACCCAAAGGATAAAAAGACACTAATTCACAGAGATTGAAGCATAACCATGTTTATTATGGCCCTATTCACAATAGCTAAGAACTGGAAACTACCTAAGTGCCCAACTTCAGATGAATGGATAAAGATGTGGTGCATATACACAATGGAATACTACACAGCCCTTAGAAGAGATGAAACCCTGTCATTTGAATCAACATGGATGGATCTAGAAGGGATTATGCTAAGTGAAATAAACCAAGACAGATACCAGATGACCTCATTCATAAGTGGAATGTAATTAGACAAAACAAAGGAACAAATGAAACAAACCCAACCCCTGGACACTTGCAATAGAAATGAGGTTACCCACAGGAAACGGTCCGGGGTAAGAGACAAGTGGTGGTGGAGCCCACTGGATAATGGTAAAGAACACGTGGTGATTTGGTGGAGGGAAAGGTGTATTGACATATATCTGAGAAATGGGGAAACTGCCCATGTGGGGAGCCTACACATCAGTTTATTTTAATGTGCAAAATAAATCATTGCAATAAGTGACATCAATGTGTTTTCAATGCTATTAATATACCTATTAACAATAAACCTTTCATATTCTGTACTATAGAGATTACATTCAGATATCCATGTGTTTTTTATCTGTTTTCTAATACTTTATAATAAACATAACATTATTAAAATGCAGCAATTAAAAAATTAGAAGTTCTCTTTTTACACATTTTCCCAGGAACACACTGATGTTCAACACACAATGCCCTAAGGCAAAGACTTGCAACTTTTTAGCAGCTTAATGATACTTCAGAATGCTTAAGACTTCTTAAGGATTTGCCAGCTTAAGTACTTTAGGGCATGGTGTGCACTGGTGGAGTAGTGGTTAAGGTAATCACCTCCAAAGGAGCGCAGGCCACATCCCCTGGGTTCAAGTCTGGGGTCTGGGGGGAAACAAGCAGTGCGAAAAACTAAAAAAATAAATTGCTTCTTCCTCTCTTCTTGTCAACCTATGTCTTTATTCCTGACTGTACCTTTCCTTTAAAAAAAAATTAGTATTTTAGGGCAGAAAAACATTCTGGGGAAAGTCCCTTGTCTTTCAGAGAGACAGAGAAAGTAAGAGAGACTGATTTCTATAATCAGGTATTATTTAGGTGCAGTGCCCTGCTCCCTGCTCAAAATCCACATGGCCTGCATTTAAACAGTCATCCAGCCCAGCCTCTCACTGCTCTGAACAAACTGGCAACAGTTTTGGATAGCTAGCAGTGGTCACACAGCTCTTCTTCCGTGTCACCCTTGCTAGTCAAGCTGAGTGGTTTGAACATCTGTATACACACACACACACACACACACACACACACACACACCACCACCCCGCACCCACCCCGAACCAGATACATATGGTTTGTCTGCAAGCAACAGGAACTTAACTCCAGCTGACTTGGGCAGAAGGAAGAATTTCCAGCTTTTTAGAATCAGATAACCATCAGTGGAAAAGCAGAGATATTAACTGGGGATTTTCAAAACAAATGAATTTTGGGGTAAAACACATGAAGGTCTTTGGATAGTGGACTCACATCGCTGATTATCTCTGTCAGTTTCGTTGTACTGAAGTCTCCTTTTCCTCTAAGAGATAAAACCCATGTTAGTCTTTGGGACTTGAGTTCTGTTGTTTTCTTTATAAATTTCAGTCTCTGGAGAATTAGACTGTATTTCAAATCAGAAAATCCTGGGAATGGATTTACTGACCCATCCAAATACCAAGGGTTCAGACTTACCCAAGTAAGGCAACTGATCGGTGGAGTGGGAAGAACATTCCCAGGAGATGGACAAAGTCTGACATCCACCATACACCGTGTCTGGCATCTGAATAGCTGCTCCAAGGAAATAGTGGATTTTGGAAGACTGCATGTCAGTTGATAAAGATGTACTCATCTGGATTAACAGTTGCATAGTATTCCTTTGAAGGGTTACGCTAATCCCTTATTGGTACTCAGTCTTCACCCCTTTTGGGAGCAACAATCCTGCCTAAACATTTTGTACATGTATCTTTCACACATGGAGAATATTTTAGGATAAATTTCTAGAAGTGCAAATTCTATTACATGGGATGTATGTATCCTGCTACCTTTAAGTCTTTTATAATTTATAGACCGTGGATATACTAATTATAAATTCTCTAAGTTTTGACAAATGAGTGTACCATTATAACCACATATAGAGAGATGGAACAGGAAAATTTTTCTCCAGGCCATGATGGAGTAATAGGAACTGGATTTATCTGATTACCTTCATTTAAAAAAAAAACTAGAAAAAAGGAACATCTGAAACCACAGCATTCAAATATTGCACAAGACAGTATTTCTGATAAACAGGAAAATGAAGTGATTTGTAGGGGGGCCCAGCTTTCTGCACAGAGTGTCCAGGTCTCAGCCCAGAAAGGAGGCTCCCAAACAAAGAACGGACACAAGGCTTTTGGGACATTTTTATTTCCTTTGGGTAAATGTCTAGCTAGGAGTGGAATTGCTGGATCATAGATGTGTTTAAGTTTGTAAAGTCACCAATTTTCCAAGGTGATATTATCCTTTCATTGTCACCACCAAGATTTTGATTGATCGACACCCTCGACATTTGGTATTGTTCATCTTATTTACATCATTCTAATGGTATCTCAGTACTTTGAATTTGCATTTCCTTCAATCACTGATGTTGAGCATCTTTCCATGTTTACTGGCTATTTGTGAATTTGCTTTTGCAAAGTGTCTTTCCTATCTTTAAACTGAGTTGTCTTACTCTTATTGGGTCAAAATAACATTGGCAGGTGTGTCAAAAATTATTCTATCAATAAAAATGTGTCAGATACATGTGTGTGCGTGTCTGTGTGTCTGGTTGATTTTATACCAAAGTGACGAGTCTAATTTTGGACTGTATTATTCTGTTCTAGTATTTGTCCTTTCAGCAATACCATACGGTCTCGGTTACCGTATTTTAGAGTAGGTACGTGTACATTTACTGTTGATGGTATCAGGATGCCCCCTGACCCAAAGGCTGTACAACTCAAGTGACAAAAAAAAGTAACTCAGGGTCCTTGGGGTGGACACCTAAGAAGAAACGGAAGCCGAGAAGCTATCACTGAAGTGTGGTATTTGAAGAAAATGCTGATTGTGCTTGAGACTCAAGGTACAAAGAGTGCAGATGTATGATTTGCAAAGTCCACTCAACTTTTAAACTACAAGGAAAGTTAAAACAGTCATCACTTTGGACAAGTATTTTATTGTTTAGAAATTTCCAGCAGACTTATCCTTAAGTACCTTTGTCAGGAGGTGCCTGTGAGAATCTAAATTGGAAAACATGGTCAGGCAGGCCTGTCAAGTTTACCTGCAAATGCCACACAATGTTGGAAATATCACCAGCCCAGACTTGAGGTACAAGGTGATGGGCCATCCAAGGTATATAGCCCAGTCTCCCCATGCACGAATTTAAACTGCGACCCCAAATAGCAACTTGCTCTGTTGCCCAAACAAGAAAGTCACCAGGACCAAATCTGTAGAAAATCAAATCTATCATGATCAGCATCCCTACCCAAGTCAAGCATTTAAATCAGTTGACCTTATGTTTTTATTCATTTATTTTAAAAGCAAACCAAGTATATATGGCATCTTTTAAAAAATCATGTAAACATTGCAAAGTGTTTAGGGGTTATTCATAATCTGAAGAGATTTATAAAAAAAACTACTGGTCTTGTTAAGACTACAAATTCTAGCCCCCTCCTCCCCCATGAAAAAAAAAAGCAATTGTTACAAAAATAGAAAAAATATACTAGCTCTACTATCTAACCTTTCCACCAGAAATCTCACAGCTCTGGGATACAACCTGGTTTAGAGACCACACAACAAGCACACGTGCAAATTTCTCAATTTTTAAAGGGAGAGACTGTCCCCAAACATTCCCCTTGTTCTGAAATTGTGGCTACTTCTCCACAGGGCCTGTGGTGCTCCTGAGTAGTGACCGCGGACGTTTTCTCTGCGTCCCTCACACAGACCCAGCACGGACCTTACAGAACAGGAGGCTGCTTTCAAAACTCACACTTCGGTTTTCTCGCTCCAGCTCCTTTCACTTCATTTTGGGATTTGCTGGGTCCCCAGACTCCTCAGTTGGCCTTGGCTTCCCTATCTGTGCAGCGGGAGGCAGGTGGGAAGAGGGAAGCTCTGTAAAGATGAGGACATCCAGCCGCTGCCACCCGGACAGGTCACTGACACTACGGGACATGGCCCACAGAGTCTGGCGGGGAGCCAGCAGCAACCGCACAGGCAAAGCACTTTGCATTAAGTAAAAACATTTTTATAAACTTCAAATTGGATCACGGTACTTCCATCGCAGGGACACCACCAGGCACTTTGAACCATGATTTGCTAGGAAATGGCCCAAATTCAGTTTGGAACAACTCAACAGACATTACAGGAGGAAGGGGGTTGACTGTCAAATTCTTGGGACTATCCCTCCCTTATTAGAACATTTTCAGTGTTTCACTGTCTCTCTTGTCGCCAGCAGTGGGCAGTGTATGTGAAGCCTCAATCAAGGCCTTGGGCGTAAGGGTTGTTGGGTAATAGTGGGATGGACCCACAAGGCTGAATCCTTCCCCATAACTAGGGCATTACTGGGCTGTACCCTGAAGTCCATGGAGGTCTTTTGGATGGAATTTCAGTCTAAGTATCCTCAACAGAACCCTTTACCTCAAAAGTCCTCATGTATGCAGAGCCCTTGCTACCAGCTGTGAGCTCTCAAGTGGAGACCTGGTTCAACTTGAAGCCTGGTTGACACCTTCTCCTTCCCCCTGAAGACACCACTGACCTTGGCCATAGCTCCAAGTGCCTGTCACAACTTAGCCTGACATCTAGTCCAAACCCCATGTGCTGCTGCTGGGCCCTCTCTGAGTTCTCTTTGAGTGAACTTCCAGGCCGCTCCATTTGAAGGACTAGATTTTTCACAATGCTAAGAGGGTTTATTTCACAGATCAGAGTGGTGAGTTTGGGATTTCCAGTCCTTACCAGGGTTGTCATGTTTCCTAAACCCTTCTTATTTTTCTAGATCTCATATATCTCACCCAGTACCTCCTGATTATTTTAAACCACTAACGAGCTTTGTAAAATAACAGATTTCAGAGAACGTTGGCCACATTTGCTGAGCAAGTCTCCTCTACTTTGGTTGCATAAAAAACACAGGGCTTCTGAGACATCCCTGATTCACATTTGCTTAGAAGAGAAGCGTTCCCAACATCAAGGCACAAAGAAAGAAGTCTCCTGGGGCAAAATGATGATAAAAGCGACCAGTGACCTTTGTGAGGCCTGAGGCAGAAGAGTCGCTGGGGGAGGCGAGTTCAGTCTGGACTGGGTGGGCTTCCAGAAGAAGGCCCGTGTCCTCATGCATACTTCTCTAGGAACTTTATGTGAAAGTCTTTCACCTTCTGGAGAAGCGTCTTCAGCTTCTCCACTGGAGGGAGAATGGTCATTCTGTTAGGACAGAGAACAACATCAGCCTAGACAAAGTTGCTCCAGAGAAGAGAGAACAAACCCCATTCCTTCATCAGCAGTAGAGCCAGGAGGTGTGGCCAAGCTGTGTGCAGTGGTGGGCTTGACTTCAGTGATAGCTCCAGCCCCTCGACAGCACCTGGCACTGGGGGAACCACCTTTTCCTTCTCCATTTATACAATTATTTGTTTACCCAAGTCATACATGTGAGCAAAAGCAATGAGCTAGTAGCAGCCTTGAGGTTAAGACATACCCACCTGCACAAAATTCTGACCAATGTACAGAATTTTCTCTAGAGAATGCCTCTTGGTATTTCCTACAGCTATAGAGCAAGATCTCAATCTGGCCAGACAGGCCTTTAAAAAAAATCTCTAGTCTTTAACAATGAGAACCATCCATCATAACCCTCCCTCCACAGGAACCCCACGATGCCCTGGTAATGAATTCCTCCCTCCAATGCTGTCAGCATGCTCCCAGCACTAAGGCAACCCTCCTGAATGGACCACATTTTGAAAGAACCATGAATCGCCAAGGTGAACCTCACTAGGGTAGAAAGGCCAACTACACACAGTCTGGGACACACCACCCATGACCTTGACTGAGTCAAGACTTGGCTGCAGGTGTAAGCCTCATGACATTTCCTTTTTTAGCATCTGCTGCCAAAGACATCTGAGAGCTCCGTGCACGGGGAAGGTGCTGTTCTGAGTTGAACTGGTCTCAGTGGGGAAACCCAGGCTGAGCTGCTCGGTCTTGCTCAGCACCAGGAGTTCCCATCTATGCGGGGGTAGAGTTGGTACACCCCGAGAAATGAGTCACAGTAAGTGGAGCCAGTTTCACGAGTTCAGATGCAGCAGCGCAGTGGGCTTCAAGCTACTGAACACCTGGATGCCAGACATTGCTCTCAGGATGGGAAAGGGACATAAGGAAGAAGACACATCACTGGAAATATTTCAGATGGTATGTGATAGAGGCAGTGGAAGGGAGAGAGAGTGGTTAAGGTGATGCCCTGGAGCCCACCCTCAGCTTCCTAGCCCCTGGGCACAGGGGCTCAGTGTGGTTCTGCTGTTGGACAGAGTGGGTCTAACTCCAGTATGGGGCTGCAAATATCTCAGTCTCCAAAGCCAGACTGTGCTCCACATTTCACCCAAGTTTCCCAAGACAAATCTGAGACCAGACCCCACAGTGTGGAGTCGGAGGCTCACCTGAAGTGGTAGGTGCCTTCCCTCTGCCCGAAGCCACTGCCAGGCACAACACAGATGCCTGTCTCCTCTAAGAGCTTCATGCAGTAGAACATGTCGGGAGCCATTTTATGAGCCTGCAGGAGCAAGGCAGAATTAGGATTCATTCCTGCTTTCGCGTGGCACAAACACCATTAAAAACTCAAGTCCAAATATACCTGAATGACAGGCTCTTTCCCATAGCAGGGACTTCCACCCTCCCTTTCCTGCAGGACAGAGGCAGGACCCTGGGTGCCATCGAGAACTGGTGCAAGGAAAAAGGAACCTGAAAGGCCACCTCAGAATGACCATGAGCTGAGACACTTCTGCTCCTGGTGCGGGAGGGTTGGTCTATTTATCTTTGCACCCCAACCCCAGACACTTGCTCAGCAAGTATTGGCAGTGACATCGTATGTGCAAAGCCATAGAATATCCTGACAGAGTGGCCCTGAGGCCTGCACCCAATGGGGCTTTTAGGGAAGCCTCTGAAGGACACGGCTGACAATGATTTTCACACCTTGGTTTGCACAAGCTGGGGCAACTGTTAAACAGATTCTTGTACTCCAACACCAAACATATTCCATAGGTCTGGGGCCCAGACTGTGAGTGCTTAACAAAGTATAGAGGAGGCCAGGGGTCAGGGGTGAGAGCAACACTTTCAGACATATTGCTCTGCCCCCTTGATCCTCAAAGCAGGGTCTGCAGCCCCTCCTGAGGCCCCCTGAAGCATAATTAGCATTTTAACAAGACCCCAGCTGTTTTGTGCTTATGTCCAAGTAAGAAGTGCTGTTCTGGGACACAATGGCCGGGTTGGAGAGATGGCTCTCACTGTTTCCCCAGTGTCCACGCAGTTTCAAACACCCTGGGCACGAGCCTTCAAAGCCCAGATGAGCACTGTGAGCCTGGGGCCCACTGTGCGGGCAGGGGCTGCATCTCCAAGAGCCCAGCCTCTTGTTCAGAGCCGAGAGGGCTGGCACATTTGCTCCCCGAGGCAAGAAGCAACCCCCACCCAGCAGCCCCAAAGGAACCTGGGAAGAGACCTGGCCCCAGCCCAGCACCCAGACCTGAGCGGCCTCCACAGCCTTGGTGGGAAGGAAGATCCGAGGAAAGGCGTACATGGCCCCCTGCAAGGGGTTGCAGTGGATTCCTGGGACTTGGTTAAACAGGTCTTCTGTCAGCTTTGCTTTTTTGGCCAGATTACCCAGCACAGATTCCTTTTCCTGATGAGACACAGAAAGAATGGAAGTCAACATCTCTAGACTTCAGGGAATGGCTCCAGTCACTGGAAAGGGCCCCTTTGACAGTGAAACAATGGGGCACCCTGAGGAAAGGCGTGTTTCATCTGCAGGAGCACAGCAATTTGGGAGGTAGGTGAAAAGTATGTCCCTAAGCTGCAGAAGCGTCTACAGAAGCTCAGCCTATGAGGCCACCACATGTCCTAGGGCAGGACATGAGCATACAGCAGCTCCAGACCACATGCAGGTCCCGGGTAGCCAGTGTCACCGGTTCTATTCTTTCAGGATATCATTCCTGAAAATGAGAAAAATTAGGCCCTGCTCATCAATCTGAATGGACTTGATCCTGGATGGAAGACCCTATAACATGCTTCATTCACTTCATTTTGGGGACCACTCCTCATTCTGAAGTGGGGCACACGTGACCTAAGCAAGGCAAGTCAGTGACAGGCTCAGAGCTGGACAGGAGTTCAGAGCTGGAGCAGTGTCAGTCGGAGACTTTTGTAAGCACTGCTGGGAAAGGGAGGTGAGACGGTGTGGCCTACTGATAATAAACAAGCAAAAAACGAGGCCTATCCACCCAGCAGAATCTTATTCAGCCTCACAAAGAGAAGAAATTCTGACACATGCTTCGACATAGACAAACTACGCTGCGTGCGATGAATCAGACACAAAAAGTCAAATGCTATACGATTCCACTTATACAAGGTACCAGAGCAGTCAGATTCAGAGACACAAAGTAGAAGAGGTATCAGCAGGGGCTGTGGGAGGGGTTACGGGGAGACACTGTTTAGAGGGAAGAGAGTTTTAGTTTGTGATGATTAAAAGCTTCTGCAGATGGTTGCATAATAATGAGAATGTACTTATGTTTTGAACTATATAGTTAAAAATGTTTCAAATGGAAAATTCATATTCTGTGTATTTTGCCACAATTTTTAAAAAATATGCAAGCCTCAGACGGTGGGCACTAACTTCTTGGTTACATAACCCATAAATTCCCTTTTTGTTTAAACTACTTGAGCACCCTTGAGGATCAGGCAGCTGAGGCAGCTAAAGTGCAGACCATGTAAAGCCCAAGGACCCCAGATTGCAAGGTGGAGTCAGGGGTGAAAAACAAAACCAGAAATGCCTATAGGACACTTCTCTGGTGGAGCAGCAGTTAGGTCAATTGCCTCCAAAGGACACAGACCACATACCCCTGGGTTTGAGTCCTGGGTCCAGGGGAAAATAATCAGTATAAACAAGTAAATGAAAAAAATTAAGTGCTTCTTCCTCCTCTCTTCCTGACTGCCTGCCTATTTACCTTCATTCCCGCCTGCACCTTTCCTTTAAAAAAAATTCCTATAAACTAGTTAAGGGTTAGATTTTTGTTACTTGTCATTGTCTGACTGGGTCACTTTGACCTGTGAAAATGTCTGATTAAGACAGAGGCAGGCCGATGGCCTAGAATCGATGACATACCCATCCACTCCCCTTTTTAGTTTAATACTAGGACCACCCAGCGAATTCTCCGCACACAGGCACTGCCCTGTCCTGTGATGCTCACAGGTGAGGAAAAGACCTTGCCCAGCATTCCTCCTGCTTCAAAACAGTGCTCAGCTGCATCCTCAGATTTAACCCAGTGAGGGAAGGTCAGGCACAAGAGGAATGCGAGCATCTGTGACCCGCCCCCGGCCATGCCCGAGGCCACACCCCCGAGGTCTCAGCTGACTGCCATGTGCAGAGAGGCTGGCTCTCATGAGCATGGGAACCCCAGCCAAGGCAGGGATGCAACTCACCCTTCTGAACTGCTCGAAGGATTCCTCTCCTGGCACTGGCGGGTTCACGACAATGTCCATGGCAGCCTGTCCAGACACTGGTGGGCACAGCCGCACTGAGAGCAGCTTCACCAGCTGACCCTTGATCTCAGGGTGCAGGTTGATCACCTCCATGTAACCTCCTCTGTAGCCACACCTGGAGGGTTGAAGTGTGGGGAAAAGAACCACCAGTCACAGAGAAACCTCAACTGAGTGCACTCGGGCCAGCCAGAATCTTCTGTAACCTTCCTTATTCCCAACATGTAGTGGAGGTGGCCAACTTCTTGTCAATGGAAGGTGAATGGGAGTGATAGGTACAAATTCCACATTACTTCCTTACAAAGAAAAAGCATTCTCTCTTCTTCCTCTTTCTCCACCGCTTCCCCCCCGCGCCCCCCCCACCCCGCCCCCTTTCCTAAGAAATGGAGACACCAGAGCAGCAGCCTCGGTGTTAGAGATGGGTGCCCCATGTTGAGAAGGCAGAGCCATCCCACCAGCAAAGGTCCTTAGATGGCCTTGTGGAGCAAACAGAGCCTGCTCTGGACTTTCCCCTACCTTTGGGTTGTTAGGTCAAAGGGAGATACACTTCCATCTTGCTTGAGCCACTGTATTCTGGGGCCTCTGCTATGGCAGCTTAGTCTGAACCCTAACTAAAGCACTAGGCTCTGTTCCAAGGAGGCAAATGATTCAAGTCATCTTCTTACATTGGCTCCAGGGATGGGAACGTGATCAGTGGTGCAAAAAGCAACAGCCTGAGGACTTTTGCTAGAACTATTTGCTAGCTGAATACAAAGTCAAGCCAAAGGAGAACAGAGCTGAGAAAGAAAACGAGACAAAGCAAGAAAGCAGAGGCAGAATCCTACGGACACCTTTAAGCCCCCAATTCAACTTCACTTGTAGATTTATTTTAAAAAGCCTCTTTGGTATAGACCAGTTCAAGAGGCTTTTTGTTACAGTCAAAAGGATACTGACTGACAAGAGTCAAATCACATGAAAATAAGTTGAGATAATGCAATGAGTTAAAAAAAAAAAAAAAAAAACTTTCAGAACCAAATTAGTTCTGTCACACTTTCTGAAGCTAAACCTCTTTCTCTGGATTGTGATAACATGGAGACTAATGTTCTCAGAAATGCACTGTGCAGGCACTAAGACAGAAGCAGGTCTGGTATTCCTGTGTGTACCCCACCCACATCCCACCTCAGAGCACCCAACATGATGAGACAATAAAATACTTTTGGATCAGGGCACTGAGCTGAAGTGGCAGACAGAGTCCCATCTGATCCTTCAAATGAACATTCCAAGGTGGGAAGAGAAATTCTGGCATCTTAGAAAGATTTCCTAAAAAAAGGAATTTTCTGCCCAATCCTCCTCTGACAAGCAGAAAATCAAATCGAGCAAAAGCATCTAATCCAAGGTAATCAGGACATGAGGGCAATAGTTCCCAAACTCAGGATGCCAACATTCAGAGGACTATTAAGAGTAATCAGTGACACAGATGGAGAGACAGACAGGAGTGTCAGAAACGCCTCTGAGATTGAAAAAGGAGTTACCAGTGAGTGGATTTATTTAGGAAAAGAGCTACAAGCACATAAAAGTCCAGCAAGGCATGAGCACTGCCACTGGGGTAGACCAGAAAGACTAACGTAAATTAACTCCTGCACACATAAAATAAAGCCAAGAACAGATGGGCATCCATCCCAAGGGGACAGCTCCCTCAAACTGACCAAAATATTTAAGCTTCACAGTTACACTGGAGTTTAAGAAAGGATGGCCCTGTCCTCACATAACTGAACCCCCATAATGTTGAGCAACAAAGACTGTTAACTGTGAATGCCCTGGCTTTTCTTTCTCAGGCTCTTTTCCTAGTCCATGGGCTGCTTCTTTCTCTACACATACTCCTTAAGAGATGTCTAGGCTCAGAGATCTAAGGATCTAACAACTTGTAGACAGACAACTCTCAAAATTAAATCTCCAGTTAGATCTCAGCCTTGAGCTGCAGACTCACCTCCATCTCCATCTGGACATCAACGGACATTTGCAAATATAATACATCTAAAACCAACTCCCTCTCTTTCCCCCAAACCTGCTTGTCCCATGGCCTTCCTCATCTACTGACAGCAATGCTACCCTTCTTGCTGTGTGAACAAGTAACTTAGGAATCATCTTTGACTCCTTGCTCTCACATCGTATTTTCCATCAATTTCTGTCAATCCCACCTTCCAATATATTCAGGCTCCAATGTCTTCTCCCCATCTCTGTCACCTAGACTGTAATAGCCTCCTAACTTGAGTCCTCACTGCTGTCCCTTTCCCTATCATACAAACATAACTCAGGTGAGGTCCTCTCTCTGATCAAACCCTCCAGTGGCTCCCATCTCACTCTTGATAAAAGTAAAAATAACATAAGTAACCTAAGTGAGCCTGTCTTCTGACTTCTTTAGCCTCACCTCTGCCACTTTCCCGTCATGCTTTCTAGTACCCTTACTGCTCTTTGAACATGCCAGATACATTCCCACTTCAGGGTCTTTGCACATTTTGTTTCCTGTCTTGAATGCTCTTCCCTCAGATAGCTACACAAATCCCCCGCTTTCCTCCTTCGGCCTAAGCTCAAAAGCCAACTTCTCAGTGAGGTACCATTTCTTCTCTTATTATTCCCCCCCCCCCCGACACATGATATTACTCATTTGTCCATCGCCTCTCCCACCTCACTAGAACAGAAGCCCTGCTCAGCTTTGATTGGCTGTTTTTAGGCAGCAGAAACTTCCAACAAAGATTCTCAAGGCTGAGGCTCTTTGGCACTGATGATCACATGCCTTGCCCTGGAGCCTGTGCAGGAAGATGTCGGCCTGAATCATGTGCCTCTTTGGAGCAGAGGCCTATGTATTAGTTAGGGTTCAGGCCATGCTGCCCCAAAACTTAGTGTCTCTGACACTGGTTTGTGGACTGCTGTGGTTTGCACTGTGCATTCTCAGTGCCAAGAGCAATCCTGGATTCATAGCAGGTACTCAGTAAATACTGGAATAAATGAAACAGGATCAAGCTGGCTCTGACCCCAGTGCTAAGGTGTGCTGCCTACAGAGCTTGACCCACTGGCCTGACAGCATTTTCTTGCTCAGTCTGCCTTCCAGGACCCTCAGACTTCTGTTGATGTTGGAGCAACAGTGACTGGCCTGGCAGAAAACACTAGCATCAGAAACTTCTGGGACGGCCCATTTTCATTTTCATCATCTGTCTGTGTCCAGTTTCCTTCAAACACGGTCTCATTTTACACAAGCCCCAACAAAGTTATCCTCCCAGCACTGGGCTCCCCGTGGGGAGGTGCAGCCTGTCTCCTGCTTCTTAGAGCAACAGAAGTAGGGGATAAAGGTGACCTCTGCGCGGCAGGTCAATCACAGGACAGGGAGAGCTGTGCTGGAGCCGGGCAGGCCCAGAGGCAGCAGGAGGCGGTGGAGGCCAACATACTCGCCCATGTAACCCTTGGAGGTGGAGTGGAAGGAGGCGAGCTCCACGTTGCTGGAGTACTCGGGGCCCATCTCATAAAGCACCTTCTTAAAGGAGTGGAATCTACAATCTGGAGAGTACACGTTGTCCTGGTACACCTGTGAGAGACAACAGGACAGGGACAGTCACCAAAAGTCCTCCAGCCCTGCCTAAACCCATGCAGATTCCTGCCGAGCACGGGCCCTGGAGGGGAGGACCCAGTGCCCAGGTCACCGTCATCAGGTGCTGTGAAGCCCAGCTCCAATGCTGCTTCCAGGGACAACCCAGAAATGCCTGAAGGAATCTTCCAGAACTAGGAGGAAAAGCCTGGAGCTTGATGCCCACATGACTTCACAAGCACCCACCACGCACCCAACCTGCTTTCTACCCATCTGACCAGAGACAACTTCTAGGGCTCCCACCTGAACACCACGCAAGCTTTCTTCCTGCAGGGTGATAATTCACTTCCTGTGATCGGATGACTAACGGAAGCAGTTCATGCACCTGTTCTGTTTGCTACTTGAAGCGTCAATCACGTTCTCAGTCCTTTCTACCAAATGCCCAGTTGGGAGTTGTTTTCCTGACCACTTTCACTGTCCCCAAAGTAGACATTAAATATAACATGAGCAGCACCCACACCTGTCTTGCTCCCCCGTCTGCAGAGTCCAGTGCGCATGGCAGGCAAGCACCTGCTCTACCCTTGGAGACGAGCTTCCTACACCCATTTTGGAGATCAGAGAAACTGAGGCTCTCTGGAGCATGGAGGAAGGGCAAGCTGCCTCCTCTGCCAAAAGCCAGACAGTGCTCCTCCTCTACCTCCTCCTCTTTCTTCCCCCTTCGGGGGCCTCTCTATCCCCCGATGCCCCAACCAGAAGATGTTTGTACATCACACTGTGAACCCTGGGCTACTCTTTCTCTCCTTTAGAAATGGAGGTTTTAGGCCCACCTGCTAGTAATCATGTCAGAGCAGTAAGTAATTTGAAGAGTAAGGGGGGGGGGGGTGAGTGGGCGTGATGCTACAGAGCAAAGGAATGAAGCTAGTGGGCTTTCTAGAAGCCATTAACCAGAAAGCATGCAGAAATGAAGTGTAACAGGATTTCGAGTTCTCTTCCTTGCAAAGCAGGAAATGAATGGGCAGGCCTCAGCTCCGTAAGTGGGGCTGGAGAAGCAATAGTGATGAGGTCACGATCCCCCTCCTCTCAGGCTGCTGTGAGAACTAAATGAGATGGTGGATGCGGACACACAGCAGGCGCAGGATGTCAGCTGATGGCCATCCAAGACCTACTCTCCCTTTGTAGGCAGGGGCCACTTCCCTGTTCGGGAGGTTTGGGAGCACAACAGGATCCTCCCTCTTGCTCAGGGCCTGGGCAATTTTCACATTGTAATCAGCAGGACACAGTGATGGCTCAGCAAGGCTGCATGACCCAGGCTGCATGACCCAGGCCGCACCAATGAGGCTCAATTCTGAGGCTTTTGTTGGAGCCATCAGGAAATGGTCTCTGTATAAACTGGGAAGATAGCAGGCTTGCATGTGGGGCCAACCAGCAGGAATAAGGGACAATCTGGAAGATAGGGCTCGAGTCCCTGGATCTAGTCCCTGACCTGTTGCTTTTAAGTTTAAAGTAGTTTGGTTTAGATTTTTGAAATTTATAACCAAAAATCCAAACTAATGTAGGGATGAATCATGTGACAGCCTCCTAGGTTCTAACACAGAATATCCTCTTGGTTAGCATCTTTCTTCCAACACTGAGAAAGTTCTCTCTGGCTACAGAATCAGTCCTGGACCCTTACCCCAAGAAGAGAAAACTCACCTTCAACCCTCTCTGAGGGGGGAACTGGGGACACTCTTACCTCATCAGCCAGAAGAAAGAGCTTCTCTTCCCAGGCAAAGTGAATCACGTCTTCTATGCACTTTCTGCTTTGCACCTGACCTAAAAAAATCCCCAAGCAAAACCAGAATGTAGACTGTGATGCTGCTTAAATTGTTCCTAGATAAGAACCCACCCCCAATCATTCAGTGTCTCATGTTCTATCAGGACCCTAAGGAACGGCCCTCCCTAGATGCTGTGCGTGATAGGCAGTGTTCAACCTCCAGGGACTCTGGGATAGCCCACCCCATTCATCTGACTCAGATACGTAGAAGGAGTGATGTTTCACACACAGCTTACTCGCTATCTTTATGGGGGATGTAATGGGAGGAGAGATGTTGGTCTATCTGCCTACGCTGAGGACAGGAAAACATAGAAATATCATAAAGAGCAGGAAAATAAAAATGGAGGAGTTAATTCAACCAGCTGAGCTTCCTTTTGCCACACAGAGCAGCAACGATGGAGAGACCCACACTGGCTGGTATGAGACCTAATACACCTCCTCAGAGAGAAACAAGCTCCACGAGGCAGGAGCAAGGTTGTAGGGCTCATCTGTTTTTCTCAGAGCCAGCACTCAGCAGGTAAGCAATAAAAATTTGTAGAATTGGTGCACACCTGTGGCTCAGGTGGCTCAGCTGCAGGCCATACAAAGTCACAAACACAGGTTAAAAAAAATAAAACTGCAGAATAAACACAGCATGAATGAGCCTGCGCACCAGCTCCTGTCAGCCTACGTGGCATTCTGCACTGCTGAAGAGGCCAAGCTCTCACAGTTTCCCCTTCAGGACCATGGGTTTAGACTGGAAAGGAGCAAACACAAGGTGACAATGGACTCTTGCCCAGTATTTCCTGAGACCTATAGTGAGTATAGCACTGGGAAAGTCTAAGGCATCACATAGTCTCTGGAAAACATTGTTAGTCAGGCTTGCGACTTCATGAAAAAAAGCCAGTTCCTTTACTATATGTATACCTACGTGTATCTATGGGTATTGCATATATAGCCATTTATGTATGTGTATACATGTGTGAACATGTATTCATATATGTCTATCTCTTGATGCAGAGCAGTATGTAGAGAATGTTACCTTTTTGTTAAAAATACCTATATTCTTATCTATGCAAAAATATCAAGAATGGGTCTAGGAAACAATATAGGTTTATCTTATAGGAACGCCGTACAATTCTGTCAAGATTTCAGGCATAACTATCTAAGCAATGAATCAATTTCTTTAAGCAAAGGTCTGACTTGTCTCATGCCAAGCGAGCACCAACCGGGCATCCGGTGATGCAATCCTGACGCACCCAGGAGGGTGGCAGCCCTAGATGCTACACAGACCCAATCACTGCTCCCAGATGGGCTGGCTCCTGGGCTGGCCGCCCTTCTAGCTGTGCCCTGCCATGCCTGTGATACCACAAACTGCATGCCATTAGGATGCAAGCAAAGATTTGAGCACCGAGAACACCGTGTGTACATGAATGACGGGGGAATCGTGAAGGGGAAGTGAGCAACGACCAGGCCTCAGAAGGCCTGCAGCTCAGTAGAAAATAATGAGACCCACGGTACATAAATAACTGCCCTGATGTGTGTGATGCAAACCTGAGAACAAGGCAGACTTATTTCTCTCCAGTATCTGGGACACCACAGTCACTCAGACATGCCTGCCAAGCCAATGGATGGACAAACACAGGCAGCAGTGTAGAAGGGAAAATCACACAGGACATCAGACAATGACACTGGGTCAGGTGTATTGCATTAACCACTAGAGATTTGCTGATCCAATCCCATCTGCCTTGAGCGAAGTTTTTGTCTTGAAACCCAACACACACCCTGGCTTCCTATCCCAGTCCATTAGGACACTTTTTAACTAAAGTGGTCACAGAGTGTGGTCCAGACGAGATACCTGGTCATCACACATGGGTTTCTATTTTTCCTTCCCTCATCTTCCATTAGCTGTCTGGTTTTCACACACAAAAATCCCAGATAGCAAAAGAGGTCTTCGCTTACTAAGAGTTACTCTTTTAAAAATGACACATTAAAATATACTCAGATCAAACAGCCTCTAGTGCAGTTATTTCTTTCTAGTCAGGTGAAAAGATTCATGGAAACACCTGGCCAAGAAGTTGCTGGCTTTCTAATATAAACTAGATGTAATGATTATTTCCTAAGATGTAGGACTTGCTACTCTTTGTTTAAAAAAAGAAAAAAAAAGGACAGGTGCAGTCAGGATGAAGGTGAGTAGGTAGGCAGGCAGGAAGAGAGAGGAGGAAGAAGCATTTTATTTTTATTTAGTTGTTCACAGTGGCACACTGGTTAGTTCTCCCTCGGACCTGGGACTTGAACCCAGAGGTATGTGGACTGTGCACTTGGAGGTAATTGACCTAAGTGCTGCTTCATCAGGGAGCGCCATTACTTGCTAATCTAGGGTGGTCTTGTAGCATTAGCATCACCTTAGAGCTAATTAGAAATGTAAATTATCATGTCCTACCCCAGTCCAGCAACATCAGGATTCTGGGAGTGCGGCCCAAGCCCAGCAGTCTATTTTATCAAGTGAGGGCAGTGGTTCTCATCCTCAGTGCACATAATATTAATGCCTGGACTCCGTCCCCAGAGATTCTAGGGTTTGACCAGGACTTTGGGATTTTCAAAAGCTCCCTTTGTGATTCTAACATGCATCCAGGACTGAGAACCCAGCTGTACATCATTTTCCTACTGCATAATGGCTAGAATATTCATCCCTTCACAGCTCTGCCTCCCCTCCCTGCCAGGAACTGGGGTAAATAAACCAGTGTTCCAGCCAGCTGCACCCATTTTCTGCACTCAGGAATTCAAGCAGTGCTTTCAGCTGATTGAAGCATCATTTGATGTTCCCAAGAAGCAGATTCCACAATCAACTCCAACACATTTTGGCCCTGACCCAATTTCTCTCAACAAAGGAGGAGAGAGGAGTCCTTGTTCTCAGTATCCAAATAACACCAGGGGCATATGAAACAAGCAGCCCAGGAAGATCAAAACAGGCAGAACTCTGCACTTTTTTAAAAAAAGAAAAATCTGCAAAATTAGGAGTGCTTTTCAACTTCTACAAATAGGTTTTTGCAATGTATTTGCTTTTGTTTTTAATGTGGCATTTTCCTTTTCAGGTCTTAAAGTACACAGCATTGCTGTGTCAAAGAAAAACAAAATGCACACACCAGCATTCTGAAAACTAGTTCAGAAAAACAAGGAGTGAGAGTAAAAGGAGGCCTACGATTAATGGTGACTAACCTCAAGGAGGCCATTCTTTCCAAATGCAAGAACAGGAGAAAACCTCATCTTTTAATAATGCAACCCAGCCCAAAAGAAAGCCTGCTCACCAACTAAGGAGGCCTGGGGCAAATTTTATGGCTGTATGTTAGCAAATTGGATTGGGAAACTGGGAGCAAAGAAGACTGAGTTTTACTTAACTCTTTAGCATCCAACGTCCAAGACACCAACTTCCCTGTCCCCAAAGAAACTGGTGAGGGAGTAAAGTGCAAACCTGTGGGGTTCCCAGGGTTGATGATACACAGCACCTTGGGGTCACAGTGTTCTTTGGCCTCCCGTACAGCCCGCCGGAGCTCGTTCACGTTCAGGGCCCAACAGTTCTCCTCATCCAAGTAATAGTTCACCTGGATGGCGTTGAGCTCTGAGATGACCGCCGAGTAGAGGGGGTACTGAGGGATGGGGATCATCACACCAGTCCGTGACTTGCCACCCCCAGAGACCAGGATCTTCAGGATGGTCTGCAACCAAGAAGTCACATCTACAGAGTTACTGCCACTCCCCATCCTCGGGGAGCTGATGTGAAACAAGTCAGAAGGCCCCACCCCACCTTTCACAAGTCAGCCCACGGCCACCTCCAGTGCAAGCCCACAAGAGTTGCTTAACCACCCAATGTCTCACTTTCCTTATGTGTAAAATGAGGTCTGTTGTGAGAAATAAGCAAAATAAAATGTTTTAAAGTTCTTTGCATGTTGCATGACACGCAGTTGACTCAATACTAGCTAATCTTCTTTAAAGAGGTCTCACACGCCTTGAAACCTGGCTGTTTCTCAGAATTATTCTGACTTTGCCCCTGCAACTCATTCTGTACTGCTGGGGTGGGGTCCAGGAGTCTGTTCTGTCAGTAATGTCCAAAGTTGGAAAGACACCAGAACAAAGGTGGTATTGGTAAAATGAGATAAAATGCCTACCTACCACCACCAGGTGGCGCCTCCACCTCCCAATGCTGAGTGGGATTCCTGAGAAACCAGGCCACGAGACTCCGGTGGCGTACTGGCAGAGGTGGCACAAATTCACTGATTCAATAAGCCTTCTGGAAGAGTCCCCACCTTGCACACATGCTTAGGTTCTTTCTCAGACTCAGTTCCTTGCTGCAAGAAACCCAGCATATTGAAAAAATGCAATGATTTGATTCTTTTCACTAAATCTTAAACCTCCTTTCTCTTCCTCTGCCGGTAGCCAGGCTTCTCTGGAAATTAAGAAGGGTTTGATAGTGGAACACAATAAAAGATGCTGTGATTTGTGGCCAGACACTCAACACTAGGGGCACAAATAACACAAGAAGGTTGACCCAAAGCCGGCAGGTTACTTAATGTCTCTGAGACTCAGTTTCCTCATGGGCTCCAGTCACAATTTAATGTGTATGAAAGACTTTGTGCGTATTAAAGCACTCACAAATATCTAAAACAGATGTGGAGGCCAGAAGACAAAGACAAAATAACTCTTAAAGGAAGGGGTGGCCCATAGTACATGCACCCTGAGAAGGGAGAGTATGTAGGTTGATGGCGCCCAGCATTGACCAGGCTGAGAGGAACTGAAGGAAAATTTAAGGCCCTCCAACCCAGGAGTTCAGATTTCTACTAAGTATCACTGATACCAGCCCTTCTCCATCCCATCTATGGCTGACTCTCAGCCTAAGTCACCTCTTCTCTCACCTCCTCAACACTCCCTCACATCTACTATGTCCCCTCCTGCCAAAGCTAAAACTTAAGAACATAATCCTAAGCACATCCTCTGCTTGCTTCAATGGCTCCCTGTTGCTCCTTGGACAATGACCCAAATCCTCAGGTGCCTCTAAAGCCCTGGCAGGAGTTGGGTCCATTAGCCTCCCCCACCCATTTCTGGTAACTCTGTCCCTTCCCATGTGTGCTTGTCTACCTCGATCTCCCATTTCTAAACATGTGGCCTCCTTCCAGCTCAAGGCCTCTCTGCACATGTTGACCTTCTGCTCACAACACTCCTTTCCTGCCTCCGTGAGTTCACAGACCCTCGAGATCTCTATCTGCCCAGCATTCCTCAGAGAGGCTCCTTGCTCTTCTTGCCTGTCCTGTAGCACTTCATCCTCTTTACCCCGAAGAGAAGCTGAAAACTTGTGATGTGATATTCATGTGTGATATTAATGCCAGCTGTCTGCTCCAGCACCAGTGTGAAAGCAGAAATCAATCGTGTTTGCTTTTCCGTGGTCTCCCCAGTGCCTGGCAGAGGAGGAACATGCTGAGTGAGAGAAAGACCAAGGATGCCAGAAAGATGGACACTCTCCAATGAATGGACAGTGGTGGTGGGTGTGGTTATTACATACTAGAAAAAAACCTACACATCTAAAACTTATACTGTTTAGTAAATCAAAGTTATGTCAAGAAGAAGAGAAAAAAAACATGGACACCCTCATGTGAAGTGGCCCCTGGCTTCTCTCCAGTTGGATGCACTGGTGTGCAGCCTGAAGGGAAACAGGCTCATGAAGATTGAACAAGGTAAGGGAGTGGGAGAGTGGGCTACCAGGATAAAGCAGACAGCAGAACCAAAGGGACCAACCCCTCTTCCAGGTCTGCCTCCCTACTACCAGGCTCACATGCTTGGCCCTAACAGGCAAGGCTGTTCACTATGCAGGCAACCACTGGATAGCAATATGCACGTACAGTAATGCCGTCACTGGCTCCAGTAGTCAGGTAAATGTTGTCTGGGTCTGCAGGCATACCGCCATCTCTCCTGGTGATGTACGCAGCCACATCTTCACGAATGCAGTTGACACCCTGGCTAGCACTGTAGGATCCTGTAAGACAGCAAGCAAGACAGTTACTAGAGGTAGGATGTCTGGCTCACAGTATTAATGGTATTCATATAACCAGAGGAGGAGAGGCGTTGGGAGATCTCAGTAGGGGCCTGACTCCCACTACTCTAGATTCTGGAATTGAGACAAGATGCTTTATCTACTCATTCATCCACCCACTTATTTACCCACTCACCCATCCATTCACCCATCTGCTATCCATCCACCTGCCCGCCCACCCCCCCATCTGCTCATCTGCCCACCCTCCGAGCCACTCATCCATCCAATATCTACTGAGAACCTTCTGTATGTCACACATTATCCTAGGCCCTAGTTTCTAGGCAAATGGTGCCCATATCCACCTTACCCGCCCTCATGGGACTTATATATGTTCTCTGACAATTGAAATCAGCACAGCAGGAATTTCTGCTTTTTATTACTGCTGCCTACACTGGTTCTGAAGAACTTGAGACAATGGGTCCACCCAAAAAGCACCACTTGCCCATCCAATCAACCCAGAGCCCGGACCAGCATCAACCACTGTTCCCTGGGGCTATGGGGCGTCTCCCTCTTATCTCAATGCAGCAATATCACCAGGTTGCCATTTAGGGGTAAAATCCAGACCACCGTGTATATGAAGTTAAAAACAGGCAAAGCTAATTTGTGGTGCTGGAAGCTAGAACAGAGGCAACTACTCTGGTGTTTGGGGGATTTGACTGGCAAGGGGCACAAAGAAGTTTTCTGGGATGTTGGAATGGTTCAACTACCTTGATCTGGATGGGGTGACACAGGTGTATACATGGCAACAGTCATTCAAGCTGTACATAAATATTTGTGTATAATTTGTAAGACCTCAAAACCAAGTTTTTCTTCTTAATGTCAGGCCACTATTTGTTTTTTGTTTTTCTCTTTGTTTTCAAACCTGGAAATATGTATTTGCACATGTACGAAATCCCTCTGGAAGAAGACAAAGTGGCAAGGTGACTTCCCTGGGGAAGTAATAGGAGGCTGGGGTCACAGGTGGGAAGCAGAGTTTTCACTCTGTTTATGTCATTTGAGTTTTATACATTTAAAAGAAAACACAGCCCATTGCAAAACCACCACCAGAAGGCAGGATTGTGCTCTGGAAAGTTGCCAATTCTTCTCTGGTCCTCAGAACATAACAATCCAAGTCCTACACCAGGAGACACATGACTGGAAGAGACTCCAGCCAGGCTCTGCCTCGGCCTCTGTGTGCAGCATTGGCCTCACACTTCTCCTCTGCACAGTGGTAAAATAGGGGGTGGCTGGACCAAGTTTCTAAGGCAAATATCAATGTTATCTAGTCTGGATTCTTTGTTGGTTTACTTTTGGTACATTTGTGTACATTTGAAATGTTTTGTAAATTAAAAAATAGGAGGTACAAATGCTGGTGTTAGAGAATCCTTCCTTTGGTTCAGTGACTTATTGAAATTTCTGAGCTCCTGTGCTCAGAAACCTTCCAGTGCCCTTGTTTGCCTCTGCCTTCTCTCAGTGCCCTCTTCTCTCCCCTCAGTGGGGCTTGGCCAGTCTCCTACCAGTCAAACCTCCATTTCCTGTCTCTAACTGCCTCCTTCCTTGAATTCCCACACCGTAACCTACTGACAGCTCCCTGCTCCTACAGGCCACAGACCTTCCACCCATTTTCTTTAGATCTTGTGTTATGCTACAAACCACACTGATACTTCATTGCCTCTCATAAAGACATCACTCTACCTTCAACCTCTCTCCCATTATTTTTACAGATAAAGCCCTGACTCCCATGTTGACTGTAAGTTCCTTGAGCACTAGGAACCATAATTTTTTCTGTGCATTTCTCCTAGAGCACCTATTCCCCTGCTGGGCTCTGCTTTACCGCATTCTTGCTTAGGGTCCACTGATTTGAGACTCAGGACCAAGCTGTCTCCCAGGGCCTACAAATGATACCATCACAACAGTAAAAACATGGTTTCACTGATACTGACACAGCCAGGTCCCTGAACCAATCACACTCAGCTTCTAAACCTCAGGGCCTTTGCACACACATTTCCTATCTACATATCCTATGCATTTACAGGTTCTCTCTTACTCATCCCCCATGACTTGGAATGTCATGCTCTCCTTAAACTCTCCCATTACATTAGAATCCATTGTTATAACCCTATCATTTTGTGCTCTTTCTCCAGAAACTCAAGGAAACTGGGGATTATGGTTTTTGTATAATTTTTTTTTAATGTTTCTCCCAATCTGACAGTGAGCTCCACGAGCAGACACTCTATCTGCCTTGCTCCATCGGTGTCCCTCAGGGTCCAGAGCAGGTGCTCAGGGACTGGCTGGAGGAAGGCAAACATCTCTCATCTCCCACCTCCCCAGGCATGTCTGGATTTTCATCTCAATCTTACTTAGGATCTAGGACACGACCTGAGAAATGAATTACTCGCCCAACAGAAAATAAATAAAGTCCTGTAAGAGATCATTTTAACAGGCACAATGAAAACATAACCAGGTAAGCTCTAAGCCCTTGTGATTGGATTTCATAACGCCCATTCATTCTGGGTGGCCTGGGGCATGCTGACGGTTTTCATTTCCTTCTACTTCTAGGGGCAGGCGGCAGCCCAAGGCTCAGGTGACAGAGCGCACCACCCCTCCCTATCCAAGTCGTGCGTCAGGACCACACTGCCCCTCCCCCTGAAATGGTCAGGGCTTGGTGGTAACTCCCAACAGGGAGCTTCCCTACCCCTGATAGAAGACTTAAACAATCCCTCAGCCTTGAAACTTGAAAGCCCAGGGGGTGAGTACAAAGTCCTTTTAGGTTAAGGATGAGGAGAGGCTCGGAGAACACCTCTCACCTGTGCTCAAAAGTCTCTCAGAACTAAAGGCAGGTCCCCAAAACCCTGGAAGCCAGCAGTCCTGCTACAACACACTGTGAGGGGACTAATAGGAACATGGCCTCCCAACCTCATTCACCCGTTTCTGGCTGACACAAAGTTGCAAAAAACTGTTTATGAGGCTTCATGGATGAAGATCCCCTTTCCAAGACATTGGCTTCAGTCACACAAAAGACAAACACCCCCACCCCCAGCTCAGTTGTTACTTCCAGGAGTCCCGGGCCCAGTTTTGAGTTGTTTGAGAAGCACCTTTGCCCTCAGGGCTAGGCAGAGGGTATGAAAGGAAAAGGAGGCTGGAGGCCCCGCCCCTGAGCTGCTGAGCTGCTCTCTGCCAGGGTGTGGTCTAAGCCTTGCCACATAAGTACTGGCCCAGGCTGGCAGGCAGGGCAGCAAGGAGCAGGTGGCCCCTTCATGAGAAAGACACCAGACTCAGAGAGGGCTGGTAAGATGACCACAGCCAGGAAGGTAAGTACAGGGCTCCAGATAAGAGGACATTGCTGAGAAAGGGGAAGGGAGAGGCCAGGAGATAACAGAGAGGCCAGTGAAGGCTGATCTGTTGCACAAACCACAAGAATCCCTGCCCCACATTCCAGAACATTTGGGCACAAGTCCTAAGAAAGAGCCAAGAACAACTGTTTTTCTCAGGGTGAGGGAAACCCGATCCCCTGTGTAGGTGATGGGTGAAGGAATGGGACAAAAATAAACAGAGAAGAGAAAACAACATGAGAACAGAGCCCGAGGTCCAGAGGCTGGAAATCCACCAGCCTCTGGAAAAAATATCATTTTCACATGACAAGAGCCAAATTCCTGGTCCTCCTTCCAAGGAGCCCTCAAGCGCTTGCCGCCACCCCTCTATGAGGAAGCAGAGACTGAGCCTGGACTCTCCACAAAGAGCAAAGCTAGGGTGATGGGAAGGCAGTGCAACGGGAGGGCACAGTCAGAATGAAGCCACCACTGGGGCTTCCCTCCATGATTGACCGTCATCTCTCAGACGATGCGGGGATGGGTTCTGAGCTGGGAGTCAAGAGAGGTGGATGGCTGGATAAAGCTGGGCACTGCACTTCCGGTTACTAACTCCTGACCCTTCAGGTCCAGTGATGGCTCAGCTGTGGAAGGTGCTCTAAGTGGAAAATCACATCCAGCCAAATGCAGATACTTGTGCCTGAAGTGTCCCAATCCACCAAGATGGCACTGACATCACCAGCTCAGTACACACGAGGCAGGCACAACACTGACCAGAGAAGAATACGAGTTTTCATTTAATCTGCATGTTAGTCACGCCATCCACAGCCACACACTCATTCGCATGCACGGCCCTCTAACTGGGCCCAGCTAAGATCACGTGCTCATTTCAGGCTCCCAGGGACCTGGCAAGTCAGGGCCTCACCCAGGCTGTTCCCGCCACAAGCCTGTAGGATCCGCCGGGCGCGTTTCTTAGCGTCTTCTGGAAAGCTGGGGCTGTCCAACAGGTTTGGGTAGGTGCAGAGTGCCATCACCTGGAGGAAGAGAGGTGCAGCTAGATGCTCAGCACCCACCACCCAGAGCCCCAGAAGGAACACAAAGGACTCCAGGCAATGACAACTGTATGGGATAGTGCTGCACAGGCCTCGTCGCAAGCCTGGGGTGGGTGGGTGAGGATACTGGACTCTGCAGCAGAGGGGAGGCAGTAAGAAGGGAGCACATCATGACCTGGGCTGGGGGCCTAAGGGTAGGCTGTCAGAAGGGCCAGAAAAAGCTGCCACCCTGCCCTGGGGTCCCAACACTTTCAAAAAGGACAGCAGCTCGTCACACAGTCAAACCAATGAGAATCTGGGGGTCTCCTGAGTAGGGGACCAGGACTGGGCAGGCAGGTGAAGCCCAGCTTACAGGAGCAGAACTGCATAAGCCCCTCCTTGCTCTCAGTATCAGCACCCTTTCCATGATACAGCCCCACTACCCACTTTCTTCACCATCACCCCCTTTCCCGGACAGAACACATAACCAGGTCAGCTTTCTCATCTCTGTAACAGTGGAAATCACCCAAACCTCACAAATGAAGAGGATTAACAAGGCAAAGTTTGCAAAAGTGCAAATAAGTCCCAACTCACCAGGCAAGTCTCAGCTGGCAGCTTGGAGCCATGCCAGCAGCACTGAGGGTGCTGGGGCACACCGCTCTGACACCAGCTGGGTGACTTTGAGTGGGCTCTGGTTTCTGGGATCCCAGCTTTTCTTCAGACAATGGGCCATGACCTAGCCTGCCCTCCTCCCAGGAATACTTGTGAAGGTCAGAGGAGATGCTGAAGTCTGGAGGCAGCTAACCCAGGTGGGAGAGGCTGGGCTTCCCACAGCCAGCAGCAGCCCTGGATTTGGGAATGTGTCAGCCAGCCAGAAAAGGCTGAGACAACAGGCCCTGCTCAAGCCAGGGCCACGTTCAGCCTCTCCCTTTCAAAGCTGCATGTTTCCAGGATGAACTTCTAAGACAACAAGGCTTTTTGACCTCCTCCCTCCTCTACTTCCTGGGCAAAGCCACTGTTTGGTCACCTCCTTTTCCCTGTCAGCCTCTGACCCATTCCCCGATCCTGAGCCCGTCCAGGGACCTCGGATACCCATGGGCAGCATATATGCAAGCGGAGGCCAGGGGAGTGAGGCCCAGCAAACACTCCACAAGTCAGTGTCAGCCTCCAGTACCCCCCAACACACCCTATGAGGGGCCTCCCTATGGGGCTGCAGGATGAGCCTCCATGTCGCTCCATCCAGAGCAGAGTGGGGTTGCCCCTCCTTTGTGCCAGCCCCTGCAGCAGGAGTCATGGGCAGGAAAGGGGTCTGGGTTATTCACCTTCCCTACCTGCCTAAGCCTTGAACCATAACCAAACACAAGGATCATATTTTACTCCAAAACAGGATCAGCCCTGTTGTCAGATAAAGCTTTTACCACTGGGATCTCCAGTCTCAGTTCAGGGGGTCCTGTGATGTTCTCCCACCTGGCCATTCCCTCCAACCTACCAGTCCCATAGTTTCAGCCTATGAGGCATCTCTGTGGCTGTGAGAAAACATTGAAAAACATTGAAACCTGGAGACCTAAGGAGACAGTGGGTCACCTCAGTGACACAGCCAGTAGAGCAATGGCTGTAATGCTTGCCACACACTCCTTCTGGTTCAGGGGCAAGGTTCTGATAAACTCACCATCTCACTGAAACCCTCAGCAGTCCCTGAGGCAGTGCTCTGGTGGTCACTTCCCAAAGCCACCCGGTTGGTAAGTGGCAGAGCCAATACTAAAGCCAGGAATGTCTCATTCAGGAAGCATATTGGACCCACACACACATCCCAGCCTCTGGTCCTCTACCTCTCCTGCCTTCCTTGCTCAGCATCGAGGACCATGCACGTGGAAGAACATGAGCATGCCTGGAAGCTTCATCATGAGTACCCCCAAAGGGGGCTTAGGAATTTTAGACAGCCGTGGAAGAGGAGGAGACTCAGAGAAGCAGGAGACCTCAAGAACAAGAGGGAACTGCTTCTTCAACAGCACATTCCTGAGAGATTCTGGGAGCTGCCGTGTCCTGACGGCTGGATGGGCCAGGAGGCACAGGTGAGGGATCTGGCTGGCCCCACACCAGCCTCCGGTTTCCTGGTCTCCCAGAGGCCTCAGCTCCTGAGGGCCTGCTTACCTGTCGGAGGAAGGTGATTGGCTGCTGGCCCATGGCATGGGCATCCCCGATGTTGGCACGGATGACCTCAGTGAACGGTTTTTTGATACCCTGAGCGGAGAGAAAGCAACAGGTGGTTACTTAAACACGCTCAGTCCCTAATTCCAGAGTCAATGCTCCCACAGGATATTAATAAGCCATCCTATTTTGAGCCTTACCAGGTGTCAGGCATAGTGCCAAATCCTTGATGGGCCTGGTCCCACTTCTTCACAACCACCCCCTGAGGAAGAACAATTAATCCTATTCTACAGATGAGGAAACAGAGGCTTCAGAAGGTTAAGAAACTTGCCCAAGTTCACAAAATTGATAAACACAAGCAGAATAGCCCCACCTTCTCTGCTGTTTCGATTTCTACAGTTTTGGTTACCTGTGGTCAACTGTGGTCTGAGCATATTAGTATCATAGAATAGTTTGAGAGAGACCACATTCACATAACTTTTTTTACAGTATAGTGTTATAAATATTCCAAGTTATTCTTAGTTATGGCTGTTCATCATTAACTATGCCTCATTGATAAAGTAAACTTTATCACAGGTATGTACACAGAGGGAAAAACATTGTGCAGGGTTCAGTTCTGTTTAGTTTCAGGCCTCCACTAGGGGTCTGGGGACAAGGTGGGACCATCACACTAGGATTGGAAATCAGACTTCAAGAGTGCTCTTCTTATGTGCCACTGTTTCCCCCTTTCTAAAAAGACAGAAGAGCTTTCCCGGGCCCACAGTACCGGAGGCAGCTGCAGGTCCAGCCCTACTGTTGCCTCACAGGGATATGGGAAAAAGGGCTCTGGGGCAAATGTGGTGGGAGGGGGCAGGGGGCCAGTCGCAGAGGATGCCAAACACCAGCGAGACAACCCCACAGTTCCCCGGCTCTACCCTCCAAATGCAGCTCTAGATAAATGGCAGTCACCTTCCTCTCCAGAAGACACTGATCAGCAGGTACCTCTTGAGGCCATTCCCTTGCAAACTTATTTTTCAGAAAAAGCATCAGGAATGAAAAGAGCAAAACTGAACCACTGTCTAAGCAATGTGTTTACACAGAAAAGAGGTGGTAGGGAGAGGAGGAACTCAGGTGGTGGCGACTCTGTCATGCAGAGGTTGCTGAAGACACCCCATTGCTACAAAGGAGAAAGTATGGTTGTGATGGAGGGTTGTGGGGACCTGAAAATGTGGGAAATCCACACAGCTCCTGGTAACTCCAGAATTAATTGCTATAAGAGCTCGAATCAACAACAGGCTCAAGAACCTCCCAGGGCGGCTAAAGGGATTATCTAAGTCAACGGGTCTGAAAGCGCTTGGCAGAGCACAAATATCATCTTATAAAGCCAGACCCAGAATCAGGTGGTAAGGGTTACAGTGGAGGAAGAAGTGATGGGACAGGAAAGAGCAATGCACAGAGGTGGCCTGGGTGGAAGGCTTGGTCATCTCTCCATCTCTAGCTGCCCTTTCCCCAAGGCATTTCAAATATAAATTCAAAAGACACATTTCTATGGTTTTCACATTTTTTTTCTCCATTTCGTGCAATGTGTGGATAAAAGCAATTTTGGAAAACTTTCCCTTTTAAAATCAATAATATAAGCTTAAGTAAAAATCACTGGGCTTAAAAGATGAAGGCAGCTGGCAAACTGGTGTCCCTGACCCTCGTTTGCCACCCTGAGCCCCTCCCATGTAGAAATTCTCCAGCTGCTACCTCTGGAGGACGGCTGGAGGCCGAAGGCACATCAGAACTAACCCTCAGCTTTCATAAACGGAGTCTGGGAAGTTTCCAAAAACTGTAGGCCTTAAAAGAGGCCTTTAAATTCCATGTGCCTCTTCTATATTGAGTTCTTCAGCGCAGTCCATGGGGGCATAAAGAAGCAGCCAAAGTGTCTGGAGGGCTGAGGCAGCTGGCGGGGGCTAGGCCAAGGGTAACAGCAGGCAATCTGTGACTGACTCAGGGCTCACCCCATAGGCGGGAAACAAGGAGACTGGGGACGGAGGGAACCAGGCCACTGTGTGCAAGGAGACAGGTCTGCTTGAATCACCATAGCCCTCCTGGCCTGGCCAGCTGAAGGCAGGTGTCACAGTGGGGCCAGGAACCAACACACAGCCTCAGGCCCTCAGCCAGTGCAAGGCAGACAGAGAACAAAGACTGGGACAGAGCCCTGTTTATTCCTTTCCTGTGTCCTCCCTGCACACTATTCAAGCAATTCAGGACCTGTCAACAAGTCTGGGAACACAGACCATCTCCTTTCTTGGGTCTGGGCAGACCTCAGACATTTTGCCATGATAGATGAGGTGGGAGCTGGGAAGGTAGCTCCCTTGAATGGGCAAATGGACCAGCTGCCAGCCATGGGTCACCAGAGGCAAATGTTCTGAGCGGACTCCTGCATCTAGGCACTTGAGGTCTATGTGGGCTAGGAAACACCAAGGAGCTAGAGGGCAGAGTCCTACCCAAAATGACTCATCAAAGCATACAAGCACACTCAATGGTTACCTCACCTCAGCCCAGGCCCCAAGAGCCTGCCAAGTCAGCAGTTCCCTTTCATAGCATCTTAGAGCCCACCTGTCTAAAACTCTGGAATACATCCTTCCAGAGCTGTCTCTCTACGGAGCACTGAGAGGAAGTTCTATGGGGAGGGAGCTCCCTTTCCATCATTCAGCTCAAACAGGGATCAGAGGAGTAGCCCCATATTCTGGAGAGGCCAAATTTCAAGAGGATGTCCATAGAGGGAAGGAAAAATGAGTTATCATTGTCCTGCCCAGCCAACAGGCCCAATATTACCATGAGAGTCAAGGAGATAATGGATGATTCTAACAGGCACAAGGCAGTTTCCTCAAGCAAGAAGTGGCTTCTGTCGTCTCATGCAACACGTGGGTTGGAAGGCTTGGTAGGATGGTTACTTCCCAGGGAAATTCCCTCTCATTCAACATGTAGAGAAGGTCCTTGAATAGTGTACATTCACTATAATACCCTATTTGATGATGAAATAAATGATATTATTTGAGGATCTGCTTTCTTTATATGTTGTTTCGCTTAGAGTCATAGTTTCCAAGAATCTATTGACAGTACTGAGGACATACCACAATTCTGGGTCACCTGTGCCCTGTGATAGGAGTGAGTGAAACAGACCAGGCCATCACTCTTCAGGATGGTGAAGAACAGAATAATGGGCACAGAAAAGGAGAGGGCTAGGTGGGTCCCAGTTCACAATCATCATGTGAAAAGACCTCAAAGCAATGACTAGGGCTGGGACAGTTCCAGAAAGCGGCCCCAGAAACAAACCATATTCCATGGTCACTGAAAACAGGTGCATTTTAAAGCTGAGAAAAGTTAAGCTTCAGCACAGGGTGTGGTCATGATTATGGAAAGACAAGTAAAGCTGGAAAAAAGGAAGCAGAAGTTACTGGCAGCCATGATTAAAGTGATTAGGTGGGAATGTCAAGGACTGAAGTATGTAAGGCTGGTTGTGGGCCCCTGACCTCTGGGACCTGTGGGAAAGTCAACCAGAGAAGCTGAGAGCGATAGAAGTTGACCGAGCTCCAACCAGAATAATTCATGGCATCAAGGCTAAGGCCCAGGCAGGAGAGAGCAAGCCCCACAGAGCACATTCCCAGGGAGAGAATCAGGAGGACAGTGAGACAAGAGGGCCCTCCATCATGTGCATGAGAACAGAAACTCAAGAGCTCTAATTGGCTACTAGCCATCCAAAGCACCATCCCTGACATCTCAAACATCTTCAGGAGAAATAAACTGACCCTGGAAGAAAAAACTGAGGCCAAGGTGCTCTAACCAACCACACATAAAGGTAAAGCCTAGAATGTAGGCCTCTGGTGACCTGGGCAGGGTGGGCAGGTGAAGGGCTCATCCCATCAGAAGTCTCCACTCACTGCAAAGTTCTTTATTTTAAACATCTAAGATCTAAAGAAATTGACCAATAAGATTTTGCCACCTGCGCTTGGCACATTCCAGGTTTCCATTCTCAGTTCTTTAGCTAATTATAACCATGTGTGACAGCACCCTCCATTTTCCTTGTTTAGAGGCAGAACACATCAATGTTAACCATAGCAATCAGCTTTCCCCTCTTTTTCAGAGCGCTTTGCCCAGTTTTATCATACTTTTACAACTAGAAGTAAAGCCATTCTTGTCTGTAGTGCGCAAACTCCTCCCCTCCCCCAACTGCACAAGGGAAAAAGAAGTAGGTTGAAGAACAACTGACAGATCTCTTCAATACTCCTACTAATTGCAGCTTATTTTAAAGTGCTACTCCCAATGCACAGCACGGTGAGATCTGAAAAGCTTAGTTTCTCCCCAGCCCCACCCCCAAAAGTAGATTCTCCCACCTGGAGCTGGTGTCAGGGATAAACAGAGCCCCCTGGAAGTATACACACAGGGCTGGAAAGGAATGGCCCCTTTCGAACCCACTCAGTCAAACAAACACCCCTCCTCCTTCACACTCTCCTGAGCAAGCTCCCCTCCTCATTTCCCCAGGAAAACAAGCACACTCCTATCACAAAAACAAGTCATCTGGCAAACCACCCCAAAGTCAAGCACTGGGGGCCACATGTCAGCCAAGCACCTGGTAAAATGACTCAAGTAGCATAAAGGTCTTGCTGGGGGCTGTCTTGGTTCCCTTTGGATAGACAGGGAAGTACAAAACTCAGGGTGGGAAGGTGGGGGTGTCTCTGGGCTCTCTTGGCCACTTCTCTCCTTTTACAGACAAAGGAAGAGATGAAATTCACCCACATCACTCTACTTCTTACAACTGCTTGCCCATCCCATCACTAATCATACTGAGGCTGTTGAATCAGTCCAATTTTGATCACTGCAGTATAAAAGAGGTAGAAAAACTAAGCTGTGTGTGTGTGTGAGAGAGAGAGAGAGAGAGAGAGAGAGAGAGAGAGAGAGAGAGAGAGAGAGAGAGAGAGAGAGAGAAATGACTGGGAAAATACCACTCTCAGAAGGGGCACTGTGCACTGTTTTAAGCCAGCAAAGTGAAGAGAGGCTTCTAAGAAAGAAAGGTTAAGGGAGGTGATGCTGGCTAGGCGGGGCTTTATCTCCAGCACCTAGAGCCAGGCAACGAGACAAAATTCAAAGAGAACCATAAGGGATGAGCTTAAAGAAAAGAATGAGAGAATGTAGGTAGGCAAAAAGAATGTCTCTAGAGGATTCAGGGCATCCGTCCCCAAATCACAGGGTGCCGGTGGCCCAGATGACAAGAAACACATCCACCTCAGTCACGAGTCATGAGAGCCATACCCTGCTGGGATGCTGATTCCTCACTTCCAACCAGAACTTTGCATTGCAAAGTCCTAAAAGGCCAGCACCACCTGGGCACCACCTTTCACATCATTCACCTATGCAACCCTCTGCCAGCCAGAGGAGTCCAAATAGCACTCCTCCCCTTCCCCAAACGCACAGAACTCCCTTCTGTTCCTGCTCACAGCCTTGCTCCCACCTAGAGGGTTCTCACATTTTCTCTGCCAGTTAAAAAAATTCAGCCAATACTTAAACACTGGGGGAGGAGAGGCTGAAGGCCCAGAGAACAATAGGGAAGTCAGCTCCTTATAACCAAAGACAATGCATTTCTGTTCTAAATCTTTCTATTTCACAGAGCCCACAACTAAACTGCTATTTTGCACAAGATAATCCCTGGAACCCAGGTCAGGAATCAGAGAAATTAACTGTAAATTGATAAACCAGGAACAATGAAATCTCAGCTTTTAAACAGGGTGACTGTTGTCTCAAGGAGAGTCAGCTTGCAGGTATCAACAGGAGCAGAGCAGCAAAAAATCTGTTTGTTGCCCCAGCCCACCTCTGGGCCAGGGAGGCACAGAAACCTAACCAGCCTCTGCAGGCCAAGATTTAAACTTAGCCCTACAAGGAGTCAGAGGGAGACACTGGACTCTGGCTTGTCTAGCTCACTATTTTGAGTCAGCAGAACTGGGTGTCCCAACATGTCCCAGCAGGCCCTGAACTCATCCAACCCCCAAAGTCCAAGTGGGAATGGGAGTCAATTGTCCTGGTGTCACTCCTACTTCCTCTCAAGCATTCAAGGGACTGTAAGTGATCAGTGTGGCCCTAAGACATCTGTTTCTGGTATCTGAGCACAAGATCAAGGAATCCTCCCATTCCAAATCAGAAGGATCTTCAGCAAACAGCTGGGTGACTGTTTCATCAGCTTCTAACATATCTGGAGTGTTTACTTTTTTCTACATTACCCCTCTTGACTAGGCCTCCTATGTTCCACCCAAGTCACAACTCTGGCACCCTACACAGCATCTCTTACATCTGTGCCTGCTGTAGGCTGGCAGAAATCACACCTGAGTGAATGGTCACTTTACACGTGGTCACTATAAACTCAAGCCGAGATTCCAGCCAGCCAGCCACCTAAACCAAGTCCCAAGGCCACCTTCCCAAGGTCTCAGAGGCCCAAGTTTCTGACTACCCGTTAAAGGTAACTGTCCTCAAAATATAAAATGTGATCCTCGGTCAAGTTTCTGGAGGGGTCCTAAAGGAAGGACTTGAGCTGAATCCTCCACACCCCAACTCCTGTCAGAAAATCGTTACAGGGAAAGACCTCCAGTGGTCTCAGACAGAGAGAAAAAGCTCCAAGAACAAACCGGAATTTCCTCAGTGCCTCTCCTCCCGGCCCCAAAGTCATCTCTTTCCCACCACTCCTAGGCAGCAGCGCCAAGCCACCGTTTTACTCCCTTCAATGCACTGATTCACTCTCTGAAAGTCTCCTTTCTTTCTTTAGTGCGTGTTGCCTCCTGCCCCCATGGATCTTGGTTCAGGAGAGTAGAGCTGCCACATAACGCGCACTCGTCCCAGGGGCCACTCAATTATAACTGAAGAATTCAATTCAACAAGTAAATTGGATCTAAGAGCCTTACCAGGTGCCGGTTTCTAATGGGTGAAGGGATGGGAGGACAGGATTCTCTTGTTTTATTTAGCCAAGCTTGCTGAATGGAGCTGGCCACCGGGGTGAGAGCCAGTCCAGTGGGCGGACGCCAGCAGAGGACAGCTGCTGCTCTTTCCCTCCAGTCCCTCATCAGCATCCCCTCCAGTCTCCCGGCCCTCCCGCCCCGCGGCCCGGGCGCCCGCGCTCACCCGCTGCAGCTCAAGCTCGATCTCTCCTGCCTTGAGCACGATGGGGCCCCGAACCGCGTATTCCACCGCCTTCACCTGCGGGTTCATGGACTCCAGCGTGAGGATGCGCTCGCGCGGGCTCCGCTCGGGCCGCACCTTAAGCACCGCGGAGGCCTCAGCGGCCGCGCTGCTCTGACTACGGCTCCAGGGGCTCGGGGTCCGGGGGCTGCAGCCTCGCCAGACCAGCGCCGCCGCCCGCTGCATCGCGCGCCCGCCCGGAAAAACCTTGACACACAGAAAGAGAGAGAACAAACGTGTCGCGCACAGCCCAACGCAGGTACGGGTCCCCCAGCCCCCAAGCCAGCCAGGGCTCTTTCAGCAAGCGGTGCCAGCCTGGCTCCGGGGCTGGGCTCCCATCCCCCGGCGACTCGAAACCTCCACCGCGCCAATGCAGAGTCAAAGCGCTGGGTTTGCAAAGGTTTTTTCAAAGGCTGCTCTCAGTGCGAGAATGCAACGTGCCTGTCGTCTCCTGGAGAACCCTCACCGCGCCCGGCTACAGCACGCGCCAAGAGCTACTCTGGGGCTCGGGCGCCCACAGCCGCATCCCAGCTCCCCTCGACCGCACCGCCCGGCCCTCTGCGCTCGCACACCCACCGCTGGCGAGCCAGCCCCTGCCTTCCCGCTGGCTCCTGGGCCTTGTGGTTCCGCGGTCTGTTCCCCGAGCAGGTGTGGAGAGCTGGTGAAACTACAGATCCCTTCGTGCTCCGCGCGGGCCAGATCAGGGCCGGGCAGGAGGCGGGAGCTGCCGTTAGGCTCTGTCTGGAGGTGGGCGGGCTCTTTGTGCCGGCGGAGGGGACCCAGCACTCGCGGTGGCCTAGCAGGGGCTAGGCACGGGCTGGGTGGCGTGGGCCGGGTGGGCGGCCTCTGGGCAGGCGCTGTCCTCTCAGCTTTCTGGGGTCTTTGCGCTATTTGCAGCTTCTGCCTAGAGATGCATCTCATCTCCCTTCTCCCTCTTACAACACCTTCAAGGACGCAGGCTGAGAAATGGTGCAGTCCTTGCCCCGAGTTTCATCATCCAGGGTCGACGGAGTGGGCAGAAGAGTGGCTTAGTAGTTTGGCACTACCGCTCTTACCCCTCTGAAACTAGGTTTCCTTGTCAGCAGAACGGAGATCTGCCCACGGCCTCTAGGGTTGTGAGAATGAGAGGACCATCACTGGCGTTTACTAGGTGGTCGGGCTCTTTCGGACCTCTCCATCTAAAGCCCTCTCCGTTCCCCTCACCTCTTTGTGATTCCTTCCCAGCTTCTGAAATCATGTAGTTTACTTTTTTGCTGGGTTACAAATAAGAGCAGGGACAGTGTTTTCTTTCTCATTGTAGTCACAGCACCTCTGAAGGTTGAAGAATGAAGGCTCTGCTAGGGGGTAACTATTGTTTGCAAAGGTGATCTCCAGGCAGAGATTTCCTGGCTCACCCAGAGGTGGTAAAGGGATAGAGCAGGAATCACGGGCAGTGGGTCTGAGACACCAAAATCCATGGAGAGGATGTAGGAGAGTTCACTTCCCTTCTCTGTGCCCCAGATTCTCTTTCTGGAAACTAAATCAGATTAAATTGACCTCTAAGATCGCTCCCCGTCTTGGAAACTCTGGGCGTAGGTATTTTCAAGTAGAAAACAAACAGAGCTCCCTCACCTTTTTTTTTTTTCTTAAAAAGCAAGTTGTTGTGTTTTTTTTCCCAAAAAAAAATCAGTGTAGGAGAGGACTCAAAAATCTGGGTTTGAATATAAGTGCGCACAGTCACTTACCAGTTGGCTGACTTTGAGCATGTTACTTAGCTTTTTGTTAAAAAATAAAACCCATCCGAATAAATGAAGGGATTATACTGACTTTATTAAATGATTCATAAAACAGGCAGCATCCCATCTAGCAAACGGAAAGGTGCTACAAGGAATCGAACATAAAGGAAAGTTTTTGTAGTCCCAAAGAGAGAGACAAAGTTAGCAAACGGAAGATTATTTCACATAGTGGAAGAGGTGGGGGGGATTGGGAGAGGCTGAAACTGCAGTTAGTTATTAAGTCTTAGTGGGACCTGACATAGTTGGCTCCATTTGGGGCCTAAGGTTTCTTTCTCAGCACTTTGAAGACCTACTTGCCCCATCTGAAAATAGGGCAACACACCTACTTCATGGAACCACGGAGAAAGAAAGTTAACTGAGGTAACTATAAAAGCCAAGAGTCTGAGGCCTATTGCTCTGCATTGCTCTTGTTCATCTTTGTCAGGAAAATACCATATACTTTGATTAAATAAATTGATACCAATAAGAGGGGGAAAGGGCACGGGAAGAACAAAAGAAACCAAAGATCTGAGTATGTAAGAAACTCACTTGGCTAACTAAAGGCCCTGGAAAGAAGTTGGGCTTCTCATTACTGGTTATATCTAGGACTGTTGGGTCTGCACTGTCTCCAATCTCCTTATAAAAATATTCTCCCTCAGGGAGTTAAGCCTCTCTAAGGACTCCACAACTTTCAGTGTCATATTCTTACCTGGTCTAACCAATTGGAAACACACACCCTCACGCTCCCCTCCACCTGCAAAATATACCTAACCTTGACCTGCATATGTTGTAAACACAGTCTCTTTCTATTCACTCCAGGTCCGTGCACTTGGCCACTTCCTGCTGCTCCACCCCGGATCAGAAGGGGACAGGGAGCTGGGAGGGAGGGCCAGTTTGGAGAGGTGAGTACAAATTGATTTGAGCAACTGGGAAGAACAACACCCAGCACACAAACCACCTACGTGGGCTCCCACGTCATCATTGTGGAAAATAAATGAGTGTCCCAAATATATCTCTTGCCAACCTGTCATGACTTCAGGAGAAGAAAACTCCCTTGCTTTCTTGTGAAACCACGGTTTACAGTTTGCAAAACCCTTTCTTGCCTATCAGTGCATTTGATCCTGATAGACTCTAATGAACTCGAAAGGGTAGGCTTTGTTATTCCCATTTTATAATGAGGCTCAGAAAGATGAGGTGAGGCAGAGTTAAATATAGAGCAGGAACTGTGATTTCTAGCCCTGTGCTGCAGCCCCCCATGCAGGGACCAGGCTAGTACAGTTCTCTGGGTCTGGACACTTGAGCTACCCACTGCAAGACCATAAGCCTTTAAAGATTTTTTGGGTGGTAACCATGGTGATGACGATGCTGGTATTAGTGTAAACTTTGCCTTTATTTTGCCCTCTAGCCCTGGTGGAGCAGGGATAGGTTCCTAAATATCAAAGATTAAACCCAACCGAAATGGTCATGACTGTCTTCTCTGTGGGCTTGATGAGAGGTTCCAATCCCAGCAAGCCCCTGACAACTCACATAGTTGGTAGAATTGTATGGTTACAAGCATGGTAAAACCTTTATTCCTTAACTCAACAAGTTTTTTTCTGGACACCTACCACCCAGCACCAGGTACAGGGTTAAACTCTGAGATTATAGTGAGTCACACATTTGTCCCTGCCTGTAGGGAACATACAGTTTCTTTGGGGGAAGGCAGACATGGGCTAGATAATTACATAAACAAGTGATTACAAGCTGTCATAACTGCTGGGGAGAAAAATGATGGAATTTTAAGAGCGCTAATAGCCCAGAGGTCTGAACAAAGTTTTTCCTGATGAAGTGGTCTTCAGCTTCCCTGAGTCCTAGCAAAATGATAAAAGAGCACAGTACCTTTGCATGTCAAGGGTGAATTTAGCTTCAACCAGAGGCATGATTAGCAGGCAGCCTCCACCTCTCAGTGACATTAGGGTCTGCCTCACCTACACAGAACGATCTTCTCTGAGGTCACAGTCCCACCCTAAATGGAGAAGACTATGTTTAGAGACTGAGGAAGAAGTGGCAGGGTAAGTGCTGGACATTATTTGTTCCAGGACTTCCTTTGTAGGCTGACTGAGGCTCTAGCAGGCCCACATCATGGTTTTTCTTTCTCTGCCGTATCCTCTTCCACACACTCCCTCACATTTCCTTTCAGTATCAATGATGAGCTGGATAGATCCCAGGTGGGACCACCAAAGACATGGAGACTCAGGAGCTCCAAGAAAGTTAGGTAGGATGACTTCAGGGCTGGAAGATAGGGGTCAAAAGTAAGTGGTATAAGGGTAGTCAGACCAGGTCATGAATGTAAAAATATTGATCATGGCATGTCCTGATGGCTTAGCGATTAAGAACAGCATCATAGTCCACATATATTCCAAAGACCGTGGTTCACAACCCAGGGTAGAGGATGAACTGTACCAACAAGATCCAATGTTGACCTGAAGTAGGGTGAGTGATGGAAAATGGACAGGCTCTTCTGCATCCCAGAAGCTAGCATGTTGCCTGGCACACAGAGGTGTTTTAGTAATATTTTGTTGACTGAATGAATGTTAGGAAATAGATTCTATAAAGCCCATGCTCTCAGGTGTTTGCAGTCCAGCTGGAGATGGGCAGTGCATGGTAAATGTATAAGGCAGCCCCTACCCACCCAAGAGAGCAGAGCAGCCAGTCCTTGGAATCAGTGAGGACCATTCCACTCGGCATAGATGATGAGGGACATTCATAAATAACCCCAGAGCAGAACAGGGAGTGGGAGCTGCAGGGAGGGATGGATGACCACCCAGAATGTGAAATCATACTCAGGTTGGGTGCTTGGGTGACTGAAAAGTCTTAGTCCCTTGCGGGGTGGGGTAGAAGTTAGTGCTCTCAGTTCTGAAATGCCTTAGCTAATGATCCAGGACAATGATTCTGAAGTGTTGTCCAAGGAACCCCCAAATGTTTGCTTAAAATGCAGATTCCAGAACCTTGTTCAGATGTGTTGGTCTTGACACTCCAGAGTGGGCTTGCTGGAGATGTTCCTTTACTCAGGATGCTGAGTGTCTCATGACACTAAAATTTAAGAACCACAGTGCGGGGCACGATGGGTGGTATTATGGTGGGAACAGCCCAGATCAGAGAGAATTCTGGTTCTAAATTAGTCTTTTATCTTGTGTGTGACCTTGAGCCAGACCTACAGCCTCTTCATCTGCAAAACAACTTGGATTTTGACCTGATTTCCAAACTTACTTGCTCTTCTGAAAATCTTGAAGACTTTTCAACCTCCCCTTCCTTCCCTGATTGCCATTTCAGTCACCACTTCAGCCTCTGCTTACCAAGCCTTGGTTTCCTCACCTGTCAGGGAGATGATGCAGTATTGTCCTCAGACGGTTGCTGAAAGGATTACAAATGGTTTTTTTTAATTTTATTTTCCTTATGGATATTTGGGTAGATTAGAGTATCTGAAAAGATAAACACTCCATTGTCAATGGTGGTTATCTCTGAGTGGTGAGGTTGTGGGTGAATAATTTTTCTTTTTACTTAATGTATCATCAGTGTTTTTAAGAAAATGATAAATGTAAAAATAAGTTTTAAAAATAAACATAGAATTACATTTGATTCAGCGATTCTCTAGGGTATATATACAAAATCATTGAAAGCAGACCCTTGAGTGGGCATTTGTAGATCCATGTTCGTAATAGTATTATTCACAATAGTTAAAATGTTTATACATAAAATAAAAAAGCTAAATATTTGTATGTGAATGGATAAATACGATAAGTAAAATACAATGAAATATTACTTAGCTTTTAAAAGGAAGGAAGTCTCGACACTCACTACAAAATAAACAAAAATAACGTTATGCTAAGTGAAAAGGATACAGGCACAAAAAGACAAATATTGTATGATTTCACTTATATAAGTGGTAAATTATAAACTTATAAAGTGGATGTTAGAATAGATTACCAAGGATTGGGGAAAGACAGAATAGAGAATTACTGTTTAAAAGGATATTTTAGTTCAGTATGATGTGAAAGTTCTGGAGATGAATGGAGGGGTTGGTTGCCCAGCAATGTAAATATACTTAATGTCACTGAATTATACACCTAAAAATGGACAAATGGTGGCACACCCTTGTGGCGCAGATGACTCCAGTGGCTAAGGCTGTAGGGCTACTTAGGTGCAGGCAATGTAAAGCCTATGGACCCAAGTTTGAGACCCAAGGCTGGGGGAGGGTAGAACATGTGTGTGTGTGTGTGTGTGTGTGTGTGTGTGTGTGTGTGTATCCATATATCTTCACATGGCAAAATTTATTTTATGTATGTTTTACCACAATAAAAAATACACAAACAATTTGTTGTGCTGTGTAGCACCAAGAAAAAAATGTAAATCTTACAATGCTTTGACCTTGTTTCCAGATGGTTACTGAGTAATTTCTGGGGTGTTAGGAGGCATTTGCTCACAATTCTTCCTTTCTCTCCCTCACTGCCATGTAGAGTCAGTTCCCAACCTCCCCCCTCATGTTTTCCTTTTTAAATGAGGGCCTCACTTCTTTTTTAAAACTCAGACTTTACTTTTTTTTATTTAAAGGAAAGGTACAGGCAGGAATGAAGGTGAGTAGGCAGGCAGACAGGAAGAGAGTGGAGAAGGAAGTATTTCATTTGTTTTATTTAGTTTATCTTGGTTGTTTTCCTGGGCCCCTGGGTCTTGAACCTAGAAACTTGGGATATATGTAGACTGGGTCCTGTGTACTAAACCAGGGCACCAGGGCACACCCAGATTTAATTTTTTAGGGGAAAGTTAAAGGTGTTTGTTTCATTGAGATCTCTCCTAACCTAAGTCTCTGAAGTAAATTATTGTCTCTCTAACAAGCAAATATTAGTTGAGGTGAGCCTGGACACATATATTAGTAAGCTTTCAAAATGAAATGCCAAGTAGGTTAAAGATACACTTGTGTTACAAAGCCAAGCTAGACTTTTACAGTGAAAGGCAATTAGCATGTTCAATGTGCAGTTTTTTGGTTTTTGTTTTAAAGGAAAGGTGCAGGCAGGAATGAAGACAGTAGTAGGCAAGCAGGCAGGAAGAGAGAGGAAGAAGCACTTCATTTTTCATTTATTTGTTCACACTGGTTGTTCCCCTCTGGCCAGGGACTCAAACCCAGGGGTATGTGGTGAACCCAGGGGTATGTGGCCTGCATCCTTCAGAGGCAGTTGCCATGAAGGGCTACTCCACCAGGGTGTGTTCAATGTGTGAAGGTCATGGAGACTGAGACTAAACAAAGATGATTTTGAGTATCAGTATTTACAATTCAGAATTGCATTGATAACATTTCAAAGCAGAGGCAGGCACTTTATGGTTTTAGCTACAGACTCGGCTAAATCCAAGAGGTGTCAGAGAATGAGGACAGGAAGAGAGGAGAAAGAGCAATTGTATAAGCTTCAGGAGGAAATACAACCTCTTTCATTCAGAGTGTTTGTTGTTCCACATTCCTTGATTTCTTGCTTCCTAGTTTTGCAAGGATATGAGAACTCTGACTGTACTTCTGCCATCAAGGACATCTGGGGAAGACTTCAGTCCAAGGGACTAATAAAAAAGAGGATTCATAGCAGCAAACTCAGTGACTTCAGCCCTAAAACACTGATAAAATATTAAGCAGTCACCCTGATCTGTGTTTCCAGTCAGTTTATTCTCTGAGTTTTCACAGATAAATTCTTTGTGAAGCCACAGAATCTTTCACTGAGAGATGCTTGCAAAATAATTTTAGGATCTCGAAACTTAGGAGAAAAAACATTTATGAAATACTGTAAGACCTTACGCTTTGTGGTGCTCATTAATTCTTTCATTTTTTGAATTCTAGTTCTTGTTCATCCTTCATACCTCTCATTGTTTTAAGAAAACAATCTGACATGCCCTGGTGGAGTAGCAGTTGGGTCAATCACCTCTGAAGGACACAGGCCACATACTCCTGGGTTCAAGTCCTGGAGAAGCAACCAGTGTGAACACTAAATGAAAAATAAAATGCTTCTTCCTCCTTTCTCTTTCTTAAAAAAACAAACAAACAAACAAAAAACAGAAAAGAAAGGAAATGTGTTTCTTATTTTATGCTTGGGGAAACAGACACAAATACTTATACCTATATGATATTATCTGTGGCTTGATTTAGTAATAGAGTGGTCTGGCACAAAGCTTTCTTGATTAATATTATTGAAATTATGGCTAATATCTTTAAGTATTTTTAATATGTTGGGTACCATACTACATCATCTCATACAAGCCTCAGAATAACACCATGAAATGCTGCTTCTTTTTTTTTTTTTTTTTTTTTCATTTTTAAAGAGAGAAAGAAAGGGAGAGGAGAAATAAATATTTTTGTTTGTTTTGGATTCCCCCTCAGACCTCTGTCACAAACCTAGATCCTTGGGTTTTACATGGTTCACACCCCAGATTTCTCAGTCTCCTGAGACACTAGGGCATGTGTACCCCTCTGACATACTTACTACTATTATCCCCATTATACAGAAAGGAAAACTGATGTTCAGAGAGACTGCGCTACTTGTAGTTACCATACAGCCCCATTCCCATTCCACCTGAGCCCCACAATCCCACTCCTGGTTCTGTCCCCGCTACTCCCAGTACCCCGAGCACACGCGGGCGCGTGCACACAGATGTCCTGTGCCTGAACACACGCTTCCCTCCCGCATCCTGTACTGAACACCACCACCCCTTATCGTGTTCCAATTGGTTCCATTTCCGACTTTAAAAATCATAAGTCTAACTACTTGTCGAGATCACAAACTACAGCTGTGCCCTGGTGGCTCAGGGATTAAGTCTGTGGCTCCTCCGGTTGGTGTGGTCCATGTACAGCCCAAGGACCCAGATTTGCCGTGCTCGGGTGGGTGGGGTAGTGAGGGTGGGTGACAACCAAGATGAACAACTAAAATTATGTAAATAAATAAATACTTCTTCCTTCTCTCCTTGCCTGCCTGTCTGCTTGCCTTCATTTCTACCTGCCTCCTTGCTCTAAAAAAGAAAAAAAAAAAAAAAAAAGATTAAATACTAGGAAGCTACAGAACTGAGACTTGAATTTAGGACCTCAAAAGTTAAAGGCTTAATCCTACAAGACCGCCCCTATTTCCAACACCAACTACATGTGATATCCCCAGGCTAACCAGCACTTCTGCCCAGCCAACTGCAAACACAAGGATTTCCATAGCACATTCCCCTCTCCACCCAGTTCAATAATTCTCTAGAATGACTCACAGAATTCAGGAGCACAACTTATGATTACAGCTTATTATAAAGAATACCAGGTAGGAGCAGTCTTATGGAAGAGACATAAGCCAAGACATCAGGGTGGAGGTGGTGTAGCGTTTCCATGCCTCTCTAGGTGTGCCATCCTCCCAGCACGTCGGTGTGTTTCACCAACTCAAACTCTGCAAACCGCCTTGTTCAAGAATTTGTAGCAAGCCTTTACTACACAGGCTTGATTGGCCATTTGTGATTGAATTCTCTCTTCTAGACTCATTCCCCTCCCTGGAGTTTGGAAGTTGGGGCTGAAAGTTCTGACCTACTAAACCCAAGTGATACTGGCCAACTTCTTTGAAACCACTTAAGGACTTATCTTAAGCCACCTTGTTAACATAAAATCAGATATGGTTAAAGGGAATTTGTTCACAACAAATGTTAGTTCTATTACTCAGGAAATACCAAGGGTTTTTAAATCTCTGTGTCAGGAACTGGGAACAAAGACCAGATCTATATCTTCATTATACCACAGCATGTAGTTGAATCCTGTGGGGTTTTCTGTTTTGGTTTTCTGTTTTATCAGGCCATACTTTATTTATTTGCTTGTATACTTACTTATTTTTTAAGAGGAATGAAGGCAGGCAGGCAGGAAGGGAGAGGAGGAAGAAACATTTTTAATTAGTTCATTTTTTGTTATCCCCTAACCCCCATCTGGGGCACACCCCAAGGTATGCCTTTTCAAAATATAGTTTCTAATCTTTTAAAGGAAGTGTTTTTGTTGTTGTTTTAAAGGAAAGGTGCAGGCAGGAATGAAGGCCAGTAGGCAGGCTGGCAGGAAGAGAGGAGGAAGCATTTTTATTTATTTTATTTAATTGTTCATCTTGTTTTCCCACACCTCCCACCCCAGCCCACTGTGCCTGGGTCTCGAACCCGGGTCTTTGGGTTGTTTGTGGACTGCACTCAGGCAGAGGCAGCAAACCAAACCGCTTCTCCATCAGGGCACACAGGAAGTTCTGTTTTGTTTTGTTTTGTTTTTCATGGAAAGGTGCAGCCAGGAATGAAAGCAAATAGGCAGGCCCAAAGGGAAAGAAGAAAGAAACACTTTATTTATTTTTATTTATTTGTTCATACTGTTTGTTTCCACCCACTTCTCCATACCCCCTCCACACCCCAAAACAGGGGTATGTGGTCTGCACTCCTTCGGAGGCAATTGGCTTAACCACTACACCACTAGTGCATGAGCAAGTTTTTTTTAATTATAATTTTTAGTATTTTGCATGTTGTTTCCTTAGTTTGATTTTCTTTTTCTGCTACATTATGGTGCAATTTATTTACAAATCTTCAATGGGTATCACTTTTCTTGAATCCTTTTGCTTTCCTTTTCATTTTAAAATGTATTTTTTTCCCACCTATTTCTCATATCCGTAGTATGTATTCACTAAGTTTTCTTTCTGGTTTAATTCATTTCTGAAATAACTTTACTTATTAACTAAATTTCCCTGAGTTTTGTCTTTTAATTCCCATATTTTTCTGACTGATTTTTGTTATTCTTTGATGCACTGTATCTTCTAAAATGTCTTTTACCTAGTTCCAGAATGCTAGAATAAAAAACTGTTCATCAGTTTTTTTAGAAGGAAGCCTGATATATTAGTTTTGTGAGTTCATGTTTGTGGCACTCCACAGTGGTTTAGCAGTTGGGTCTGCTGCCTCTGGCCAGCATAGTCCACATATATCCCAAGGACTTGGGTTTGCAACCAGTAGCCAGGGTGAGAAGGGGAGGGGCGAGGAAGCAACCAGGATAAAATTAAAATAAGTGCTTCTTCCTTTCTCTTCCTGCCTACCTGCCTGTTCACCTTTATTCCTGCCTTCTATTTCCTTAAAAATAAATTTAAAAGGAGTTTATGTCTCCTGGATTCCAGCCCTTTTAGATCTTATCAGAGACCCTAGGACTTGTGCATTTGGAGCAGGTAAAACCTTTTACTTCAGCTGCTTTGCTCAAAATCAGTCCACTCTGTTCTCTCATGAACACCTCCGGGCTGACCTTCAGATGTCCTGGCTCTTCCCTCTGCATTCTCCCGTGTCAACATGGGTGTTGGCTCTGGACAACCACTCTTGTATTTTAGGGATTTAAGGGAGGGGAACACATGATTCTCCGGCCTTGGCCTTATAGATTAGATGTCTTTCATAGTTTTTGGTTTTGCCCTGTAGTTTCTATGTCTGGTTTGTTTTTTTTTTTGGTTGTTGTTTTAAGAGTAAGGAAAGCAGGCAGGAATGAAGGCAGGCAGGCAACAGGAAGGAAGGGAGAGAGAGAAGGCAGAAGCATTTTTATTTAGTTAGTTGTTCATATTAGTTGTTCGTTCCCCTTCCCTGCCCCAGGTCTCAAACCTGGGACCTTGTACCTATGTGACTGTGCCCCAGGCAAGATGTAACACCTGAACAACCAAGGCATGCCTCTCAGGTGTTTGTTTCTGTTGCTTTTTGTGGATTTAGGAAGATTAAAAATCTGTGCCACTATTATGTCTTTCCAGAACTGTCAGGGAGGGAAAAGAGGCAGGAGAGCTCTGAAAGCAAAGTGTTCTGCATTTATTCAATTCTAAGCTGCACTTTTTTGGCCATTTTAATATCCCTGAAAAATCAGTGCAGCTTAGTCACATTCCAAAGTGACTAAGTTCTACCTGAAAAGATAGTTGCTAAGTATAATAGATCCCTTATTAAATTATTTAAATTATGTTAATTTTGTTAATGCCTTATTATGTATTTAAGATTTCTTAATTATTTACTCCTTATTACTTCTCATTTTTAATGTTTTTGAACTTTGTAAATAAATCTTTTTTTTAAATTTTTTCACAAAAACCTTCTGAAAAATTGGCATGCAGTTTAGAATTGATGGCAGATTAGAATCAAGTACATATAGTATTGTATCTGCTCCCACAGCCTGACCAGGGCCATGTACCATATAAATGAACCACAGTTAGGCATAAATAGGAGAAGGTGGTTCCCAAGAAGCAAGCGCTCCTATTGTTAAATTCTATATGGCAGGAGAAACACAACAGATGTTCACTACCAGTGTTTCCTATAACATTTTATTGAGGAGTCCCACTACTGAAAAATAAAAAGTATGATATGCTCATCTCGGCTAATGAAATTTCATGACTCATCCTTTACCCTATCTATTTTAAAGTTAATTTTTAATTGTATGAATAACTTACAAGCACATTCCTTTATAAGAGATTAACACAGAGATAAATCTAAAGTTTTCTTTGGCTACTCCTTAGCCAGGACCTCTGGCTGTTTTTTGATGCCTGGATGACTTAACGCTGTCTTCCACAGACTTGGTGCATGACTCTGCCCTGCTGAGATAGCATTTAAAGTCATTTTAACATTAACCAGAGTTAAAAGTAATTATAAAAGTGAATTTGTTAATGGCCATTTTGAGGAACTTCTCTGTGCCATTGCAGTCCTCCATTTGTATAGAACTGTAAAACTTGAGAATCGTTAACAATTTTAGAAAGCTGACGTTTTTCAGCATGATGGGCCTTGAGTCATGGTCTCATCTGTGATCAGCAGCTTACTATCTCATCATAGGATTGGTTACTAACAGACTTTTTGGCTCAGTTTTCACAAGTTTGAGCTTGTTTTGATTTGGATTCATTCAAGTTGCAGAAAAGCCTATTCATTCTGGCATTTTGGAAAGGTGTATGTTGGCTCATGGAACCAGTGTGGAGGTATTTAGCACTTCAAGAGTAGCTGGATTCAGGGCTCAAATCAGGTCATAGCAATACCAGTCTAGGGCACCAATTATTTTGTATGGCACACATCCAGTACTAAGTAATCTTGGCAATACCCCAGAGTCCTGTGCTGTGAGTTCCTCTCTCTATTCTGCTTTCTCTGTTGAGTTCCCCTCAGTACTTTCCCCTCACTGCAATAAGAGGGATATAGCCTCCCTCTCTCCCTTTCCTTCCATCACCAGATGAGGAGAGAACAGAGCACATCCTTCTCCCAGAAGCACCAGGAAAGTCCAGTCATGACTCACTGAGTGATTAGGTCACAGGTCCAGCCCTGAGCTAATTGCTGAGGTAAAGGGAACGCTGATATACAGGTGGTTAATGCCTCCTCTAGTCCTGGTATTTAGGGTGAAACGTCTAATAACAGAGGGAGCACAAATCCAAGTTCACATCTTTCTGACCAACTTGGGTGAAAAACCCTTTATATACTCTGTTGCCACATAGAATAAAGAGACCAGCAGAGTTTAAGGATAGGATCTAATTGGAACCTGTGAATTTCAGCATCTGGAATGTTCCAGTCCCTTTGAAAATAGTTAGTGTCTATATATCTCCATTGTTCTCATATGTTCCTGAGCAAATCAAATTTCAAAAGAGCTGATGCAGGCAGCTTTTAGCTTGGATCTGACCTTAGTCTGTACCAGGAAAGTCCAGATTTCTGATCCATACATATATAATCTGTGATATGAGTTCATCTTAACCAAAGAGGTAACTGAGATATCAAGTTGCACAGAGTTCAGAGTTCATCTGCACCAGAACGTCTGGTGATTTGACAAACCACTGTGCTAGAGTCACTTGTAAAATCCTCAGCAAGTTTGAAGATGACACTTTCAAAATCAAACCACAGAGTTTGATTGCATCACAATTCTAGAGAACTCTAGTAGTACGTCTATTTTCTATGCACAGAGAAAGATTTTCACCTAATATGTGTTCCTGGATAAGAAATCATTCTGGATTTCCAGAGAGATCTGGGGCCCAAGCAACTCACCAGAACCAGAGACAGCCATGTTTTTTTCTAGTGTAGATGCTATGCCTCTCTGTCCAGTCATCTTCCATTGTTTTGTCTGCCAAGTACTCATGTCAGCAGGAATAAAAACTAGTTTGAGTTTCTTTTACACTGTGTGGCATTGACATAACCAAAAATATGACTGATTAGTTGACATGGCTGTGGTTTGGTAGACTGGCAAAAGGGTGTTTGGTCTGTGTCTGACTTGTTGAAAAAGAGGGTTAGTAAGACAGGTCAAAAAGATTTCATGGTTAAAAGCTTAAAGAGAGGCAAGATAGACAGAGACCAATAGCTTCCAGCCAACTTTCTAATAACAACAAAATATTCACTTAGAAAAAATAGAAATATTCCTACCACCTCACTTTTTTTAAAAACGGGGAAATAGGGAGTTCTAAAAAGGAAGAGGAAAGGTAGACCAGAGTGAGGTGTCTTGATCTTTGATCTTGGGAAAGCTGTCTACCTCATGCTGTCAGCAGCTTCTGGGTCCTTGGAGATTAGTCCTGGAAATCCTTACTCTAAGTTACCTGCAGGGATGGACCCCCAAAGTTAGTTCTATATCAAACAATAATAAAAAGCATTCCTAAGGGAACAAACACACACACAAAAAAACAATGGTTAATCATTGTGGTTCAGTTCGTGAATCCAGTCTGAGCTGAAGGCAGCTGGTCCACATTTTCAGATGTTGGGGTCAGAGCATCTTTAGATGACAAGTTAAAGCAATCTGCTAGGTTCTGGATTGCAGTTCAAATGTTATCTGGTGTTATCAGGCATTCAGAATAACAGTAACAACTCTTTTTAAGTTTCCATTTCCAATTTGCATTCAGAAAAATACAGTTAAATATTTTTCACATTCTGATGATATCAGGAAGAGAAAAGCAAGTATTCAGTTCTGCTAACATAAAGGTGCAATTTTCCATATTGCCGCAGGTTAGTTGCTTAAAAGAGAAAAATAACTTTCTTAATCTGGAAAAGCATAAAGCAACCTATAATGTTTTAAGTTAAAAAGTCATAGGTATAGTATATTCATTCTCATTAGTAAACAAACACATTAAACTTTTCAGGACTTTCATATAATTCTTATAACACACTTGACAATTATTAGAATTCCACATAAATATATGCAAAGATGGTTACACATTATCTTTTTTTTAACAATACTTCCCAAAATATCTCACCATATACCAAGTGTGCCTAATTTGTGTAATATCTCTTTCCATAAAGAGAGAATAATTTCTTTATATGGGATATCTTTGGAGCACTCTAATATTTCCCATATTTTTCTTACAAAAAAAACTTTTCATTCAGAATTCAATCTGGAGGGAGGTTTGGGAAGTTAAGTTTTAATATACAGTAATAAAGCACTATTTAATTACCCATTTAAACAGCCTCAGTTCTTACTTTCACTTTTATCAGAGGTCTGATTGAGATAACTTGCTTCGATGCACAAATTCTTTCTAGATAGACTCCTTACACAGTTTACAATATGTTATCAAAATTTGGTGCACCCTGGTGGGGCAGTAATTAGGTCTGTTGCCTCCAGCTGAGTTCAGTTCACATGCATCCCAAGCACCTGGGTTCATGACCTGGGTGGGTGGGGGTGAAGGAGAATAACCAAAATGAACAACTAAATAAAAATAAATAAGATTTTTTTCCTCTTCTGTCTTCCTGACTGATTGCCAACTTGCCTTCATTCCTGCCTGCACCTTTTCTTAATAAAAAACCAAAAAGTTGACCACTATTTGAGAATACATCATGCCATTCCCTTCTGGCCTGTGAAGTTTCAGTTGAGAAATTCATTGACAGTGTTATGGGGACTCCTTTGTATGTGACTCATTTTTCTCTGGCTGCTTTTAAGATTCTCTCTTTATCTTGTATTTTTGACATTTTGATGACAATGTGTCTTGATATTGGTCTGTATGGGTTTCTTTTGCTTGGAACTCTTTGAGCTTCCTGCCTCTGAAGATTTGCTTTATTCCTCAGGTTAAGGAAATTTGCAACTATTATTTCTTCAAATATAGTTTCTGCTTTCTTTTCTCTATTCTCTCCTTCTGGGACACCTATGATGTATATATTGTTCCTTTCCATGTTGCTCCATAGACTCCAATGCTGTCTTCATTTCTTTTCACTTTTTTTTTTTTTATCTTTTCTGGTTTGCCTGAGTGCATTCCTCTGCCCTATCCTCTAGATCACTAATTCTGTTGGAGGCTTCATCCATTCCACTCTTGAATTCTTTTATTGAGTTCTTTATTTCAGCTATCATGTTCTTTATTTCTTTGATGTCTTGCTTCATTTCTTCTTACCCCTTTTTTGTCCCCTTTTCCTTCCTCTATTGTTTTCTTGATTTCCTTGAGTATTCCACTGTTGCCCTAAATTATTCCTCAGGTAGTTTGTATATGTCTGTTATACTCAGATTTTCCCCTAGACTTTGCATTGGATCCATTATTTCGTGTATATTTCTGTCCTCTCTCTATTTGGTATTCTGTTTGTGTTTCTGTGGGATAGGTTTCCTGCAGTGATGGCCTTGTGTGAGGTATTAACTTGCATCAAATAAGCATGGATCTTGGTTTGAACACTGGGAATTCTTGAGTTTTGTGGAATCATCACTTGAATATTTGTTGAAGTTCTTAGGTTGACCCTTTGTTGGGGCCTGAGAGTTCAGCCTATGGGATTGGAGTTTGTGTAGGAGATGCAGTGCCTTCCCCCAGCATCCCAGGTCCAAGTAGTAATAACAACATTGTTGTTGGCCCACAATCGGCAATCAGGCTGCAGTTCTGTTTCCACCCACAGGGTAGTGCTAGTGGGTAGTGTTCAGAGTTTGTCCCTTCTGTGAGACTCTCTTCTTCCCTTAAGCATTGGGGGCAGGATATCCAGTGGGCAGGTCCTGTAGTTCCAGTACAATATGATGGTGAGAGGGGATGGAGGTGGAGGATACTACTAGTTGCTTTCTGGTTATGGCAGCACCCAGTAATTTCCCCACAAAGGCTCTGGCTCAGACTACCAGGGCACTGATTCTCCTTCCATCCTAAGCCAAGACCCTCTCCCATGGCTCCATGCCCTGGTTCCACTGGGCGGGCTCTCTGCTGCTTTTGGAGTGACTCCTGGGAGACCTGGTTCTTTCCACAGTTCCACCCCTCCAGTGGGGCCAAATCCTGAATCTGCGGTGTATCTCTGAATCCTGACATTTTCACCTATGCTCTATGGTTGTGGTTGCTGCTGCCCCTCTGTATCCTCAGGGTCCACTTTTCCTTATTATTTATGTCTGAAATATAGGTGAACTCCTGGTTCCTCACGTTGACCCCAATCCTCTAAGAATATATTTTGTCCTTTCACCAGATAAAAAACTTAAAGTTTGATTTCACATAAATATATTATATTGCTTAATTTTAAATTTATTTTTATTTTGTCTAGTCTCACCACATTTTGGAATAACATGTTTCAGTTTAAAATTAATTTCCTTAATACATAGTTTAGTTGCTTTCAAATATATTTATTTTATTTTCATTAACTTTAATTAAACATTAAAGCCTTAATTTTAAGCAATTGTAAACAAAACAAGTAAGTTTCTTAATCAACATTTTTCCAGATCAGAATACTTCTTCATAACATATTTTCTCAAGGTGACTCAAAACATGTGCTTATAAATTCAAACTCTGTAGTTTTTCTGCCAGAAGTTGACATATAATTAGTAATTAATATCTCAGTAGCATAATCTAAAAGTTGTAGTAAATGTACACCCTAGTGGAGTAGTGGTTAGATCTGCCTCAGACTAAATGCAGTCCATATACATCTCAAGGACCAGGGTTCCCATCCTAGGGTCAGAGGAGCAACCAAGATAAACAACTAAAGTAAAAATAAATTAAAAATAATTCTTCCTATTCCTACCTGTTTGCCTACTTGGCTTCATTCCTGCCTGAAACTTCTCTTTCAAAAAAAGTTTTAGTTACTTCTCATTATTAAATATACTCAGTAAAACTCTTAATATTTTCAAGTTATTAAACATATCTTATAGATTTATAAAATCCATTGCTAGAGATTTCTAATTAAGCAATTGTCCTGAACAGGAAGGTCCAGGTTGACATTTCTAATCTGAAACTAGGTTTGAGGTTGTAGGCTTAGTAAAAAAAACAAAAACAAAAAACAACCCAGCTTTATATTGGTCCTATGTTTACTCCTTAAAATTTCATGAAATTAGGTGCCCTAGTGGAGCAGCAGTTTGATCAATTGCCTCCGAAGGAGCAAAGCATATATGCTTGGGTTCTAATCCCAAGTCCAGGGGGAACAACCATTATGAACAACTAAATAAAAATAAAATAAAGATGCTTCCTCCTCCTTTCTCTTCCTGCCTGCCTGCCTACTCACTTCCATTCCTGTCTGCACCTTTCCTTTAAAAAAATTTCATGAGACTAAATCAGTTATTTTCTTCATACCTTTAAACTCAGTAAAACTTTAGGGTAATTTTATTCCCATAGATATTTTAAAAAATGGCTCAAGTAATGTTAAGGAGAAACAATATGCCCAAAATGGAGTCAATTTGTGCTAAACTTCCACCAGGATTTAATTCCAAATTCAGTTTGGAATAATTCTGAAATAAAATATCATTGTCAATCTTGGAGTCCCATTTTCCACCAGACTACATTTTCCCTGCTGTAAGGTTTATCCCATCTATATTCAATTAAATATTCTAAAGACTGCCAGTATAAATTAAACCAAGAATTTTTTTTAAAGGAAAGGTACAGGCAGGAGTGAAGGTAAATAAGGAGGCAGGAAGAGAAGGAGGAAGAAGCATTCTTTACTTTTATTTTTCTTCAGTTGTTTACATTGGTTGTTCCCCCTACTCCTTGGGATGTACGTGGGCTGTTCCTCTTAGGAGTTGGGTGACTAATCACTACTCTACTAGGGCATACCTAAACCAAAGAATTTACTCTAACTCTTGTTAATCAAAAATTTCCTAGATCATTTGAACTTAGAGAAACACTCAGATTAATTTGTTATATTCTGAATTTAGCAATTTATGAGGGAGTCTTCCATGATCCAATGACATGAACAAATTCTAGCAATAGCATGTACCATTTATAACATATACAAACAGGGACAAATACACAAACAAATTTCTAAATTTTCATTCAAAATTGTAGCCACATGGAATAAATTATGGCATAATAACCCCACATAGGTTCCTATAATTAAAAGAAGTTCCTTTTCCTACTTATTTCTTAAAGAAAAGGTGTAGGCAGGAAAGAAGGAAGAGAGAGAATGAAGAAGCACTTTATTTTATTTAAGGTGTTCATCTTGGTTAATCCTCCTAGCCCCAGATGTGAACTTGGGTCCTTGGGATACATGTGAGCTGTGCTGGTAGAAGGTAGCTGAGCAAACCACTACTCCACTCTACTTTTTTTTAAGGAAAGGTGTAGGCAGGAATGAAAGGAAGTAGACAGGAAAAAAGCAAGAAAGTAGGATGAAGCATTTTATTTTTATTTAGTTGTTCATCTTGGTTGCTCCCCGCAGCCCCAGGTTGCAAACCCTGGCCCTTGGGATGTATGTGTACTACATCTGGCATGCTCAACCACTAAGCCACCGGAGTGTGATTCCACTAAGTCTTTTTTCTTCAGTTTCTTATCTCATCCAGGTATGATAAGGCTCCAGGGATAAGAGTTGCCTTCTAAACTTCCAATTCAGATTTTTCTCTGCCTTATTAAGGAAAAGACCAGAAACAATTTTTATCATTCTCTGGATCCATTTTCTAATTTGATCAAAGAAAAAAAAAAAAAAAAAAAAAGAGCTAACTTCAGAGTTCCATTCATATCTGTTTTTAACCATATTCTGATGCAAAACCAAGTTCTGAGATGAAGAAAAGACCTCATCTAACCCTGTGGTTTTCTTTCTTATGAAAAGCAAGTTTCAAGAGACGGATAGGAGGCGGCGGGGCATAAGGAGGACACGAAAAGGAAAATAGATTGATATCTTTTTTTCTTTCAAACTTAATCCTCCAAGTATGTTCTAGAGAAGACACTATGTAGAGTTCTTATTATCGTCTAGAGGACTTTTAAATAGCCCTGTAGCGCTATAATACGTGTCTCATTCAATATTCTCTCTCTCTCTCTCTCTCTCTCTCTCTCTCTCTCTCTCTCTCTCTCTCTCTCTCTCTCTCTCTCTCTCTCTCTCTCTCTGTCTCTTTGTCTCTGTCTCTCACTCCCCCATCCACAGGTTTTTAGAAGCTCAAATCTGCTATTGACCATTGGAAATTTTCATCATCTTTGGTGTTAAAATTTGTTTAGCAAGACAGGAATTTCTAAAGCAAGGTCATACTCTGATTCTCTAAAGCTAGCCAACATTGTTTTTTCATTTTCTTTTCAACCTATTATTTATATAAGTGCCAATAAGTCAAATTTAAATTGAAAGCAGTCTGAATTTTTTCTTTCAATTTATAAGTCCAATTCTACCAAATTAGTAAGTATTTTAGCTTAACCATACATAAAAAATTATACTCCCAGTAACAATACACATAACAGCAAAACAACACAGTAAATATGCACATGGCCAGACCTCACTTCCCTAAGAAGATTTAGAGAACAGAGTCTTGCAATGAGGAAACAAAAGTTTCAAGAAGGAGCTGAGAAAGCAAAGACCATGACATAAATAACTTCGGGATGAAATTCTTCCAAACAAAAGATAAGACACAAGAGAAACATGGATCCACCAAAGAAACTCTTTTTTTTTTTCTTTTCTTTTTTCTTTCTTTCTCTCTCTTTCTTTCTTTCCTCCTTTCCTTCTTGTTTTCTTTCTCTCTTTCTTTTTTCTTTCTAAAGAAAAGGGTTTAGGTAGGAATGAAGGTGCGTATATAAGCAAACAAGAAGAGAGAGGAAGAAAATGCTTTTTATAAATTTATTTATTTTAAAGGAAAGATTCAGACAGGAATAAGTCAGGTGGACCAGCAGGCAGGAAGAGAGAAAAAGAGGAAGCATTTTGATTTAATTTTTAGTTGTACATCTTGGTTGTTCCTCTCAGCCCTGGGGCATGATCCTGGGTCCTTGGTATGTATGTAGATTGCATTTAGCCAGAGATGACAGACCTAACCGCTACTCCACTGAAGTGTACTATATTTATTTTTGTTTAGTTGTTCATCTTGGTTATTCTCCCCTCCATCCTACCCCACCCCCAGCCCTGAGTCTTGACCCTGGGCCCTTGGGAAGTATGTGGAGCACATGGTGGATTTATCTGCTGAGTCACTAGAGTACACTGGGAATTCTATTTCTTAACTATAGAATTATTCAAAATAAAGAAAAATGTCCTTAAACCAAAGGGAGTCATACCCACCCAAGAAGCTAGCTTTCTCATGTTTTCTCCTATTAATTTAGAAAACAAGATTTCTTACCACTTTGTTTCCTTTGGATGTCTATAGAGGGAAGGAGACAGTTTTGACGTGGTAAAAGTATTTGCCAGTTTCTGCCAACTTTGTCATGAATTCCGGTTCTTAGATGATGAGCACCAGCATAGGAAGAAGCGGGGCACCTTAAAAACATTGAAGCAGGACTGCAAATATATAAGCAGGGAATTAATAAACTGCCCCAGTCCCAATGCTAAAATAAACCACTGTCCAGGGAGGCATCCTGGGAATGGATTTACAGCAAATACATTTCCTTAGTAACCCCTAGTCATGCCCCTAACAACTCCCACCTAGTGGGAAGGCCTTGCAATCCCCTAAGTATGCTCTTAGCTACTCCTGCCAAGAGATTCCAGTACATAAGACCTACTCTTGGTTAATTCTATTTGGTAGCTTTCTGCTAACAGAGATTCTGTCCCTCTCACTGTGCTATTTCTAATAAGCTTGCCATGTGGTGCTGGTCATCAAGCACCTCTCTTTGAATTTTTTTCTGGACTGACTCTGTGCCTCATTGATGCCCTGAGCCCACTCACATCAGATGCTCTGCAGACATCCTGGAGAACAAGCAGCAATCAGTTATTATTATTGTTGTTGTTGTTGTTATTATTATTATTATTATATTTGGTTGTTTACACTGGTTGCTCTGCTCCCCACCACCCCCAAACTAGGACTCAAACCCAGGGGTAAATGGCCTGTGCTCCTCTGAAGGCAATTGACCCAACCACTACTCCACCAGGACACACCAGAATCCAACCTTTTCAGTTCTCTTGGGGCTGGCGTGCTAAATTACAGGGGTCACAAGACAGTCCCCATTTCTTTGAGGTTCATCATAGGCTGGATGAATGAACAAATAAACATTAGGTGTGATTAGAAGAGAAAAGTTCAAATTTAGTAACATACCTATGGAGAATTTACTTGAAGGTAAATTCTGAGGTAGCTGGGGCAGACCCACATTTATATCTTGAGCTGAGGCATAGAAAGGTGACTTGGGGCCTTAGGGGAGAAGAGGAGGGTCACCATATGGCAAGGAGGAATGACTCATCTTTACTCTGAATGTAAAGATAAATAGCCTTCCTTTCTATATTCCAGAGAACAGGGACAAAAGACAGTTTCTGGAGCAGGAGAAACGTGGAGGCCTGGGCAGTGGCAGATGGTTACTTTGATTAAGGAAAAGGCTGATGGTTTAGAAGAGTCAGAGCTTCTCTGTTATGGGACTGTCCTCCACTGTCCCTGGCTGTTCCTGTCACAGTGAGCATATACAAGAAAGCAATTCTGAAAGACTTGGGGTGTTCTGTTTTAGCCCCCTCAAGACCAAATTGGGGCTAGAAGTAGGAATGATCCCCTCTTCTCGAAATGCTCTACCCGCTATTCCAGAAGTCGGCAGATATCAGACTTAAATATAGCCCTTTCCCTCCCCTTCTTTTGCAAAAAGCGTATAATCTACTCCCCATGTACATGGAGTAGGGAGGCCTTTAGAGTATGAGCTCCTTTCCCCTTCTTTGGCCAAAAAATAAATTTATTTTTGTTGGTTGCTACATGTGGTCCACAGTCTTTATTAGCCAGATGGGGAAAATAACTTAGATGATATTGATAAGAAACAGAGTGGGGCTGTGACAAAGAAGAGTTCAACTTGGCTTAGATGGTACTTCCTCTTATGAGACCGCATATCGGTGATCGAGTGCAGACTGTGGAGCCCAATGACCTTGATTCTAATATTGGCTCTGTCACTTAAGGATTTTGTGACCTTAAGGCTTGGGTCACCTCAACTTCCTCATCTATAAAGTGGGAGATGATAGCATGTCCCCTTAAAATGTTGTGACATAAAATGAGTTAAGTATGTATTAAACACTAAGTATAGTGATGAGTATGAGAAAAGAAAAAAGTCACATACATACTGGAGGGTATAGTCTGGGAGGGGATTTGGATAAGTCTTTGCTATTATTATTATTTTATTTTTTAAAGGAAAAGTTGCAGGCAGATATTAAGGCCTGGGTCTGAACTGGGGACCTTGGGATGTATGTAGATTGCACTTGCTGGGTGGACCAATCCACTTGGCCACCAGAGTATCCCTGTCTTTGACATTATTGACACAGATTTGAGGAAAGAGTAGGGGAATGCTCAGTATAGCAAATATTGAATAATATTGAAAAAAGGATAGGTTCCTTTGGCCTAAGGCTGTGAGATAGGATGACTAGAAGTGACCTCTTTCATTAGCACCTTCATCCTAGCATGGAATGAGGAGCTTCCAGGTGCCATGTTTTTGCATGCTGGGGTGTGGCTCCATTAAGGAGATCTGGGGGTGAGAGCATAACTGCTGAATGCCATTCATGACAACCCACTGTGAGATCTGAATTACTACATTGATCTGGAAATTTAGACTCTGATTCACGATTTTGTTGCCAGCCTGGGGAACTGAAACTGCTTCAGCTGTGACGTAACACACTGCTTTATAAACCACTGATAACTCTCCTCCCCACTTAACAGTGCCATTTCACAAATGACTCAGGTTGTAGCTAGAGGGGAAATTGGGGACTGTGATTGAACTTTCTCTATAAAGAAGTGTAAACCATCCCTTCGAACTGTGCATTCTTTAGAAATCCCAGGTCCAAACATGGTAATTAAGAGAAGTCCTAAAAACAAAGAAGGCTTGTGTTCTTCTTTTCAAACCTTCCTTTCAAATCCCAAATGTTGAATTCTCTGTGCCTTTGCCTTGGCCTAGCATCTTGTTTCACTCATCAGCCTCCTCCCACCCCTTTCTTAGTAACACTCTCAGGTCCTGGCAGCAAATAGCATGCTAAGCTGGGCACATTCTTATTCTACACAAATAGTGTTATATAAATCTTCCCTTTTAAAAAGTAATTTATTTTGCCCTTTATTTCCTTTGTGTGCCTTTAGGAATCTGCTTAGATTTCTAATGGGCTATATCCCTGTCTGGCTTTATCCTCTCTCTTAAGCAAAACATATGGATTCCAATTACCTTCCTCCAAACATTCACATAGCTATTGAGGACTTACTGTGTGACAGTTGCCCTGACAGGCATGAATGTGTCAGAGAGCTCTCCACATCCTTTTATGTTCATTTTTTTGTTCAAAACACTCTACTTTTGACACACTTTAAAAAAAGAGCTTTACTTCCTTTAAAAAAATGTATTAGCTTAGCTAAAAGACCTTGTTCCTTTATGATTATCCCTGTTCTGGAGGACTAATGCAAAGAGGTGAGGGCATCAGTTCCCCCAGAATCTATCAGTCTGTTCCATTACCCTATTTCCCAACATACTTCATCTCTTTCATCTTGCTTATGCCTTCTCATTTTTCTAAAATTAGGCCAACATTTTGGCTCTTCAGAGGAACTTCTCTGGTTCCCTGTGGTTTAGAAACTCATCCCCTAGGTTCCTGAGTCCGCCATTCTTGGAGAAAACATTGCAGTTGTACTGGACATTGATTTACTTGTCTAGGGTAAAAACTAGGCAGGCACCATGTCTGATTGGACTCACTATCCCCAGCATCTGATAGATAAATAGCAAATGAATGAATGAACACATACTGTGAGTACATACGCTGTGCCAGGGGACAACAAAATCTTGTCTCTTTGAAGATTACAATCTGATGGAAAGACACACATGAGGTTAATAATCACACATGTCACTTGAACTGATCAATGCTTTGAAGGAAAAGAACAGGACGTTAAAAGACTGTGTGGTAAGAGGATGCGGAGGTTGAATAAGAAGGACTTTTACCTGGGTGTGAGCGGCGAGATCTGGAAATGCTGTTCAGACAGGAGAGCCTGAGGTGTGCAGGGTGAGGTGACAGAGCAGCGAGCAGGGGGAAGGGCAACAGGAATGAGCTGCCTGGTCACCATGGCCTTCTGCTGACTTGGCTTGTCCTGTGTCCTTTATTCAGGTGACAATACTCTGATTACTTTTTTTCTTGGGGAGCCAAGCCTCCCTCATTCTCGTCCTGACCTATGTCACTCTCTAGCAATGGCCATTTGATCTAATCAGATTGGGTATATCATCTCCCAGGGCTCCTCCCATGTGAGTAGGGATGAATTTGGACCAAAGCCAAGTCTGGGAGACTTGACAGAACTATGAGGAAAGACGTGCATTTTTCCAGCCATTGGAAGTTTGTGCTCAAGAGAGAAGGGAAGAAATGGATAGAGACACACAGATTGTTGATAATTTTCTGCAGTATCTACACCCAGCCATGCCTGAAACTCATGTGGATATAGTCATGTCTAAATTCATATATGTATAGCTCATTTTTTTTCTCTCTTTAAGAGAGAAAGGAAGGGTGAGGAAGAAGCGTAATAAGGGAGGGAAGGAAGAAAAGAATGAAAGAAGGAAAGGAGGAAGGAAGGAAGGAAGGAAGAAAAGAAGGAAGGAAGGAACTTATTCATTCATTGACAGGCAGGCAGGAGTGAAGGCAGACAGGGCTCAATGCCCCCAGGCTGTAAACAGGTCCCTGGGTTATGTGTGGACTGATCCCTAGGCACAGGCTTATCACCTGAGTCACCCACTAGCACTTTATTTATTTGTTTATTTATAACCCGCCCACCCCCACCTTTCTTCACAAACCTAAGTCCTTGGCCTTTACATGGTCTATGCCCTTGAACCACCAGGGTGTATTATGCACTGTTTTTTTTGGTGTTTTTTTTAAAGGCAGGCAGGAATGAAGTGAATAGGCAGGCAGGCAGGAAGACAGATGAGGAAGTAGCATCGTTTTTTGTTCTTATTTAGTTATACACTGGTTGCTTTCTCCCCCTGCAGAGCTGGGATTCAAACCCAACCTTGGGAGATGATTAACCTAACTATTATTCTACCAGGGCGCACCCTCCGTATATGTCTCTTAAAGCTGTTGACTAAATGATTCTAAACATCATTTTATTGGACTTCAACTAATTTTCACAAGGCTTTGGTGACTTGAACTAAAAGTGTCTTCCTTCTGAGTAGGAAAAAGCATTTTCACTTTATTTTTATTTTGATTGTACATCTTGGTTGTTCCCCCCAGCCCCAGATTTTTGGGATATATATGGATTTTAGCTCAGTCAGAGGTGGCAGACCTAACCACTGTTCTACCAGGGCATGCCATTTCTTTATTATTGTTATTATTATTATCATTATTATGCACCTGCATTTGATTGTAACACTTTATAGTATTTTTGTTTTTTTGCTTTTTTTCTCTTTCCTTCCCCAACCCCTGGGTCTTGAGTCTGGATCCTTGGATCTTACATGGTCTGCACCTTAGCTGCTTCAGCCATCTGAACTGCGTGGGAGCGCCTGAGAGTGTCCTTATTAATATACTCATTTACTAAATCCAAAGGGTGTAGGAGAGCCCAGATAAAGAGTTTCTGAGGGTCATTTAGTCAGAGATAGGGTAGCCCAAACAACAGTATATCCTGCACCAGCAAGGATTCCTTAAGCCTCTATATTCTGCAGACTTTTCCTTGGAGACCCGGACCCGTGGGTCTGCATCGGTGTTTGCGTGTCTAGCAACAGATACACTGAGGGAGGACCAGTCAAGGGAGATACAAATAAGAACCTCCCCAGAGCCTGACAGGGCAGGGAGTCTCAGGTACCTAAGGTGCTGGGAAACTGTACGCTGCTTCTGCTCTGGAGGAATGTAGAACAAGCCTGGTTTAAGAGAGGAGACCTGGCTGGAGAACTGACTTTTGCTGGACTATGATTCTTGACCCTTCAGGACCAGGCGAGCTAAGACTCTCAGGCACATCTATGAGCAATGGCACCGGTGGGCCATGGCTGCCATCTAGCGCCAGGTGTCACCTTTTACAAGTTATTTACTGGCTCTTTCCAGCTGAAAGATCTTTTGAGGGCCAGTTGGAGGGAGGAGGTCATTCTCTGCCTTCACATCAAGAAAAATATCAATGGACTTTTGATATTATCTCTAATTTAGCTGATTATACTTAGAGTGCAAAACATAGCTGGGTGTGGGAAAGAGCATGACTCCACAGTGTTAAACTTGTGTTTCATTTCTCACCTCTAGGATACTGTGAATTTTATGAATAGATAGATTAGAGGGGTAGATAGATGGATGGACAAATGAATGACGATGAGTAATTTTTAAAAATCATGTAATGGTCATATTTAGGATTCAGAGTTCTGATGTGAAACAGTAGTACACTACAAAGGGGTGATTGGGGAGAATTTATGAAGGACAGGGATCCAAGAAAACAATCAAGTATTAGGGAAGCACACTAGAGTTTAGTGATGGTAAGAAGCAGCTACTACCCATTGGACTAACGGTGCAGACAGAAAGAGGGAGAAGATCCAGTAGGAGCTGTTGTGTAGGTGAGGACCACTTGAAAGGTGCTGTGACTCCAGCTTCTGGTTCTTGTTGGAGTTTCTGAACAGCACACCCTAAGAGGAGGTCATGTGTAACTGAGTCGTTCACAGATTTCGCCGGGGCAGATGGGAATGGAGTGGGAGAAGAAGGGCAGAGAGGGAGAAATCCTGGCAAGGTATGATCTCAGGCAAAGTCCTGTGGAGGGAAGCTTCAGTATGATCAAACAGAGGAACTTTAGAAAGTAGATTGTGTCTCAGTAGGCCTCTTACAGTCATTGATCAGGTGGGAGGGACCCATCTGCATATTCAGCTAGGGTGAAGCACTCTGTGACTAAGAGCACCACCTGAGCAGAGCAGAAGTTGCTAGGTGTTAGAACACATTGAGGGGTGTGCCTTGGTGGTCTAGTGGTCTAGTAAGGGGTGTGCCCTGGTGGCCTAGTGGTCTACTACACTCTGGAAGCAGTCCCACATATATGACAAAGTCTCCAGTTCCAGGGCTGGAGAAACAACTAGTGTGAACAACTAAATACAAAAAAAGGGAGGAGGAAGAGGAAGAAGTGGACGATGATGCTGCGGAGATGGCGTTTGGAGTACCAGAGGTTTGTTTAAGGGAGAGTGTAATGCCTATGAAAGATAAAGGGAGAAACACTTGGTGATTTGGTGGAGGGCATGGTGTGTTGAAATATATTTAAGAATTGAGGAACCTATACATAGGAAATATTTTTAATGTGTAGAATAATTACAATAAAAATATTAAAAACTAAAAAAGATAAAGGGGGAAGGAGTAGGGTAGGGCAAGGAAAAGTCTCAGAACGCAATCAGATCTGGCTTTCTTAGCCAATCCCATGGGATCTGTGGAGCAAGACTTGCCCCTTACAAGCAGATGTGACCAAGCCCTGTGGTCTTTACTATGTCCACTTACTGGCTTCAGCAAAGAAAGCTATTTACTGACTCATGTAACTAAAAAAAACCAATTAATATGATGGGCTTCAGTAAAGTTGAACCTATGTGCTTGTGTGAACCCCGAGGCCACTCATTTCAGGTTTATTCTTTTTATTTTATTATAAACTTTGCATACTTTTAAAAAGTAATACTCTACAAAGTCAATAATAATCAAAACACTTTTGAGTTGGGTTTTACATTTTGGCAAAAAAAGTTTCCTGATCGATACACTTCCTGAGCTTCATTTACCTTAACTGTAAATTCAGGCTGATGATACTACTTTGCAGGGTATGGGAGCAAGAGGTACAATTAATGTAAAGCACAGGCACTAAGTAGAAGTCCAATCACTAGTACTTCATGTTATGAGAGGGAAAAGGAAAGGAGGCAGAGCAAGGTGTGTGCTGTCTCTGGAGGTCCCTTTGTGTCCAGGGCAGCACAGGGGACTGAGGTCAGTGCTGGGTGAGGGCCAGAGCCTGACTGGGACTGTGCAGAGGAATCAGTTGTAAAGGCTGGTTCTCTTGAATTGGCCTCTTGAATTGCTTTGAGTCGGTGGCTTTTCTGCGGTGAGTGCTCCCTGACCCAAAGCACTCTCTCTCGTTACAGATGAGTCTTTTTTTTATCTTTACCTGGACAGTTCTTTGTATTTATTTTGTTATTGTTATTGACAGACTACTTCTTTGTGGAAGTATGGAACATTTATAACAAAATAAAAAGAATAAACATGTCGTGCCCTGGTGGCTCAGGCATTAAATTGTTGTCTGGGGCATGGACTATGTAGAGTTCAGAGACCCGGGTTTGAATCCGGGACTGTGGAAACAACCAGAAATGAATAAGCAAACAAACAAACAAAATGCTTCTTCTTCCTCCTTCTTCCTTCTTTCTTGCCTGCCTGCCTAATTTCATTCCTGCCTATGTCTTTCCTCTTAGAAAAAAAAAAGAATAAATATGAAATGATCACATTTGCATCATTGCGATAATTACAAACAAACAAGAAAGAAAAAAGAGCTTTAATTTTTAACTCAGGAGCTATTTTCACTTTTCTGAGAAAAATTGGAAATTTTATCTTTTAAAGATCTGCCAAGTTTCCCACTGTTCTTCTCACCAAAAAAATGTAAACTCTTCCAAGGGCTCCTTGGTGGAGATCGTGTTCTGAATGCTAGAGATGGGGGCTGCTAGCTCCCCTTTCTCCCTCTCTCCCCAAGGAAGCTCTTGTCCCAATTACACGAGAACAAAAAGTGACTTTGAATAGCCCTTTTTTGTTCATCAAATACTTAATACCTGTTATTACAGAATCTCCTGCCTCTCTAATTGCAGATTGTGAGACCAGAGCACCTACAGTCATTTCAGCAATGTGCATGAATGTGCTAAGTTAGAAATAGCATCAAAAGCCAGTGAAAAGCGGATGTCTCTGGCACCAGTCCTAACTCTCTCTTTCTGTCTTCAAGTCAAGGATAGACTGGGTGACCTCTACTGATCCTTTTCATTTTTATCAGGGTCAGTGGGACTCTCAACACTTATCTTTTATGTCACTTCTTTTATGGAGACCTCCCCAACATAATTAGTTAGTTCTGCCCTGGCAGAATTAGTTATTCCTGCTTGTGGTAACTAGTATTCAGGATGGCCTTCGGTGATCCCTGCCTCCTGCTACATGCCATTTAGTACCCTCCCAAATGGAATGTGTAACCAATAGAATATTGCAGAAATGGCAGTATAATTTATGAAGTTAGGCCATGGAAGACATTGTGAATTCCTTCTTATTCCATCTTGAATTTTAGTCTGTGGAAGGTCAGCTGCCAGGTCAGAAGGACACCCAAGTTGTCCTAGAGAGAGGTTCACATGGTAAGAAACTGAGGCATACTGCCATCTGCTGGTGTGGTGGTTTTAAAAGATACCTATAAATTCTTTGATACATTTTCCTTCAAGAGTAGAGCTTAATTCCCTTTTCCTTGAGTTTGAACTGGACTTACTAACTCACTTAACTGTGAATAGAATATAATAGGCATGATGATTTGTGATTTCTGAGACTTGGTCATAAAAGGAATTGCAACTTTACCCTTTTATATCATTCTATCTGGAGGGACTCCACTGGCCAGTCATGAGGACATTTATGCCCCTGTGGAGAGGTCCACAAGGTGAGGAACCTGGAACTTCTGCCAGCAGACATGTGAGTGAGCAGTCTTGCAAGCAGATTCTCTAGTTGGCTGCAGCCCTGGCTGACAGTTTGATTGCAACCTCCTCAAGAGAGATTCTGTGCTGAGCACCAGTTAAACTGTTCCTAAATTTAAAATCAGTTAACATTTTAATTAAATTTTTTTTAAAAAAAATCATGGCTTAATACTATCAGGTAAGTCAAAGAAGGAATATTCATTTTCTTTAATTATTTTTACTCATATATGGCTTTACTATTTTATTGCACTCAGATATAAACTTTGTCGTTTTTACTTTTATTTGGTCAAGAAAAGTTAAAATTTAGAGTTGAAGAGCTAAGATTGTTATTTCTGGAGATACACTGACTGATGAAACAATGAAACTATCAAAACTTAAATAACATGTACATAAAGAATACAAAGAAATAAATTTGAAACCATAAAGTTCAAAAGAAAGATTATTGAGTTAGAGAGACAACAGGAGAATGTGCAAGTGCTTTGAAAAACAGTCTGGCAGTTTATTAAAAAGTTAAACTTAAAGTTATCATAAAATACCATAATTCCAATCCTAAGTATACACCCATGAGAAAATAAAACATGTCCACAAAAAAAGTTATCTTTTTCTTTTTTAAAGGAAAGGTGTAGACAGGAATGAAGGTGAGTAGGCAGGCAGTCAATAAGGGAGAAGAAGAAGAATTTCATTAATTTTATTTAGTTGTTCATCTTGGTTGTTCCCCTTGCCCCAGGTCTTGAACCTGAGTTCTTGGGATGTATGTAGACAACGTCCTGTGCCTTATCCACCAGGCCACCAGGGTGCACCACAAAAACTTTTATATGAATGTTTGTAGCAGTGTTTTCACCATAGCTAAACAAGTGGAAATGAAATGCCTATCATTTGAGGAACAGATAAACAAAATGTTGCATGGCACATCCTGGTGGCTCAGGTGTTACACTCATGGCTATAGATACAGCTCAAGGACCTTCATTCACAGCCATGAACCAGGGAACAAGTGAAATGAATAATTAAATAAAGATGCTTTCTCCTCCCCTCTCTTCCTTGCTGCCTGCTGCCTGCTTTCATTCCTACCTGCTTGCCTTCCTCTAGATAACTTAATTTTTTTAATTATGCTGTAAAAAAATAGCCAGCTCAAGGAAATAGTGCATGTAGAGATAGAGTACAAATTATATGTAAAATTATGTAAAAAATTATGTAAAAGTCAATACATTAAATTTGAGATTATTCTTTTTATTAGGTGATAATATTGAAGCTGATCATAAATTGTTATTGTATACCATGATAGCTCACAGTAAGTCTCCAAGAATGGCTCCCTAATGAAATAGTTTCCTGGCATTTACAGTTAATATTCATTAGTTATAGATTCCTATGTGCAAATGTGCTTACAATTTACTTATAACCATAAAATTGGTTTTTTTGTTTGTTTTTTTGTTCAAAGAGGAAGGAACAGGCAGGAATGAAGGCAAGCAGACAGAGGGAGAGAGAGGAGGAAGTATTTTCATTTATTTAGTTCATTGTTCATTTTAGTTGTTCCCCCTGGCCCCAGGTTGTGAACCAGAGTCCTTGGACTTTATATGGACTTTATTGCCACATTCACAGATTTAACACCAGAGCCACCACGGCAGGCAGCAAATCAGTTTTTGTAATGCAGTTGTGATCATTTGCAGACATTCTCAAGGTGGTAAAAAATCTGAGTTGACTGATGTTCAAGTTCCCAGATGAAGTAAATAAAGTCTTTTTATTTCAGTTTTCAGACAGTAAGCAAGTATCCTTTTTATGGTATGTTTAGTAATAATTTTTTTGCATTTTTGTGCTTTTTGTTGCTAATGTTACTGCTTAAAAAGAGGGTACTGAAGTTCTATCTGCTGTTACTAAGCACAAAGAGTCTGTGATGACTTTAAGGAAGTGATGTTAGCAATGAATTTGACATTAACAAGTCACTATTATAGAATAAATGAGGCATGTTTAAACAGAAACACACATAAAATTGGTTTTAGCTCAATCAGTTCACAAAAATGTGCTTAGAGTCTTGCAGAAACCTAACCCTAATTTTTCTCTAAGAGCAATGGCTCAATATCCACTAATTATTATTCTTAGTGACTACAGAACTTAACAACTTCAAATAATGAAAAATGACTGTATGTCCCTGTCCTTTTTACAGTGACTGTGACTTGGTAACCCAAAAGAATACAGTGGAAGAGATTCCACATGATTTTATGAGCCCATAGAAAACTCATAGCTCACACCCTAGACTCTAAGAATAGTAACTACTGGAGCCCTGAACCACCACATAAGAGGCTTGACTATCCCACTAGAGAGGAAAGATTGTACAGAGAAGTCCTAGATCTATGTCAGAAAAGAGAGGAGTCCAGTTGATTCTAGCTTTTTGCTATCCCTGCCAAGGTACTGAGAACTCAAATGAAGTACCTTGCACCTTCTATCTCAGGCCAGTAACCCCAGTTGACCCAGCCCAGAGCTTTCTGACCCACAAAATTGTGAGATATAGCACAATGGTTGTTGTTTTAACCCACTAAGTTTTCTTTGCACAGAGCAAGAGATAACTGGAGCATAACCTGAAGTATGACAAAGAGAAGAAATGTTCTGTCAAAACTGTTTGAGTTATGGAACCAACTCTTAGCATTTCCACAAGACTAAAATCCAATGTGGGCAATTCCATTTTTGGGAGAACAGTGTGAAGAGTTTGATGAACTTACCACTCAAGAGAAAATAGGTAATAATAGGATGAATACATAGTCAAAATCAAATACATTAACATTATAAAGGTGGTATATAATTTACCTACAACTCTACTTTAAAAGTTAATAAACAGGTGTATCCCAGTGGTTCAGTTGTTAAGCCCATGCCTGGGAAGTGATCCACAGATAGCCAGAGGATCTGACCAGAGAATAACTAACAAAAATGAACAATTAAATAAAAATGCTTCTTCCTTCCTGCCTTCTGTTTGCCTGCCTTCATTCTTGCCTGCTTGCCTTCCTCTTAATAAAAACACATTAAAACATTAAAAATAACAATAGCTATAATAATTTGTTAATGGCTACATGTCAAAACCTATAAGTGTAGCATTAAGAAGAGGGGATTAAAAGTGTACATTTAGGAAGGCTATAAAAGTTAATTTGGTTAAAATAGGGTTCTACAAATACAAGGTATTTTATGTAAGCCTCATGAAAACTACAAAGGAAAAACATGTAGAAGTCACACAAAAATTATGATAAAGTCAAAACCTATTGCTATAAAAAGACATCAAACCACAAAAGAAGACATCAACACATGAATTGAGGAACAAGATAGAAAAACTGGGAGAAAACAGTGAACAAAATGGCAACAATAAGTATTTACCTATCAATAGTTATGGATTCAATTACTCAATCAAAAAATATAAATTGAATGAATTTTTTTTAATTAAATGATATTTTGCCTATAAGCTCACTTTAACTTTAAAGACATATAGATTAAAAATGAAGAGATGGAAAAATATTTCAAGCAAATGGAAAGCAAAATAAAACAGAGATACTTACATAAGTCAAAATAGACTTTAAGCTAAAAATGGTCAAAAGAGACAGAGAGTCATTATACAATGACAAAGGGATCAATGCATGAAGAACATGTAACAATTTCTATACAATTAATATCAAAGTACCTAAATATACAAATCGAATACTAACTGAACAAAAAGGATAAATACATAGCAATAAAAAAATTGGGAACTTTAATACCTTACTCTTAACAACAGACAGATCATTCAGATAGAATAAGGAAACAGTGGATTAGAACACTACAGATCAAGTGGACTAATAAACATAAATAGCGAATGCTATCCAACAGCAAAATATACATGCATCTCAAGCACACCTGTGACATTTTCTAAGATTGAGCATATGCTAGGCCACAAAACAAGTCCTAGCAAATTTAATAAGACTGAAATTATAACAAGTATATTCACTGTCTATAATGGTATGAAATTAGAAATTTAATAACAGCAGGAAAACTCCCAAATACATGGAAATTAAACAATACACTGCTGAAAAGCCAATGCATGAAAAAATAAATTTAAAAGAAAATTTAACATATCTTAAAATTGATGATATGGAAAAACAATATACTAAATCTTATGGGATACAGCAAAAGCAGTTTTCTAAGAGGGACATTTAGAGTTATAAATGATTATAAAAAGAAAATAGAAAGATCTCAAATTAAGTTTCTAAAGGAACTAGAAAAAGAAGAAAAAACGTAAGTTAATTGTTAACCAAAAGAAGAAAATAAAGATCAGGGAAGAAGTAAATGAATAAAAAGAAAAATAATAGAAAATAACAAAAAATAAAAATATAAAACAGTTCTTTAAACGAAATGGACAAACCTTTAGCTAGACTAATAAAAATTAAAGCTGGTCATAAATCAATAAAATAATAAATGAAAGAGAAACCATTACAACTGATACCACATAAATATAAAAACTTAAAAGAGAGTACTATGGGATACACCCTTGTGACTCAGGCATAGGAGTGCAGACCACATACAAACCCCAGGATGTGGGTTGGAACTCAGGGCCACTGTGAAAAATAAAAGTGAACAGTTAAATAAATAAAAATGTTTCTCCTCCTCTTCCTTCTCTTTATTAAAAAGAGAGAGAATACTATGAACATATGTCAGCAAACTAGATAACCTAGGAGAGATGAATAAATTCCTAAAAACATAAAACCTACCAAAACTAAATCAGAATGAAATAGAAAATCCAAACAGATCAATAGCCAGGTAGTAATTAGTAGTTAAAATTGGTAATCAAAAACATCCCCTCTCCCCCCCCAATTCCAGTGTCACATGTGAATTCTACCAAACATTTAAAGAACTAACACTATTGCTTCCCAAGCTCTCCCAAAATATTGAAGAGGAAGAAATACTCCCTAATCATTTTATGAGGCTAACATTACCCTGATACTAAAGCCAGATACACGAAAAGGAGAAATAAAACTGAAAAGCACATACATGCAAAGTCATGATGAAGCATGGTGGGAACAGCCAATTGTCTGGTAACAGCTGAAGTAGTAAATGAATGGAAAAGCAGGAAGTGAAGTACTGGTAGATCAGGGGCAGGTTTAAGAATTTTAGAGTTGATATTTAAACTGAGGGAAAAGTGAAGAACTTAAGTTTTTTTTTTTTAAACTTAACAAATTACTTATTAGCAGAATGGGCATATTGGAGTTAGTCCACTCTGAAAGGAGGTGATCTTAATAGTCTTAAAATGTAACAGTGAGAACAAACTCTCCAATGCTGTAAGCACCACTGATATTGAAAGGGACAGGTTCTCACCCTACAACCAATCCACTAAGGTTATCACCAATGCCAGCAGTACACAGACAAAAGAGAGCCTAGAGATGGAACCCCTCAGGGTCTCTGTTATCTCTCTTTCATATTCTTCTTGCTGAAGTTTTTGTTTCAACAAATGAAAATACTTCAGTTAGATCTGTGCATATTTCATCTATTGGTTACCCTGGCTCTCTGTCCTGTGTTTTCTGCTCTCCCGAACCCTATTGTTCTCCAAAGGAAAATATTTTTGTTTTCCATACCAGGATAGTATTCCTCTCTCAGGTGAAGTTCCCAGGTGCTGGGGCACCCAATTTAGGAGTAAGCACTTCAGTCTCAGGAAAAGGCTCTGCATCACTGGGGTCCCTCCCAACCTTTGGTTGTTGTGCCCAAGCAGCAGTCCTGATGAGACCATGTCTCTCTGTTTCTTTCTCTCTTTCCTTCTTTCTCTTTTTTAAAATATTTATTGAGGTAACATAGCTTTATAAAGTAATATAAACCCATAGAGGATCATTATGTATTATGGTGGGTGTATTTTTTTTTTGTAGGCATAGAACAAACAATCCTAAAATTTATATAGAAACACAAAGGTCGACATGCCCTGATAGACTATCAGTTGGGTCAATTGCCTCTGAAGGCATACAGGCCACATACCCCCCGGGTTCAAGTTCTGGGCCTGGGGTAAACAACCAGTATGGACAACTTAATTAAAAAAAAAAAAAGAAAGTTTGTCTTCTCTCTTCCTGCCTGCCTGCCTACTTATCTTTATTCTTACCTACACCTTTTCTTCAAAAACACAACAAAAGAAAAAAGAAAAAGCGGAAGTCAGCATGCCCTTGTGACCTAGCAGTCTAGTAGACCTTAGGCACAGTCCACACACATTCCAAAGTTCCAGTTTTAAGATCCAGGGCTGGGGGAACAACCAATGTGAACAACTTAACTAAAAATAAATAAAGTACTTCTTCCTCCTCTCTCTTCCTTCCTACTTTCTTTCATTCCTGCCTGTACCTTTCCTTAAAAAACAAACAAAAACCACAGAAGTTCCCAAATAGCAAAGCAGTCCTGAGAAAGAAGACAAATACTTGACATACCCCACATCCTAATTTAAAAATATGTTACAAAGCAATACTAACAAAAATAGTGTGGCACTGGTATAAAAACAGATACATAGACCTATGGAACAGAATCAATTGCCCAGAATATTTCCATCCATATGCAAGAGTTCTAGGAAACTCCATGGACAAATGACAATTTCTTCAATAAATGGTGCTGGGAAAATTGGATATATATTTGTAAGGGAATGGAATAGACACCTATGTAAATAGTATTTATAAAAATTAATTTTAAATGGATTAAAGATTTCAATTAAATACCCCAAACCATAAAACTATAAGAAAAACATAAAAAGATTAAAACAGAGAAAAGATTCTTGACATGGATCTTGGCAACGAATTTTTGATCATAATACCTAAAGCACAAAGAACAAAATAAAAAGAACAAGTCACCATAGTAAACTAAAAACTTTCTGCACAGCAAAATAATCAATTAGATGAAAAGACAATCTATTGAATGGAAAAGAAAATTGCAAACACACATCTGAGCTATAACTGACATCTAAAATACATAATAAATGCATACAATTTACTAGCAAAATATCAAATAATCCAATTTAAAATGAACAAAGGACCTGAGTAGACTTTTTTTTTTTCTGAAAAACATTAAAATGACCAACAGACACATGAATATGGTAGGGGTGAGACAGGAGACAAAAGAAAACAAGAAACTGAAAGTTGTCACTTTGCAGCCAAGCATGAAAAACATAATGTTTTGCAATTTGAAACAAGACAGATGTTGTTAAACCCCACCCATCAAGGACAGACCCTCCTGTTAAGACATCTTGACTCCCTACCCTGCTATGAAGAGCACACCAGGTGGCCTTATCAGGACTCCAAGTCCACCCCACCATGCTTGCTGAAACTTCCCTTAAAAACTTCTTTCCCCTGGCATTGGTGTATTGCTTTACCCTCTTCTCTGAAAGAAGCTTTCCCAGCCTGCACTTGGGACAATGGAGTCTCACTTAGAGCCCATCTGGTTCCCTTGTCTCTGCCTCTTATTGTCAAACTGGCTTACAAGGGGAGAGTTAGGATAAAATGTAAATTTTTATGATCTCTACATTTCTACAAACTTCCAAATCAGCATGGGAACAGGTTGGAGCAAATTCAGCCCTCAACAAGAGAACAAAGAAGCATGAAATTCCTTCAAGACCACACTGGCACAGGGGACAATCTTTTTACAAACTCCTGTAAAATATTCACAGGATGTTCTCTTATCTTACCTGAAACTGCCCACAGCATGGCTTCATTGAAAGATAAATAAAAGCACTCCTTATCAATAGCCCACTACTCAGGCTAAAAGAGGGACATAAATTTGACAAACAGCCTTTTCTGCCCACAGAGCACTACTCTCTCATGCTTCTGCTTTCTTCTCTTTTCTCTAATAAACCTATAAATTCACTTCTAACTGTCTCAAGAATTCTTTCTTGATCTGTTTGGTCACCAAACCCCAAACTGCCCCAGCAACAAAAAGATGCTCAACATTACAAATCATAAGAGCAATGCAAATCAAACCCACAATGAGAAAGTAAGTCCCCTTCTGGGTATATATCCAAAGTAAGTGAAGTCACCCATGTTTATTACAGCATTATTTACATCAGCTAAGACATAATAACAATCTAACTAAAGCAAATGTGATATATGTACACACACAAATGTTATTCAGTTACAAAAGAAGGAAATCCTGCCACTTGCAATAACACACATGAATCTTGAGGAAATTATGATAAGTGAAATAAGCCTGATAGGGAAAGACAAATACTGTATAATTTCACTTATATATGGAATCTTAAAAAAACCCCAAACAGCGAACTCTTAGAAACAGAAATCAGATTTGTGGTTGCTATGGGTAAGATGTGTGGGGTGGGGGGACTGAGTAAAAGTGATCAAAAGCTACAAACTTCGGTTATAAGGTAAATACATTCTTTGATATAATATACAACAGGATGACTATAGTGGACAATACTGTTTTATAGACAGTAGGTCCTTGAATAACATCAATTCATTCATTAACAAAATGATGGTTTTTTGATGCCAGATTTGGGGTTTAATGGAAAATGACTAATAAAAATTCTTGGACATGATACAATGATACAACTAAGTATGTTTATTAAAGAGAGAGATAGCACAGGGATAGGATCTGGTGGGCAAGCAGAAAGTTGCTGCCCCATTGGGTCGAGAGGCAGCCAAATATATACCTTGACCTAGCACAGGAGAGGGCTTTTCTGGTAGAGTAGTTATCTATTAATATATTACAGATCGAGAGGAATGCTTAATCATTAAAGGGCTGAAAGAATAGTGGCCATAAAGAATTTCAAATGAGATAAGAGACAGGTGGGGAGGGTGTTTTGTGAAACTTTCCAGGAATCTGCAACATGGTTGTCTAGAAGAAATTTATGGCTTCTTGCTTCCTGGAAGGCCTAATTGGTTTCACCCTGTCACCCTGCATGCTGGCTTGAAAACTTACAGGAATGCTTGAAAGTTTGTAGAAATGCTACATACTTCTGAGTTTCCCCTCAACAGTTTCATTATAACATTGATGAGAAAAAAGAAACCTTGACTGGTGTTGAAAAAAATGACATTTTCAAGGACCTGATTTGTTAAAAGTCTTTTTCTTAAAGTCACAGTTGCCAAAAATATTTAGATAAGTTTAAATGAGATCTTGAAGGAGAGCTTACAAAATTAATGATTAACAAGAATAGCAAAACTGTTTCTCTTTTTTTCTTTCAATCTTACCGCTGCTGAAAAACCAACCCCGAAGCTAAGTGCTAAAATCAAAAGTCAAGCCCTCAAAGCAGGATGCAGCCAGGTGTTACCCATCAATAACAAAGCAACTGCTCCAGATGCACATCTGTCTTTCCCAAATTCCCTTCTTCCTTTAATTCCTTCACTTGAGGACTTCAGACTGATCTCCTTCCCCCCACAGCCCCCTTTCCAAATTATCCATAACTGAATAAAGTCTCTTTTCAATATCAAATCTCATACTCCATGTTTGGCAGTTGGCAATGGGCAGAAAGAAACTTGGCACTTTCGAACTTACTGTATTTGAAAGTTGCAAGGAGAGTAGATCTTAAAGTTCTTATCCAATGAAAAAAGATTTTTTTAGTTACTATGTGAAATGATGAATGTTAAATAAAATTATTGTGGTAATCATTTCACAATACATACATAAAGCAAATCATTGTATTATGTACCTAAAACTTATACAATGTTGATTACATTTCAATAAAACTGGAATAAAATCCATAAAAAAAATTCTTCTTACTGATAGACCCTTGTGCGGAGGGGTGGGGATGGAGTCCTTGAGTTTGGTAAACAGGAGGGGAGTTAAACAGCATTTGATCTTGTTTCAGGCTGCAAAACCTTCCATTTCTCATGCTTGGCTGGAAAGTGACAACTTTCAGTCCTTTTGTCTTACTCTGACCTATCCTTGGATGAGCCTGCCGCTGTTCACTTACTCCCCCAGACCCTGGTAATCACTCCTTTTTGTTCTCTGTGTCTGTTAAATTGACTATACTAGATATGTTAGTGGAATTACAGATATTTCCTTTTTTTGTATCTTGCTTATTTCACTAAACATAATGTTTTCTGTTTCTAGCCAATGTAGCAAATAGAAAATTCCATCCATTTTTTATAGCTGAATAATATTCCATTATATGTATATATACAGCATTTTGCTTATTTATTCACCCAGGGTTGGACATTTGGGTTGTTCCCGTCTTTAGACTATTGTAATGAATGGTGTTATGAGCATTGGTGTAAAAGGAACTGTTCATTGAGCTGAGGTCCTGCCAGGGATGACCTACCCAAAGACCAGTAGGCAGAGAGAATGACCTAGGGGTGCCTCCAACTGATCCTCAGTTACTGTCATCTGTCCATCATCACCCCCACCACTCAACACCCAGGTTTTTATTATGTAGCTCAGGGATTTCCCCTTTGTTCTTTTCTACCACTGATGTCTCAGTTTTTGGGTGGTAATGGGAATCTTGCCTTTATAATTAATAAAATACAAAAAAAGTAACCTCCCTCCCCCAAAAAAATATCTGTTCGAATCCCTCCTTCAAATTTTGTGTATATGCTCAGAAGTGGTATTGCTGGGTCAAATAATGCATCTATGTTGATTTTCATTTTAAGGATTATCAATACTGCCTCTCCAGCAGCTACACCACTTTACATTCCCACCAGTAATGCACAAGGATTCAGATTTCTCTATAGTTATACCAACATTTGCTGTTTTCTATTATGAGAAGATATTGAATTATGCCAAATGTTTTTTTCTACCTCAATCAAAATGGACACATGGTTTCCCCCTTCATTCTATTAACCTGTTACTTTTCTCCAGCTTTATTGAGGTAAATTGACAAAATTATATGTATTGAAAGTGTACAACATAATTTTATATATATATGTGTGTGTGAATGTGTGTGTGTGAAATGATTACCACAGTCAGGTTAATTAACTTATCCATCATGTTATATGTTTCTTTTGTCTTTTGTGATCAGAATGCTTTTCAAGATTTATCTCAGCAAATTTCAAGTACTGTACACAATAGTTTTCTTTTAAAAGAAAGGTACAGGCAGGAAGAGAGAGTAGCACTTTATTTTTATTTTAGTTGTACATCTTGCCTGTTCCCCCAGTCTCAGGACAAGAATATGGGTCCTTGGGATGTAAATGGACTGCATTCTTGGCTTAAGGCAGTGGACCAAACCGCTACTCCACCAGGGCACACCAATGAAATATTTTTAACTATAGTCACTATGATGTATATACATTAGATCCACAGAATTTATTCATCTTATAGCTAAAAGCTTTGTACCCTTTGACCAGCATATCTCAAATTTCCATCACTCCCCCATCCTCTTGGACCTAGGTAACTATGATTCTATTCTATTCTGTTTATTTGAATTCAACTTTTTGTTTTGTTTTTCACCCACACATGTAAGTGAGATCATATAGTATTTGTCTTTCTTTTTCTGGTTTATTTCACTTAGTAATATATCCTCTAGATGGTTGTTGAAAATGGCAGGATTTCCTTCTTTCTCATAGTTGAATTTTCTTTCATCTGTATGTATGTATGTATGTATTATCCTATCTATATCACATCTTTATCCATCATCTGTGAATGGATGCTTAGGTTGTTTCCATATCTTGGTTATTGTGAATGATACAATGAACATAACATAGCAGTGTAGATATCTCTTTGAGACACTGATTTCTTTTTTTTTTTAAAGAAAAAGTGCAGACAGGGATGAAGGCAAGTAGGTAGACAAGCAGAAAGAGAGAGGAGGAAGAAGTATTTTACTTTAATCCATTTTTTGTTGTTCAAACTTGTCCACCCCAGATCCCAGACTCAAAGCCAGGGTTATATGGTCTGCATCCTTTGGAGCTCTGCCAGGGTAAGCCCTAATTTCACTTTCTTTGGATATATGTTCTGAAGTAGAATTGCTGCAGAACTTTTTTTTTTTTCAGGAATCGCCACACGGTTTTCCATAATGACTGTACATTTTGTATAGTATTGTGGTAGAAGACCTTTTCCCTGACTCCAATGCAAAAGTTAGTCTGCCCGGAATTTTCCACGGTACAAGAGGCTGGAGTTATGTCCAAGGACAAGCAAGCATCACCTCCCTACTCTGCAGCTGTACATAACTGATAAGAGTTGCCAGTAGAAACCACATGTAGCCAAGGAGATGAATCTTTACCTACGAGTATAAAGGGAGCTCCCTTTGCTAAGCTTTGGGTAACAATACTCCTGGGCGAGCACCAGTGCTTACAACAAAGTGACTTTTCTCTATCTGAGTGCTCAGCTGTCAGTCTTGCCATCTGGAGGCTCTGCCATAACACTTGGTGCATTGGCCGGGAAGACCATCAGCTGTGCTGACCCTTGGTTGCCACTGCCGATGGGGGCCAACGTTGAGTCCTCCACCCGAACCCAAGGTGGAGGGATGGCACCACCAGGTAATTTCTGGTTCCCAGTCCATATCAGGCCTGGTGGGATTGGATTCCTTTTGTGCCTCAGTGGACTCAGTAAAGGCGAGAAAAGTCTTTCAGGACCAGACATCTTTTTGGTAATTGTTCTCGGGGACCCAGTCCGAGTTCATGCCAGACATTCAAAGTGGAAGAAGGGCTTGATCATCCCTTAGGCAACTTTGTTGTCTATGGGAACAGGGACTTTCCTGTGTGGAAGCCAAACTTGGACTGATTGGCGTGTAAATGTGAGAATGAATGTTCTGCTCCGTGGTGAAAGCTATGGAGTCTGTTTGACTCCCAGTCTGCGGTTCTGTGGTGACCTTTATGGCTTTAGGGAACTTCAAGAAATTCAGTTCCTCCTCCCTGCAGTGTCAGTCAGGGTCAGGGGTTTATACTGATGCACACTCAAAAGCTAAGAGGCATCTAAATCCCCAAGAGGGGAGTAGCCAGAAGGACAAAGTGAAAGTTTTCCCTGTGTTCATCTTGCATTTCCATTCATTGGTAGGGACCTACTGTCTACAATCATGGGAAGTAGTCCTTCTAAATGAACTATTTTAGAATGTATGTTGAAAAACTTTAAGAAGGGATTTACAAGTGATTATGGTATCAAATTGGCCCTTTGGGAATTATACCAGTTATGTGAATTAGAGTGACCAGCCTTTGGGGTAGTTTGGCCATCAGAGGGGACCTTAGATCTCCCCACAGTGAGGGCTGTTTACAAGGTTGTGATAGGAAACCCAGGCCACCCTGGTCAGTTTCCATATATAGACCAGTGGTTAGAAATTGCCCAAGTTAAGTCTCTGTGGGTCCAACTCTGCATTAGTGGTCAAGGACAGTGTAAAGTTTTAGTCAGCCAGGAAAGGAAGCAGATGCCTCAGAAGAAACAGAGGCCACCAATCTTCCAGGGAGATCCAGAGGCGGTTTCTCCACAGAACTTGCTACCTCCATATGCTCCTCAGGCTGTTCCCAATGCTCCACCAGACCCAGACAGGCCACCACCCTCAGTCTCGAGACCCCAAAACCCAGAGCTTCAGCCAGACTCTCCAGAGTCAGTTGGCAGATGCCTGAGATCAGCCAATCAAGGCCCCAAACCAGCAGCAGCCATGCAGTTGCTTCTCCGTGAGGCCAAGGATCCTCAGTGGCTGGCCCTGGATGGGACCCTACGGGAGTGGGGATCAGTCTTATCAGGCTTTCACTATGACTGATCTCCTGAAATTGGAAGAACCACACCCCAGCTTACTCTGAAAAGCCTCAGGCCATGATCGATCTCCTGGAATCGATCTTTTAGACCCAGAGGCCAACATGGGTTGACTGCTGTTCTCTTCAATACTTAGGAAAGAATGAGAATTATGACAAAGTCTAGGAAGTGGCTTCAGAGTCAGGCCCCAGTGGGCACCACAAACACAGAAAATTGGGTAAAAGACGCCCTTCCAGATCACACCCACCTCCCCACCCCCATGAGACCCTAACACTGAGGAAGGGAGAAGTCAGTTGGAGAGATAGCACCAGGCCTTCCTCCAGGGCATCCAGGCAGGAACTAAAAAATCCCGCTAGCATGGCTAAGACCTCAGAGGTCCTCCAGAAACCAGAGGAAAGTCCAGTGAACTTTCATGAGAGACTTTATGAGGCATTTAGGGTCTGTACTCCCTTTGATCCCAAGGCCTCAGAGAATAAAAGAATGGTTAACACTGCCTTTGTTGACAGGCTCAGCCAGATGTAAGAAGGAAACTTCAGAAACTGGAGGGGTTTTCAGGCAAGAATGCCACTGAGCTTCTGGAGATAGCAAATAAGGTCTTCATTAATTAGGACTGAGCACTGAGGAAGGAGGCTAATGAGCTGCTGAGGAAGAAAGTAAACCTCCTAGCAGCTACCTTAAGACAAAACTCAGAGGCACCGGCCTTGAGACTCCCAGATGTGGCCCGGGACTTTAACCTGTTTGTACATGAGAACAGGTAGCTCTGGGCACTGACTCAAGAATTTGGGCCTTGGCAGAGATCAATAGCTTATTGTCAAAGAAGTTTGACCCAGTTGCAGAAGGTGGGCCACTTGCCTGAGAGCTCTTGCAGCCACTACGCTGTTAGTCAAAGAGGCAGACAAGCTTACATTGGGACAAAACCTAAATGCTAAGGTGCACCATTCTGTCATCACACTCATGGATGTCAAGGGGCAACACTGGCTATCATGCCCGGATGACCAAGTACCAAGGGCTCTGTGTGAAAACCCACAGGTGTGACTGAAAGCAGAAAAAACCTTAAACCCCACCACCTTCTTGCCTGTTGCCGCGGGGGCCCCAGAGCATGACTGCCTGGAGGTTCTTGATGAAGTTTATTCTAGTCGACCAGACTCGACAGACAAGCCCCTGCAAAACCCTAACCTCATTCATTATACAGATGGTAGCAGTTTCACAGATGAGGGCAGGAGACACTCTGGGTGTGCTGTTGTATCGGACTATGAGACTACAGAGGCAAAAGCCTTGCCTGAGGGATGGTCAGCCCAGAGGGCAGAACTATGGGCCCGAGTCAAGGGAACCCAAGGAAGTAGCAGTCACACACTGCAAGGGGCGCCAGAAAGGAAAGGACTCAATATCGGAGGGAAACCGCTGAGCAGACACAGCAGCTAGACAAGCGGCCAAAGAACAGACAGTATCATCAGGGATCACGCTAGTCCCAGAACTGCCTACACCCCCTCATACACGGCCCAGGAAAAGGAATGGGCACAACAGGAAGGGAGAAAGGTCACAAAGGAAGGACGGTGGTGCTCCCAGACCGCAGGATCATGTGCCCGGACAGCTAGCACACAGGGCAGTCCTTCAGCAGCATGAACTCACCCACCAGGAGAAGCTGCTCGAGAAACTTTGTTGAGCCGGTGCTACCTGATCGCTTGACTGCTGTACCTCTGTGCCTCGGTGACACGGTGCTGCCTCCTTTGTGCACAGAACAACGCCTGACGGGGTCCTCTTGGGCCAGCAGGAATTCAACGCTGTGGCCAGACTCTCTTTGAAGACTTAGAGATAGACTTTACTGAGATAGGACCAAGCAGAGGGAATAAATATCTCTTAGTCTTTGTCTGCATCTTCTCAGGCTGGGTCGAAGCACACCCCACCATACAGAAAAGGCCAGAGAGGAAACCAAGGCACTGCTAAAAGACATCATCCCATGATATGGGATGTCATTGACTACAGGATCAGACAATGGCCCAGTCTTTGTAGCAGAAGTTGTGCAACAGGTAGCTAAGGCCATAGGCATCCTTGCACTTACACACGGCCTATCAGCCCCAGAGTGCAGGAAAGGTAGAGCGCATGAACTGGACCCTCAAACAGGCTATGGCTAAATTATGTCAGGAAACTAGTCTACCCTGGACAGACATACTGCCCTTAAGCCTCCTACAGGTACCCTGTGCCCCTAGGGCCAGAATAGAATTTTCCCCTTTTGAGATTCTATATGGTAGACCCCTCTTAAGTAGACCTAAGGAGGTCCTAAAAGAACTAGGAAACTTAAAAATCTAGAAACAATTACGGGAACTAGGAAAAACAATCCTTGAAGTACATAGATCGGTTATAGACAGACTACCTGTCTCCTTAGGAATAACTGTACACCCCTACAAACCAGGGGACCAAGTATAGGTAAAGGACTGGAAAAAGGAACCCCTGAAGCTGCCCTGGAAGGGGCCCTATTTGGTCATACTAACCACTCCCACAGCTCTTAAAATTGCAGGCCTGAACACGTGGATCCACCACTCGGGTGAAAGCAGCCCACCAGTGGAGTGAGACACCACTTGAGTGGAAAGAGGACCCCTCTGAACACCGTCCAAGCTGGACTGCCCAAAAACTGTCTCCCACTCGTCACAGGCTGACACACATTACAGAAGAGACTCGTGGAGACCAATGACCCACCTGACTCACTAACAGATGTCAAGCCTGACCTTGTTTATCCTTCTCATTTTGTTCTGGGCCCTGCTCTGCCCCTTTGCTCTTATTTACCAGCTGTGTGGGCCCCTGGTGTGGGCCTGTTGCTTCTCAGTCAACACAGATTGCTGAGACCACAGACCCCTTTCTTCCACCGTGCTGTACTACTGCAAGAATATTTCTCTGCCCCCTAACGATGTTCCCCTCATTATTGCTTATAGCTCTCCCCTTTATCCCTGGTACCTCGATTGGCAGGCCAGATACCAGCCCTACGAATATGGTCTGTTAGAAGACACTGAATGATTTAACAAGGGTCAGAACCAGAACTTCACAGATTCATCTGATCTCGGGAGTTCCTTGTTCGGAAGCATTAGCTGGTTATCGTAGCTCTTGCCCCTGTCAGGGCCCCTCCTTATATTGTTACTTGCACTCTTCTTTGGTCCCTGCATCCTGAACCTACTCACCCATTTTATCTCCTCTCACCTAGAGGCCTTAAAGCTTCAGGTGTTACTCCAGACCAGGTCACCAAACTGCCATTACAACTCTCTGGGCAAAGAAGACTCACCACCCCTGTTCCCAACTCCAGTTAAGAGTCTCCTGTATAATTCCTGTATAATCACCAAGGCTGTAAATCATCTTGAAGATCAAGAGCGGGGAACATGGTAGAAGATCTTTTTCCTGACCCCAAAGCAAAGGTTAGTCTGCCTGGAATTGTTCATGGTACTATGGAGGCTGTAGCTATATCCAAGGACAAACAAGCATCATCTCCCTACTCTGCAACTGTACCTAACGGATAAGAGTTGCCAGTAGAAACCACATGTAACCAGGGAGATGAATCTTTACCTCAGAGTATAAAAGGAGCTTCCTCAGCTTTGGGTAACAATACCCCTGGGCCAGCACTGGTGCTTGCAATAAAGTGCCTTTTCTCTACCTGAGTGCTCAGCTGTCAGTCTTCTCATGGTCTGGAGGCTCTGCCATAACAGTATAACACTCCTACCAATAGAATACAAGAATTCCCTTTTCTCCACATGCTCACTAACACTTGTTACTGCTTATATTTTTGATAAAAGCCATCCTAACATCCTAAGTCCATATGATGATTGAATGTGGATTTTGAAAAAAATCCTCAGTTCATTTTGGATAAAGGTTAAGAATGAACCATGAATTTACTGAAATTGTTTTAAAATCTATTTTTTCATTTTATTAACATACTCCATGAAATAGTTTTCTTATCATGAGCTTAGACATAAGCAGGTAGGGCTTTTATCACCTCAACACAGTTTAAATAACGGAACAGGATGCAATTTTAATGATCACTTTTAAAGGTTTTAAATATTTATATATACATTATATTGATCCAAAGCATACTTACAGCCATGTAATATGCCGAAGAGTTCACTTATAACTTTGCTTTAGTTACAACTATAGAACAAGTTACCAGCTTTTTTTCCATAATAAATGTCAGTTGGCAAATTTTCTCTAAGCAAAGTTTCTAAAATTACTCTAAAATTATGTTTGTTCTGATTGTTTAAGGGAATATAATTTTATGTCTGTCGAATTTCATATTTAAAAAACTTTCATTTGTGTATTTTTACTTCATTTTATAAGTAATTAACTTTTATCTTGTTAGTGAATAAATCAGTGACTGATGAATTAAAAATAAAAATGTCCAATACACGGATGCTACTTAGTCCTGGTCTGCTTAGGTAGAATGCACTCTTTCAAAACAGAGGGTGCATTTTATTTAAATTTGCCTGTCAGTACCCAAAGACAATTTTTAGGAAACATGTGAATAAAATTTCAATTCTCAGCTCAAGGCACACAGCTTTCATCAGATTATCCTCAATGATTAATTTGGTAACATTTATTGAAATTTGTTAAATGCTAGGGTCTGGGTTAAGCTCTTTTCTTTCCATTTTCCCTTTCCCTCACTTTCTCCTTCCTCGCCAGGAGAGGATGTGCCCAGCATCACGACCCACCCAATCTGACCATTAGTTGGTGAAGCCCGACTCCCATTACTGCTCAGTCCCGCCCAAACCACGCCCCCACGCAGCCCGCCAGGTGTGCCGTTTTTTGCTTTTTTAAGGGAAGGTGCAGGCAAAAATGATGCTAATAGGCAGGCAGGCCAGGAGAGGAGGAAGCATTTATTTATTAAGTTCATCCTTGTTAACCCTGGTATTGTAGGCTGGAGACAGCAGGCTTAATGGCTAAGCCACCAGGGTGTACCTCTTTTTTTTTTTTCAAGAGAGGAAGGAGGAAGAGGAAATATTTATTGTTTATTTTGCTCCCCCTCCTCAAGAATCCGGATTTTCACTTTAGGTGGTCTACACATCTGTCATCTCAGCCTCCTAAACCACAGGGGTGCCCCGGTTCCTTCAATTTCAAGTGATAATCTAGCAGAGTAGAATATCCTTGGTTGGAGTTTCAGTACTTTGAATATATCATGCCATTCGCTTCTGGCCTATAAAGTTTCCACTGAGAAATCTGTAGACAATCTAATTGGGTTTTTCTCTTATGTGACTTTTTTTTCTCTTTGATTTTGTATCTTGAATATTTGTTTAATTATACTGTGTCTTAGTGTGTATCTGTTTAGGTTTATTTTGTTTGGAACTCTTTGAGTCTCCCGGATCTGGATGTCTGTTTTCTTCCCCAGATTAGGGGAGTTCTCAGCTATTATTTCTTCTATTAAGGCTTCTGCCCTTTCTGTCCTTTCTGGGACCCCTGTGCTGTGAATATTGTTCCTCTTGATGTTATCCCATACCTCTCTTATGCTGTCTTTGTTTCTTTTGCTTTTTCTCTTTGCGGGTCTGCTTGGGTGCTTTCCACTGTCTTTCCTTCTAACTTACTGATTCAGTTGGAAGCTTCCTCCATCTACCGTTGAGCTTTTATTGAGTAATATGTTAGAAGCTATAGCCAGAAGTTTTCTGATGACTAAAATTTCCCATTAAACTGCTCAGTTTTATAACAAAATTAAAAAGAACAAAGATTTTCTCAGAAAAATAGTTTCACATTAAAAATATGAAAGTTCTGGTGACTGAATAAAACATTACTTGACAATAAAAACATGTTTATTTGTATGTTTCCCCCGGCCTGAGTCTTGAACCTGGGTCCTTGGGCTTTACATGGACCAGCTTAGCTACCAGCTTAGGGGCTGAGACACCAGGGTGCACTAGTATTGCCATATTAATTTCAAACTCTACTTGTTCATTGCTGGAATATAAGAAATTTAGTGGCTTTTTTATATTTGCCTTGTATCTTGCAACCTTGTTATTGTAGTTTATTTCAAGAGTTTTTTTTTTGGGCGGAGGGGTGAGTCTTTTGGATTTTCTACATAGATAATGCCATCTGCAAATAAAGACAATTTTATTTGTTACTTCAAATTAGTATACCTTTTATTTATTTTTCTTATTGCATTAGCTGGGACTTCCAATATGATGTTGCAAAGGAGTGAAGAGAGGGGACAGTCTTGCCTTGCTCCTGTTGCCAGTGGGAAAATTAACTTCTCACCATTAAGTATAATGTTATCTGCAGGTTTTTGTGGATATTATTTATCAAGTTGAGGAAGTTTCCCTCACTTTCTAGTTTACAGAGTTTTTATTATGAACGGCTGTTGGATTTTTGTCAAAGATTTTTTCTGCAACTTGCAATTAATTAGCCTGTCATGTAATAGATTACATTAACTGATTTTTGAATGTTGAACCAACCTTGCATACCTGAGACAAATTCCATTTGATTGTGGTGTATAATATTTTTCAGAAACATTTTATTTTTATTTAGTTGTTCACATTGGCTGTCCCTCTACCCCCACCCTGAACACAAACTCTTGCTCTTGGGATGTATGTGAACTGAGCTCTTTTGGAGGCAGTTGACCTAACCACTGTTCCACAGGGCATGCTGGTGTATACCTTTTTTTTTTATACAGGTTGTTAGATTTGATTTGCTAACACTTTGTAAATAATTTTTGTATCTTTTCATGACCGATATTTTTAGTTTTCTTTTTTTTTTAAAGGAAACGTGAAGGCAGGAATGAAAGTGAGAGGAAGAAGCAACATTTATTTTATTTAGTTTTTCATCTTGGTTTTTCTTCCCAGCCCCAGGATGTGAATTCTGCTCCTACAGTTCTTTCAGTTTTTTGTCTCATGTAGGTTGATGCTCTGTTGTTATAAGGATTGTTGTCTTGGGAAATTTATCTGTTTATATAATGCTTTTCTTGAATTGAATCTTCTTTGTGCTGAAGTCTGCTCTATCTGATTTAATATAGCTGTTCCTGATTCCTTTTGATTGAACAGTGTATCTTTTTCTATTCATTTACTTATAATCAATATGTGTCTTTTATTTAAAGTAGGTTTCTTATAGGCAACATATAACTGGGTCTTTTTGTTTGTTTGTTTCACTATACAGTCTTTTAATTGGTTCATTTAGACCATTGATGTTCAGACTGATAATGACATAATTGCTTAATGCCTATTTGTTGCTGTTTTCTACGTTATGCTTTTCTTTGTTCCTGTTTTAATCTTTTACTCCTTTACTACTTTTTATGGTTTTTATTGAGCATTTTATATGATTATATTTTCTTAGCATAGCACTTAAATTTTTTTTTTTACTGGTTACTTGATAGTTTGAAATATACATTTATAACTAATACAGGTTCACTTTCAAATAACACTGTGCTCATTCATGAGTAGAGTGGTTCCCTTATATGAAAATTGTCCTGGTGTGCCCTGGTGGAGCAGCGGTTAGGTCTGTCTCCTCAGAAGGAGAGCAGGCCATAAATCCCTGTTTGAGTCCTGAGTCCACAGGAAAGCAATCAGTGTGAACAGCTAAATAAAAATAAAAGATGCTTCCTCCTCCTCTCCCTGCCTGCCTGCCTACTTGCCTTCATTCCTGCCTTCTCCTTTCCTTTAAAAAAAAAAGGAAAAGAAAATTGTTCTGGAGCTTCCTGGTGGAGTAGTGGTTTGGTCAGCCCTTTTCCACTGGCACAGTTGAAATATATCAGAAAGATCCTGGTTTGAATCTTGAGGTGGGGATCAAGTCCTGCGGTGGGAATGGGTTGATGGCAGGGGTGGGTGGATTGTAGGGTGGGTGGAGATGGGTGGGAGGGACAACCAAGATGAACAACTAAATGAAATAAAACACTTCTTCCTCCTCTCCCTGCTTTGCTTGCCTTCATTCCTGCCTGTATGTTTCCTTTAAAAGAAAACTGTCTTAAGCTCTCTCTCCTATTCCTTGTATTATTGTTGTCATACATTTCACTTCATATAAGCACACTTTTATGTAATCAAATATACTGATGCTCTTATTGTTTTGAATAAACTTATCTGTTAGGTCAATTAAGCATAACAAAAGTAAAATTTTCTTTTATTTCACTATCTCTTCTTTTTCTCTTTAAATATATGTATATATAATCTCCAAGTTTTGACATAATTTCCTTTTATCTAAATAACTTTTGAAAACATTTCTTGCAAGGCAATCTACAGGCAACAAAGACCCTCAATTTTTGTTTGCTTGAGAAGGTCTTTATCTTCACTTTTGAAGGATAATTTTACAGGGTACAGAATTCTAGTTGGTCTCAAAACTTTAAACTATAGTCTCTTCTTGATTGAATAGTTTCTGAGATGTAATTCTTGCATTTGCTCCTGTTTAGAAAAGGTGTTTTTCCCCTTTGAGTTCTTTCAGGATTTTGTCTTTATCTTTGATTTTCTGTAGTTTGAAAACAATATGCCCAAGTGTAATTTATTCTGCTTTTTGTTCTCTGAGCTTCCAGGATGTGTGGTTTGTATAGAATTTTAATTTGAGGAAATTCCCAGTCATCGTTATTTCAATATTTTTTTTGTCTCTGGTATTTTTCTTGTGTATACATTCCATCTTTTGCTGGTGTCTCACAGTTTCTGATATTATGGTTTCTTTTCAGTTCTGGAAATTTCCATTAATAGATCCTCAGGTTCAGAGATTGCTATTAATAAGCCCATTGAAGTCATTTTTCTTTCTATTAGTGTTTGCTCTCTAGCATGTCTTTTTCATTTCTTTTCTTTTTTAAAGGTTCAAGTAGGAATGAAGGTGAGTAGGCAAAGAGAAAGAGAAGATAGAAGCATTTTATTTATTTATTTTTTAGTTACACATCTTGGTTGTTTTGCCCAGCCCAGGACATGAATTCATCTCCTTGGGATGTATGTAGACTGCACTTCAGTTGAAAGAAGTGGACCAAGCCATTACTCTATGAGGGCATGCTGCTTCTTGGTTATTTTGTGCTTACATTGCCCATTTAGTCTTTCATGTTATCTACTTTATCCAGTAGAGCCCTAGCATATTAATAATAGTTGTTTTAAATTCTTGGTTTGATAATTGAAACATTTCTGCTATGTCTGGTTCTGGTGCTTACTCATTCTCTTCAAATTGTGTTTACCTTTAATGTGCCTTATAATTTTTTCTTGAGAACCATACTTGATGTATTGGGTAAAAGAAACAGCTATAAATAGGGATTTAGTAGTGTGCTAAGCTATAGGAGGTGAGGAAGTATTCTAGAGTTCTATTGTTGCTAGGGGGCACAGGACACTGTGGGTTCAGTACGAGAAAGAATTCAAGGAGAAACATTTGATAATAGTACTCCATAAGTTTATTTGCAAGCAAGAGTAAAGTAAGGAAAGTAAGAAAAAAGGTACTCTTTAGAGAAAGAGTAGGCAGCTCTTTCTATAATGGAGACAGGAGTCTGCAAGTTTCTTAGGAAAAGATAGACAGGTGGGGCCATGAGGGCATGGGGATGGTTGTCCCTGGTCTCTGTGGGTAGTAAAGCTATGTTTGGGTTGCTTAAAGCTTGGATTCTTACAGGTCCAATTATGAAATTGTTTTCATTCTTGGACTCAGCTAACTCAAGGTCAGGGTTGTTAGTGAGCGAATGGGGTTGCCAGGGAAGTGTTTTGCTTAGGCTTGCTAGAAATCTCTCCCACTGACCATGGTCTATTTCTGCACTGATAGTCAAACATTTTGTTGCCTTGAGGCAGCTGTTTTCTATTTTTCACTTCTCATTCCCTCATGGGCCCTCTCCTTTTCTTCTCTGTCCCCTGTTCTGTTCTTCATCACTGTAATTAAGTCTCAACCTTTTGGTGAATTTATGACTGAACTTAAAATGTTTCTTAGTATCCCTCCCTTCCCTAGGTGGAACAGGGTGGCTAAAGTTTGTTGGAGTTGGGTATTTCCCTTCTTGAAGATCAGTTAGGTGCTGATAAAATACTAGGAGGTTAGACTCCATTTAGAGTCTGTACAGGAGGTTAGAAACCTGTACAGAGACGCAATGCTGGAGAACTTCAAGAATCTGACCTCAGTAATGTATCATGTATTCAAACCCAATGTGATCTCTTCGTTGGAACAAGATAAAAAATTGAAAACAGTGGAGAGAAGATTTCTCCAAGAATGAGAAACAAAACTAAAGACAAAGGACTCAACAATCCACAATGTACATTTTGGGTGCAAGATACCCATTCAACTAGAAAGGGAAAGAATTCTTTCACTTACTATGATTGTGAGAATCCTGGGGGAAAAAAAAAAAAAAAAAAACTTTAGCAAGCATTCCTACTTGAAGGTGCACAGGAGAACTGGACATAAAGGGAACTCTAAAAAAGATGATTACTATGGAAAAAGCTTCCTTACTCTGCAGAAGAAATCCTCTACTGGGAGAGCATTTATGAAGCCCCTTGAACTTATTTAATATAAGAAAACACACTCTGGTGGGAAGCCCTTTTTTGGTGAAGAATGTGGAAAATCCTTTAGAAATTCCTCATTACTTCACATTTGTAGTTATATTCATACTGTAATGAAATCTTATAAATATAAGGAATGTGGGAAATTCTGCACACCTTAACATTCACATGGTAACTCACACTGGAGAGAAACCCTGTTTATGTAAGGAGTTTGGGGAAACCTTTCTTGATCACCTCGCCTTGTTGAGCATACACAATCTCACACTGGAGAGAAGACTTTTAAGTGTAAAACACATGGGAAAACCTTTGCTACATCTTTTAAGTTAACTAGGCATTTTAACTAACACACAGGGGTGATGTCTGAATGTAATATACGTGGGAAAACATATACAGACTCATCGTATATTACCATTCACAGGTGCATCCACACTGGAGATAAACCCTATTGATGCCAGGAATGTAGGAAAGACTATATAAGTTCTGGACTGCTTATAGTTCACATATGAATCCACACTGGAGAGAAACCTATAAATGTCAGGAATGTGGGAATTCCTTTACTCAATGCTCTCATCTTACTAAATATATGGAAACACATAGGAGAAAAGCCTTTTAAATGTGAAACATGGAAAAGCCTTATAACTTTGCTAGACATATAATAAATCACACTGGAGAGAAACCCAAACAAAATAAGGTATGTTGGAAAGCCTTCTAGTTTCCCAGTATACTTGTTGTGATGGAAACTCTCACCCTTGGGAGGTATCCTATGAATGTAAGGCAAGTGGTAAAGTCTTATGCAGTTTTAATTCACTATAAAGATAGAAAAGGACCATTCTGAAAATGACAGGGACTGAAAACCTTCAGAAACTATTCACAACCCAGTAATGGAATCCCATGATGCTACTTATTAATGAACATGGCAATGGCCTTTATTATTTCCTCAGTAAAATATATTTTTTTAAAACATAGGATTTCATGCAGTAGAGAGACATTTTAATTAAGATATGCAAGAAATTTTAGTTCTGCCACATATTTGAATGTTCACTTGTCATCTTGCTGTGTAGAAAATCTGAATACAAGAAATATTGCAGAGGCATAGCAATTTTCCATCAGATTAGTTCTCATCCTTAATGACTATGAGGTGATTCACAGACAAGTGTTCTAAAAGGTGGTAATAACAGATGTTACCTGAGTCTAAAATCATAGCTTAATATAGTTGTAGTTTTGACTTTTTAAGCTGCCTCCATATTGTTTTACAACATTCTTGCAGCAATTTATATTCCCGCCAAGTGTTCAGGGTTTACTTTTCTCCACAGTCTCACCAAAACTAATATAAGGTTTTGGCATAGGCTACAACATGTATGAGATACTAAGTTTATGTGGGTGTGATTTGCATTTCCCTAATATGTAATGATTAGCAATTTTTTTATTTCTGAAAGAGGAGAGACAAACATTTTTATTTTTATTTAGTTGTTCACACTGGTTGTTTCCCACTGGACCTGCTGCCCAAACCTGGGGGTATATGGTCTACGCTTCTTTGGAGGTGATGGACCCAGCTGTTGCTCCACCAGGGTGCACCAGCAATTTTGAAGAGAGGTAGGAAGGAAAAAGAAGGGAGAGGAGGAAGAAGTGCTTTTTAATTAATTTTATTAATATTTTGACTGCTTCTATCCCCCCGTCTGTGGGCCACACCCCAGCCATCTCACCCATCTGACCCACAAGGGTACACCCTGTCAGCGTTTCATATGCCTATTGCCCATCTATATGTCATCTTTGGTCAAGTGTCTATGGTTTTTTCCATTGTATGAATTTCCTTTATATTTTATACTTTAACCCCTTGTCGGATGTATACTGTGCAAATGTCTTCTCCTATCCATTTAGCTGTCGTTATTTTCTTGGCATTTTCTTTTGCTGCTCAGTGTTTTGTTTTTTAAAGAAAAGATGCAGGCAGGAATGAAGGTAAGCAGGCAGGCAAGCAGAAAAAAAGAGTAGGAAGAAACACTTTATAAATTGCTCACACTGGTTGTTTTCCCTCAGACCCAGGACTTGAACCGAGGGTGCTCCCTTGGAAGCAGTTGACCTAACAGCTACTCCACCAGGGTCTGCCTGTACAGTTTTTACTTTTTTAATAACCTACAATTTGTTGGAAAGTCAAACTGCTCATACAAAGATGATTGGCATCACGCAGCATTTTAAGTGAACACTCAAAACACGAGCTCTTGTTACAATAGCAATGAGATTGTACAAAAGTGTGACGGTAGTACAATATGCACTATATTTAAATTTGTGCAATTACAATTCAATACTGTAAGTTTACATTTGTTTGCATTACACATGACTGTACAGAGTTTTTAAATTGGATGTTGTCACATATCTTTATTTTTGTTTTCCTGTTGCTGGAGGTAAGTCCCCAAAGACATTTCTAATTCATATGTGTTGCATTTCACATATGTTTTCTGTGTATTTTATGTATTCCAGTCTTAAATCCAAGTCTCCAATCCATTTTGAAATAATTTTTGTTTATGGTGTTAGTTGGTGATCTACTTTTTACTTATGCTGGTAGCTGTACAGTTTTCTTGTACAACTTTTATTGAAATGGTTTTCCTTTCTCCATGGTATGCTATTGATTTTTTTAAAAATCATAAATTAACTGACTATGTATGTGTCAGGAATGTTATAAACATTTTACTATACATGGGACAACTCACCATAGCACATTGTTACTGGCCCAAAACAAAATAGTGCCAAGTTGAGAAATCTTTGATTTATATCATTAATACTTTTCATTTTCAAAGTGTTTGACATCAGTTCATCATATTACTCAGTTAACTGAGACCTTATGCACATGTGCAGCAAATTATTAGCCTTCTAGCATTTTTCAAAATTTATATAAAATCTACATAATGAAATTTATCATCAGTCGTTTTTAAAATACAGTTCAATAGACATGTTTTGCAGCCATTACCGCTATCTGTGTCTTAGAACTTTTTATTATCTCAGGTTGAAGCTTTTCATTCATTAGACACTAATTCTTCGTTTCCCACATCTCCTGATAACCTCTCTTCTACTTCTATGAATTTGCCTGTTCTGTGTACTTTATATGTGGAATCATAAAATATTTATTCTTTCTGGTCTGATTTTGTGTATTTGTTAGTTTTTTTTCTTTATGTGTTTTTCCTTATAGAACAGACCTTTTTTTTCTTATTTGGAAAGTGTTTTATTTGACACCGAGCAGTCATTTTTTAGGAATTGTATATTTACTGACTGAATTTTTGGTTTTCTTTGTAGTAAATGATGAGAATAAATGATTTATAATGTTCTTATTTTATAATTGCTTTAATTCTAGGTAGCAAAATGAGACAAGGAGTTGTTTCTTAAAGTTTGCAGTCTTACTTGGAAAAATGTAAAAATCTAAATTTAAGTAATCGATTGATATAGTGTCATCACAAACAATATTATCAGTAAATAGCACTTTAGATTTTTTTTTTAGAATCCTGGAAATTCACCATTTGAGCAATTAATTCACTAATCTTCGATATAAGATACAAGTTGTATTGTAATTAACTCTTAGGTGAGTATTATCCAACTTATTCAATCCGGTTTACAGTTGTTTTTACAAAAATCTGTTTTAATAAATGAATTTGGTGGAGGTAGTGGTTGTCTTGTTTTGGACAATGATAATTAGTTCAGTTGCAGGAATGTTGCATTAAATCTTTTCATTAAGTACTAGAAATCAAGCTATTAATTGAATGCCCGTGTTTGTATTTTGTTTCTCATTTAACTACAGCAGTTTTTGCTTGTTCTAAATGGGAGCATATATGATTTTCTTCGTGATATGTTTAATTTCAAATGAATTAATACTTTTGAACTTGATATGAAAAAGGTGTAATATGAAAAAAACATTGGGCATACCTATCTGGCATATCTTTTTTATTTTTTAATTTTTTTAACTTTTACCCTTGGCCCTGAGTTGTGAACCCTGATCCTTGAACTTTTACATGGTATAACTTTTAACCATCTCACTCACTCTAGCCACAGGGTGACCCCTATTTTACTTTGGGAAAAAAAAACTTTTAATTGTGATTTGAAGGAGTCACATGATATCCTTAATAAAATATGGACTTGGACATATCTGAAATTTAGCTGTTTTAGAAATCAGTTTTAAAGACTTTTCTCAAGAGCAAGAGATAAACTTTTTCAATCTTTTTACTGAAGAAAAGAACTCTACCAGAATTTTAGCTTAGCTTTAATTTGTTTAATTAGACAAAATATTTAAGATCTAGAGAATGAGGTTCTTGAAACATGCATGAATAAGTTAAGCTTTATTCAAGAAAATCTAGGAGAATTGACTTGTGTACATCTGAAGTTACTGTACTTATTCTTGCTGGCTCTATTTGAAAATTGTTTCTAGTTTTGATGAGTAATTATTGATTCAAGGATCATTATTAGTGAACTTATAAAGTTTACTAAAGTTTTTCTTATAAGGAATTTAAATATCAAAAGTGATGAAATATCAGAATAAGATCAGTGGATTGTATAATTTCTGGTCATGATAGTATAGTTTCATAAAATGTTACTATTGGAGGAAACCAGACAAAAGGTATAAGGGATCTCCATAGTATTTCTTATAACTGTGTGTGAATATATAATTTTTGTAAATAAGTATAAAAAAACAAGCAAAAAACAAAATAAAAAACATTAAAAACATATTTTTGACCAAAGTGGAATAATGGGACTAGATAAATTTTCCCACCTGAAACAATCACAAGAAAATCAGCTGATGGCACACCCTGGTGGCTTAATGGATAAGGCCACTGAACACAGTCCACATAAATCCCAAGGACTAGGTTCAAGACCCAAGGCTGGGGGTATAACCAAGGTGAACAACTAAATAAAATAAATGATTCTTCTGCTCTCCCTACCTGCCTCCCTTCCTGCCTGCACCTTTCCTCTAAAAAATAAAAATGATGAAATAATGCTTTCCAAGACACTAGACATCAGTCAATGAAAAATAGTGACCCTGAGAATTGAGAAACGAATGAAATGATCTCTGGTTGCCCCAGATAACTGCCTTAAGAGAATTTTTAGTAATGGCATAGAAAAAGGAAACTCAGGAGTGGCATGGCAGACACTCTGAGTAGAGGAGCTGGAGCTAAAAGTTTTGAGAGACCAAGAAAACAAAAAGCTGAAACAGGTCCACAATTTAATCAATTAGAAATCCAAAATTTGCTATTGGATTTTATGCAGTGAAAAGATAAAAGTGTTCCAATTGCTTTTTGTGCTTCTACAAGATAGATTCTGATTTAAACTTAACATCTGAAGTACACCGGTTAGTAAACCTTCATAGCCTTTAAATGATTTCGGGACTCAAATTATAGTTATACTTAGGATCTTACTGAATTTAAAGAAGGGACCCCTATGCTTTTAGGGGAGTTAACAAATAGGAAAAATAGGTATGTCTCACCGGAACTACCGGAACTACTGCTTTGCCTAAATTCTCCATAGTCATAGTGTTTATTGCCCTAAAATACCTAATAGTTGACATGGATGCTCTGACTCATTAGGTAAACAACTAAATGTCCAAATTACAATTAAATTGCCCAAATTACAATACAGGCAATACATTAAAATAGAGCCTATGGCCTGTATTATTGACTTGACCAAATGGGAAGCCGTGGACTTCCTCATCCCACTCCAGCTAAAATAGTTATCATAGTCTAATATAAATTAAAGCAGGGCTTGAAGAATTGAAATCTGTTATAGAAGAAATGTGTTACATAAGGAAGCACCTTTATTTTTTTGTTTTTCTTTTTTAAAAGGAAAGGTGTAGGCAGAAATGAAGGCTAGTAGGCAGACAGGCAGGAAGAGAGAGGAAGAAGAGAGGAGGAACCAGTTGTTCACATTGGTTGCTTCCCCTCCATAGTCCCAGGCTGAAGACTCAAACCCCAGGGGTATGTGGTTTGCTCCTTGCTAAAACAAAAATAGTACCTATGGAATAGCCAACCCAAGCTTTCTGACATATCCCATCTGGAAGAGGGATTAGTCTCCCTTGTCCTCAGTCCTTTGCTGGTTGCCACAGTGCTGGGAATGTCACCCCTCTACTGTACACTTTGGATACTTAGAGAGTTCCTTATGATCAATTGAGAGGAAATTTATATAATTTCAGATGGCATATTTTTATTGACTCGAGCTATTGTCTGGTTGTCTGGTTTTGCTAATGGCAGTAACAACTCCTTACCCAAACTTGTCTCTTTGGTATTAAGAATTTCGGGAATCTCTTCCCTCACAGACACCCAAAATATAAACCAATCATTTCTTTGCATATACTAAATGCCACAACAACAGGTCTTACATTTCTTTTCCCCTTTCGAGTTCCAAACATTATCAATAGTGCCTAAAACATTTCACTTCTCATAATACATGATGCTGAGCTATTGAACAGACATCCAGTGGAACCTTAAACTACCTTTACCGGATTCATGCTACAAACTTCAAATAGTGCCATAAGGCTTGCTTAAACAAGATTCGTGTTCAGTTAAGTTAAACCGTATGGTTCAGTCATCTTTAACCATCAGCAGTGACTAGTGATAAGTGCCTGTCTCTGATTTGGATGTTTGATTGCTGATAGCTTTGAAGTCTCAGAACTTCTTTCCCCTTTCAACTCACACACATTTGGACACAGTGATAAGAAAGCCCATGTACTTCCTCCTTTAATGTTGGCAGGAAGCTAAACCATAAAAGCCACAGCCACACATTTGCAGGAATCCTCTCCACTAAGCACAATAAAAATGGAGTATTTTCCCTGTTCTCTCAAGCCATTTTGGATCTATTTGGAAGTCTCTCTAACTCTTCCCCAAAAATCCTTATTATGGAAGACTTTCTATACTCTCTGTGCCTGGGTAGTATCATTAGTCCCAACATCCAAATCAAATTTTGAGTAGGAAGTTCATCCATCTCTACAGGGTGACCACAGTGGTAGAGAAAGGATTTTTGTTCAACAAATGATGCTAGAACAATTGAACAACATACTTAAAATTTCCCCCATTATTGTGATAAGATACTTATGGCATAAAATGTATCATCTAAAACACTTCTGATTGTAAAGTTCACTTGTCTTGAGTACATTTATATTGTTGTACAACTACCACAAGCTATCTTCAGAGCCCTCTTTTTAAAAAAACAAAACTGAAACTCTCTACCCATGAAACAGTAACTTTCATTCGCCTCCTCTACCCGATCCTGGCCATCCCATCTGCTTTCTGTCTTTATGAATTCTACTACTCTAGCTACCTCCTACTAGTGGAATCACATACTATTTGTCTTTTATAATTGGCTTTATTTCACTTAGTGTAAAGTCTTTAAGGTTCGTGATGTATCTTTTGGAAGTTTGAGAGAGACTGGTGTTCTTTAAATGGTAGAATTCATTGGGAAGTCATCAGGACTGGGACTTTGTTGGGAGATTTTGGTTACAGATTCAGTTTCCTTAGTAGTTTTTAGTCTAATTTATTTTTCTTTGTAATTCAGTTTTGGCAGGTTTTGTGTTGCTAGGAATTTGTCCCTTTCATTAAGGTTATCCAATTTGTTAATTTATAATTCTTCTTAGTACTTTCTTATAATCCTTTTTATTTTTATAGAATTTGTAGCAATATCCTTATTTTCAATTCTGATTTAGTAATTTGAAACTCCTTTTTCTTAATCGATTCAGCTAAAGTTTTGTTCTTTGCAAAGAAGCTTTAGTTTCAATTTGTTGTTTCTGTTCTCTATTTTGCTTCTCTAATTTCTGTTATTTCCTTTTTTCTCCTAGGTTTAGGTTTTTTTTGTTCTTTTTCTGCTTTAAGTTGTAAAGTTAGATTGTTGATTTGAGATATTTTTAATGTAAACATTTATAGCTATAACTTTCTCCCTGCTTTCAATGCATCTTGTGAATTTTGGTAGGTTGTACTTTCGTTTTCACTCATTTAGAAATATTTTCTAATTTTCCTTGTGATTTCTTCTTTGACCCATTGATTATTTATGACTATGCTTTTAAATTCATATGAATGTACTAACTTTATCTTTTTGTAGTTGGCAAAGATAGGTTGAATATCTATCTTAAAAAAATGAACTTTGATTTTTACCTTTGCCATATACAAATAGTATTTCAAGTTGAATCATAGACATAAATGCAAAATTTTTAGCTGAAACTTGTAGCAAATAATGAAAAATATTTTTTTTAAAGGAAAGATACAAAAAGCAGTGAAGGTGAGCAGAGGTAGGCAGGCAGGAAGAGAGAGGAAGAAGCACTTAATTGTTTTATTTATTTGTTCATGTTGGTTGTTTCCCCAAGCCCTGGACTGTTAACATAGGTTCTTGGGTTTATGTAGATTGTGCTTCCAGCTGGAGGCAGTGGATCAAAGGCACCATCAAAGGCACCATCATAATCTTAAGTTTGGAAAATATTTGTTTAGTACTTTACTTTAGACATGAGCCATAAAAGAAAAAAAAAAGGTAAATTGAACATCAAAATCAGAACTGCTAATTTTAAAGCCATTGTTAAGAGAATTGAAAAGACACAAATTTACAAAACATATATCCATTAGAGAAAATTTTGCTCACTATACGAAAGACTCTTAATGCTCAATAATAAGGAAACACAATCCTATCCAAAGCAATATACAATTTTAATGCAATTCCCATCAAAATTTTCAAAGACAATTTCTAGGGAAATTGAATTAAACAATACTGAAGTTTCTTTGGAATTATAAAAAGACTTTAAGTAGTCTGAGGGGAAAAAGAACAGTGGAGGAATCATGCTTCAAACCATACTACAAAGCAATCATCATCAAAACAATATTGTGCTTAAAAAACAGACACACAGATCAGTGGAATAAAATTGAGATCCCATAAATAAAGCCACACCTATATGAACAGTTAATTTTCAGCCAAAAGCATACAATGAAGAAGGGAAGTCTAATCAATAAATGGTGTTGGGAAAACCAGACAGACACCTGCAAAAAAAAAAAAAAATAAAACCAGATTATTCATTAACATCATAGGCAAAAATTAGCTCAAATGGATCAGAGACCTGGACATAAGACCTGAAACCATAAAATACTGGGAAGAAAATGTGGAGAAAACACACTCTACGACCTCAGTCTTAAAACTTTGGAGAAAGAACAGGTACAGTGAAAATAACCAAAGTAAAATTAAATAATCAGTACATCAAACTGAAAAGCTTCTGTACAGCAAAAGAAACCATCACTAAAACAAGACAACCCACCAATTTTGAGAAAATATTCACATACCATGCATCAGATAAGAGCTTAATCTCCAAAATATACAAATAGCTCATACATCTCAACAAAACAGTAAGCAACCCACTCAGAAAATGGATGGAAAAACCTATCCAAAGAAGACACAGATGGCCTACAGATACATGAAAAAATGTTCTGCATCACTCATCATTAGAGAAATGCAAACACAAACACAATGAGAAACCACCTCACACCACTGAGAATGGCCTGTATCCAAAAGTCTAGAAATAGCAAGTGTTGGGTGGAGTGTGGTAAAAAAGGAGCTTGCCTTCACTGTTGGTGGGACTGTGAATTAATGCAACCTCTATAGAAAACAGTAACGTGATTCCTCAAAAAATAAATATGGAGCTACCATTTGATTCATCAGTCCCACTCCTAGGCATATACCCAGAGAATACAAAAACTAATCAGGAAAAATATCTGCAGCACGTAGACTATAAAACATAAAGAGTACACTCTGATCTATGGGCTTTAGGTGATTATAATGTGCCATTTAGGTACATACTTGGTAACAATTGTACCACTCTGATAAGGGATGTTGTTATTGGGGCGGCTAGGCATTTATAGAAGCAGGAACATATGGGAAATATCTGTTGCCTTCTGTTAGATTTCATTGTAAGCCTAAAACTTACAAAAATAAAATAATAATAATTTTAACATAAGAAACAATGGGTAAAAATTTGAACAGATACTTCACCAAAGTAGACATACAGATGGTAGACAGAAAATAACCATTCGAAAAGATGTTCAACATCATTAGTCATTAGCCATATGCATGTTATCCCAGTAAGATCACACTATGTTACTGGAATGACTAACATTAAAAAAGACTGAATATACCAAGTGTTTGTGAGGATGTGGAGAACTGGAATTCACATAAACTACTGGATTGTAAAATGGTGGAACTACTGTGGAAAAAAGTTTAGCAGTTTTCTTAAAAATTACCTGTTATCTGATCCAGTCATCTGGATCTAGCTGTTTATCCAAGAGAAAACAACGTGTATGTCTATACAGAAAATTGCAAATGAATGTTCTTAGCAACTTTATTTGTAATAAAAAAAACTGGAAACAATCCAAAATGTACAGAAGCAAGTTAATGAGTAAACAAACTGTGATATAGCCTTATAATAGAATGGTATTTAGCAGTAAGGAAAGAATGCGCTTGTTACATGTAGCAACATGGACAAGTCTCAGAATAATTATCCTGGGTGAAATCTAAACAACAACAAAAGAGTATGTGCTTATGATCCCATTTACATAAAACTAGGAAATTCAAATTAATCTGTAATGATAAAAATCTGATCAGTAGTTGCCTCGGTATGGGCTGGGGGGCACAATAGGGAGGGGTCGGAGGGGAAATTACAAAGGGGTAGGAGAGGTTATGCCCTGGTAGCTCAGGTATTAAGTCCATTTGAAGCCCAAAGACTCCAGGTTTGCCACCCAGGGCCCCAGGTAGAGGGGTGAGAGGAGACAACCAAAATGAACAGTTAAATTTAAAAATGCTTCTTCCTCCTCTTTCTTCCTTCTTGCCTTCATTTCTCTCTTCTTCCTTCCTCTAAAAAAGAACAAAACAAAACAAAGGGGATAGGAGGAAACTTTTGGGCATGATGGATATATTTATATTTACTCTTGATTGTGGTGATGGTTTCATAGGCAGATACACATGTCAAAACTTAGCAAATTGTACATTTTAAATATGTATAGTTTTATATTACATGTAAATATATACATGTTATTTATTGTAATACATTTTGTATATTATAGTGCTTATTATTCCTTAATGGAACTGTTAAATGTTATAGTACTTTTTTTAAGAGAAGGAAGGAAGGAATGGAGAGGAGAAAGAAGCATTTAAGGAAGGAAGGAAGAGGAGGAAAATCATCTTCATTTTTATTTAGCTGTTCATTTTGGGTTTTCACCCCAATCCCAGGTCTCACCCTTGGGTCCTTGGGCTTACCTGGTCTACATACCAGTGTCTCAGATACCTGAGCCACAAGGAAATGTCCCTGGAATAGTAATTTTTCACAAGAATATATGAAGATCATGAACTACTTCAAGTAGAAAAGAACCTTAGAAAACAAACAGAAGACTGCAAGGCATATGGGATTTATTCAAGGCTTTCCTCAAGTGGAGACTGGGAAAACCTGTCTCAACAATTTTTTTTTTTCAGTTTCTTATGTCTTTCCCTCATTCTGGCTACATGATCTTTTCTCTATAATTTGTACTGGCCCTCTTCCTCTCTCGAGTTCTCAGATTCATTGTCAATTCATTTTGGATTTTGTTTGTTTTTTAAGGGAAAGGTGCAGGCAGGAATGAAGGCAAGCAGACAGGCAGGGAAAGAAAGGAGGAAGAAGCACTTTTATTTATTTTTATTCAGTTGTTCCCTCCAGCTCTGAATTTCGAACCCTGGTCCTTGGGATGTATGTGAACTACACTGCAGTGGGCTAACTCACTAGGCCACTGGCTCACACCCAGTTCATTCTATTTTATCAGTTATCAATTTGTATCTAAGTCTTGTTCCATCTTCCCTTTGAAATGTCTGTCAAATGTACCTACCCACCACCCCTTTAAAAAAAATACATTTCCCCTCCCTGCATTGCAGAACATGTCAACAGCCTCTCATATGGAGAGTAATGAAATAATTTCCTGACTGATCCTTTCTAGTCTAATCATGTAGCTATTATGAGACTGTGACCATTTAGGATATAATTTTTGTATAATATTTTTAAAATTCTTCGCCTGACCACTATCACTAGCATTATTAAACATTTATTATATGAATGGAACTGTGAAGGAATAGGAGAACATGATGTACAACATATGATTCTTATCTCAAATAATCTTTATGAGGAGATGGAGTTTAAATATAAACGTGATTTCTATCTTCAAGTAACTTATTGCTCAGTTGAAAAGACCATACAGACACTTGAAAAATTTAATAAATTCTAAAAAGTAATATTTTTTCTTTTTCTTTTTTTCCTTCCAATTTCCTGTTGCATGTTAATCTTGTCCGTGTATTTATTAATATGAAAATTCTCAAAATAAAGCATTCAGAGAAATCATAATCTTTTGCAGGTAATTGTTAGAGTTTACCACCTTTTTGTCTTTTATAGTTTCTATTATATACATTTAAAAACAATTTTATTAGCTAATTTTTTTGCCAGTTAAAATATAATATTAAAAGTTGTTGAGGTATATTTGACTTTCATTCGATATAGTAAGTCAAATATGAGGTAAATTTGTTCTTAATCTGATTTAAATGTTAGCTCCTTCATAATGAGAAATTTTAATTAAAAGATGTTAACTGGAAGAAAGGAAACTTTGGGTTTTAGTATTTATATTATTTTCAAAGTATCAGTTATTTTGTTGAATTCACTGATTTACTTCAGTCTAAATCAGTAAAACATTGCCAATTACAGTTTCATTTGAGTTTGTAGCTTTCTTTTTTAAGCTGATAATTCTAGATTTATGCAATGAGTATATTCAGAGAATGTAGGTTTTTGTTAACCTTTTCCTTTGGTAAAATCAGATATCCTAACATTTTCCCCACTATTTCTGACCCAAAATATGAGTGGATTTACTGTGTCTTAACACATACCAGTTTCACTATGGCTTGGGTTTATAGCACTAAATCTATTACCAAGAAAAGTTCAGTACTGTCATAATGAAGCAAGATATATATATGAAATATATATGTAGATGTATATACATAGACATGTAGCTATGTAGATATACATAGAGGAATATCTATATGAAATATATAGAAAAATAACAACTACTAATTACTAATAATGAGGATAGGAAATTAAAATATAGTCTGTCTTTAGAGGTTGACTGGGAGGCCACTTTTGATTAAAATCAGAGATGCATTCTCTGACTACTCAGCTAAGATCTGAATACATGAAGGGGCTTGACATATGAAAGCCAGGGAAAGCAAATTCTAGGCAGAGAGTAATTCAGAGGTAAAAGTTCTAAGGCTCTATTTATTTCTAGGAATGCAAGGTTGGTACAATATAAGGAAATCTATTAATATCAAAAATTTATAAATGCAAGGGCAAAATTTTAATATCATCTCTATAGGTGATGAGAAAACCTTTGACAAAATTGGAAAAATTCAGTGCTTGTTCTCTAGAGGTACTCAGAGTAGGAATTGAAGAATACTTTTTTAGCATGTTAAAGTATACATCTTAATGTTAATGGTAGTAACTTAGTCAAATGGGGAAGCACTATAGACACTTTCATTAAGATCAGGAACAAGCCAAGCATACCTACTCTCTTCACTATTGTTCAGCATTATATTAAGAGAAATCAATAAGAGACATAAGAATGATAACAAGTATGTTTTCTTTCTCCAGAGGGGGAAAAAATCAGTGCAATCTTAATAAGTATACTAATAACTTATTTGAGTTAGATAAATTGATTTTTAAATTAATGTGGAAAAACAAGCATGCAAAAACAGCCAGGAAAATGGTTGGTTAACTTTTTTTCAAAGAAAACGTGCAGGCATGAAAGAAGGTGAATAGGCAGGCAGGCAGAAAGAGTTCAGAAGAAGCATTTATTTATGTATTTAGTTGTTCATCTTGGTTGTTCTCTAGGCCCCCTGGTCACAAAACCAGGTTCTTGGACTTTATGTGGATTTATGACCCTGAAGCCGCTGACTTGACTGCCTGAAGTCACCAGGAGATGCCTTGTCAGTTGAAATTTAATAAGAGCCCCAGGGAAATTAAATGAGAAAGAATAGTCTTTTCCACAGTGCTGTTGAACGCCATGTTCTTTGTCAATATGTGAAAGAATGAAGTTGGGCTCCTTTCTCGTCATTCACAAAAATTAACTCAAAATACATCATTATCCTGAATGTGAGAGCTAAAACTATAAAATGTTTAGAGGAAAACAAAGCAGTAAATCTTCATGACCTTGAGTTAGGCTTTTGTTTAGTGTTTCAAGTTTCAAAGGCACAAGTGACAAAAGAAAAATTCTACTATATAAAAATTTAAAGCTATTTTATTCTAAATATTATTAATAAAGTAAAAAGATAACCCACTGAATGGGAAAAAATATTTATAGATCATGTATCTGATAATGGACTTCTATTCAGAATATATAAAGAAATTTTCCACTTCAATAATAAAAGGAGAACTAACCCAATTAAAAAATGGGCAAAGGATTTCAATAGAATTTGTCCAAAAGAATGGACAAATATACAATGATATTTATCTGTATATATGAGCAGTAAGTACATGAGAAGATTCTCAACATTATTAGTCATTAGTGAAATACAAATCAAAATCACAGTGAAGTACTACTTTAAAACCCCTAAGGGAAAGTAATGAGTATTGATAAAGGAGTGGAAATATTGAAACCCTCATACATGGTTTGTAATAATGTAAAGTGGTGCAGCCACTTTGAAGGTAATTGACCTGTTCCTCAAATGTTTAAACATTGATTACAATATGATCCAATGATTCTGCCTTTAGGTACTTAAGAATTGAAAACATAAGTTGATACGTAAATCACACATGAATGTTTTTAGCAGCTTTATTCATAATAGTTAAAACATGGAAACAGTCCAGAAGTTCATCAACTGATGACAAACAAATGTGCTATAGTCATATGACTCTTGAAAATGTGCTTTGTGAAATAAACCAGTCACAAAAGATCACATTGTGTGATTCCAGTTATAGGAAATAAGCTCATAGGAAAATTTATAGACAGAAAATAGGTGAATGGTTTAGGACTGACAAAAGAAGAGAGGGAGAATGGGGAATTAATAGGTAGAGTTTCTTTCGTGGTTGGGAAGCAAAATGTTCTAAAATTAGAGTCATAATCCAGTAAATATACTAAAAATCATTGAATTGTTCACTTTAAATTGGTGGACATGAGACGTATGCATTGTATCTCAATAAAACTGATGTTAAAAATAGGAAAAAAAGTTAAAAATCTGAGGATAAACTTTACCATTAAAATACATTATAAAGCTTCAGTTAAAACATTTTGACATTGGCGTAGACAAATAGGTAAGTGAAGAATAAAAAGTGAAGAATTGGACCCACATTCCATGGAAAGTTAGCATGACAAAGGTGGTATTTCAAATACTATGGTAAAGATGGATCTTTTTTTTTTAACTTGTGGTAAAATATACATCACTATTATTTTAGCCATTGTGGTTTTGATTTGCATTTCCCTACTGAACATCTTTTTATATGCTTGTTGGTCACGTGTATGTTTTCTTTGGAGAAATATTTGTTTATTCAAGTCCTTTGTTTTTAAATTAGGTCAACATTTTTTTTGTTGAATTGTAGGAGTTCTTTATATATTCTGGATAGTAAGCCTTTAGCAGATATATGATTTGTAAATACTTTTTTCATTCTGTATGTTTTCTTGTTACTATGTCGATTGTATGCTTTGTATAGAAGTATTTATTTTGATGTAGTCCAATTTACCTATTTACCTACTTTTATTTTTGTGTTTTGATATATACATAAAATTGTTGCCAAGTCAATGACAGGAATATTTTCACCTAAGGTTATTTTTCCCTCCTGCTCTGTAGGTCTTGAACCCAGGTCTACAACTTTAAGATTCATAGCATGTGCCTTAGCCACCTGAGCCACAGAGGGAGCTCTTACAAGATTTTTATCATATTCTTTTTTTTAAAGAAATATTTTAATTTATTTTTATTTTACTTGTATATCTTACACTTGTTCCCTACAGTTCCAGGACACACACTTGATCCTTGGGATATATGTGCACTGTGCTTGGCCTGAGGTATGGACTTAACTGCTACTCCACCAGGACATGCCAACAATAGGAACATCTTTACATGTGCCCGTTGGCCATCTGTACATCCCCTTCAGAAAAATATCTCTCAAATTCCTCTTCCCATTTTGATCGGATTACCTGTTTTTATGTTAGTGAGTCTTATGAGTTCTTGGAATATTTTAGATATTAAACCATTGTCAGAAATATGGAACACAAATATCTTCTCTCAGTATGTTGTCTTTTTGTTTTGGTGTTTTCTTTTGTTGTGAAAAATCTTTTTAGTTTGATGTAATCCCAATTTTTCACTATTGTTTTTGTTTCCCTTATTGCTGGAGTTGAGTCCCCAAGATCTCTCCAAGGCTGATATCATAGAATATCTTTCCTATGTTACCTTTCAAGAATTTTATGGTTTCTGGTCTTATATCCAAGACTCTAGTGCATTTCGAATTAAATTTTGTGAATGGTGTTACAGAGTGGTCTGACTTAATTCTCTTGCATGTTACTGTCCAATTATCCCCATTTATTGAAGAGACTTTCCTTTTTCCATCATACGTTTGGCTCCTTTGTCATAGATTTACTGACTATGTGAGCAAGTCAGTTTCTGGTGATTCAATTCTATTTCACAGATCTGTGCCTCTGTTATTATTCCAGTATCATACTGCTTTGATCACTATCATTTTTTAATATAGCTCAGTGTCCGAGAGTGTAATCCCTCCAGATTCGTTATTTTTTCTGATAATTGCTTTGGCTATTTGGGGACTTTTGTTGTACCATATCTATTTTAAGATATTTTTTTCTATTTCCTGGGAATATGCTTGTGGGATTTTAGTGGAGATTGCATTAAATCAGTATATTGCTTTAGATAACTATTTTAACAATGTTGATACTTTCTAGCCGTGATCAGGGATATCTTTCCATCTCTTTGTATCCTCCTCTATTTTTTAAGGTCTGACAGGTTTTTGTCTGATCTTAGAGGAAATGTTTTCAGCTTCTCACCAATGACTATGGATTTATTGTATATGACTTATTATTTTCAAGAATGTACATTCTATCATCATTTATGCTGGATTTTTATCATAAATGGGTATTGGATTTTATCACAGATTTTCTGTTGATAAGATCATGTGGTTTTTCGCCTTGCTCTTTTTAGTGTGGTATTTTATATTAATAAATTTAAATATGTTGAACCATCCTTGTATCCCTGGATAAGTCCCACTTGATCATGATGGAGGATCCTTTTGATACATTAATGGATTTGGTTTGCTAACATTTTGCTGAGAATTTTTGCATCTATGTTCATTAGAGATATCGGTCTGCATTTTCTTTCTTGGTAACACCTATCAGCTTTTGGTATCAGTGTGAGGTTAGCCTCATATAAAGTATTTGGAAGTGTTCCCTGTTCAATATTTTGGAAGAGCTTGAGAAGACTAGGTGTTAATTCTTCTCTGAAGGTTTGGTAAAACTCGTTAGAAAACTGCCTGGTCCTGGGCTTTTATTTTTAGGGAGACTTTTGATTACTTCTTCAATTTCCTTGTTTGTGATTGTTCTGTTCAGGTTGTCCATTTCTTCTAGGTTCAGTCTTGGTAGGCTGTATTTTACTAAAAATCTGTCCATGTCCTTGAGGTTGTTGACTTTATTGGCATAGAGCTGTTCATAGCAGTCTCTTATGATATTTTTAATTTCTCTGGTATCTGTTTTAACATCTCCTCTTTCATTTCTCATTCTAGTTATGAGAGTTTTCTCTTTTTTTCTTTTCAGTCTAGATAGTGGTTTGTCAATTTTGTTTATTTTTTCAAGGAATGAATTTTTTGGTTTCATTGATCTTCTGGATCATCTTTTTGTTTTCTATTTCATTTATTTCCTGCTCAAATTTTGATTATTTCCCTTCTCATGTTAGTTTTTGGCTTTAATTGTTCATCTTTCTCTAGTCACTTTAAGTGTAGGGCTAGACTGTTTATTTGCAATTTTTCTAATTTCTTGAGGTAAGCCCGAATTGCAACAAACTTACCTTTTAGTACTGCTTTTGCTGCATTCCATAGATTCTGATAGCTTGTGTTTTAATTCTCACTTGTCTCTAAGTATTTTTAAGTTCTTCTTTGATTTCCTCTTTTACCCAAGTCATTCAGAAGCATATTGTTTACTCTCCAATTAATATGGGGTCTTCCGACTTCCTTTTTGTGGTTGATTTCATTGTGGTCAGAGAAGCTGCTTGGTATGATTTCAGTATTTGTAAATTAGTTGAGATATGTTTTGTGTCCCAGCATGATCTGTCCTTGAGAATGTTCCATGCACACTTGAGAAGAAAGTGAAGTCTGTAGTCATTGGATAAAGTATTCTGTATATGTCTATTAGACCTAACTGTTTCAAATGATCATTTAAAGCTGTTTCCTGTTAGTTTTTTGCCTGGTTGATCTGTCCATTGTTGTAAGTGGGTTGTTGATGTCTCCTATTGTTATTGTGTTGCTGTCAGTGTCTCCCTTGGTTCTAATGATACTTAATACATTTTGATGCTCCTTCATTTGGTGCATATATATATTAATGACCATTATGTCTTCTTGCTGGATTGACCCCTTAATTATTATGCAATGTCCATCACTCTCTTTCGTTATGTTTTGTAGTTGAGAATCTGTTTTATCTGATACCTATGGGTGTTCCTGCCTTTTTTTGGTTGCCATTTGACTTTAGGATTGACTCCCATCCATTGACTTGGAATCTTTATCTGTTGAAAAAAAGTGAGTTTCCTGAATGCAGTAGAAGGTTGGGTTAGGCTTTTTGAACTTTTGGCCTTTATGTATTTTTTGATTGTTGGGTTCAATCCATTAAGGTTTAGGGTGATTATTGATATGTGACTGTTTATTGCCATTTTGTAATTTGTCTTCTGGGTGTTGTGTCAGATAGTGCCTTTTTTCTTCTTTCTCAAGTAGGTTGAGTGTAGTTATGTTTTGATGGTTTTCCCTTTTTGTTTTCTTTACTTTTTACCTGTAGATGTGTTTAGAATTGACCCTGAGGTTAACCTTAATAATTCTATGTTTATTTTCTGATTTTTATTGAAAGCAGTGTAGCATTGCACTCATTGTAACCATTCACATTTTTATCTTTTTTTCTCCTCCCCACTTTTTTTTGTGGAAGAAGCATTTTATTTCAGTTGTTCACACTGATTGTTTCTCCTTAGACCCTGGACCCTGGACTCAAACCCATTGGTGTGTGGCCTTGAATTCCTTTGGAGATGATTGTCCTAACTGCTGTCCCACCAGGGTACACCCCCTCCCCATTTTTTATATTTTACTATCTTATCTTACAATTTCTAGTAATTTTGTAAGCAATTAGTATGGAAGAAATGCTGTTGAACTGCAATATGAGTAGTGATTTTAAATCTAGGAACTTAATGATTACCAAGCACTTTCTTTCAATACTATCAAATTAAGATTTTGGCTCAATTTAATGCCTGGGAAAATCTTCCTCTTCCCTGTCTCATATGATCTGAATGACTGCTACTTCATATTTGCACATTCTATTTTGGTCTTCTAAATCTTTACTATAGAATTTGTCTTATTTTGCCTAATTTTTTCACTCCTGTTGGCTTCATACTTAATTTCAGTATAAAGGAATTAAAAAACATTTAAAAGAGGTGAAAAGAATTGTTTGCCTAAGTTTGCATTCCCTCCCTGGCAGGCATGTATTCTAAAGCCCTGGAGTCTACTACCTATAGTTTTGTATTTAAAAAAAAAAAATCAGAACTATAACCATATACATGTTCCCAAAGCCACAAAAGAACAGTGTTTTTAAAAAAGGAGATATTCTATTCAGAAGAGTTCAAATCTGAACAGTGGTTGCTGTTATTAATACTGGGAGTAAGAAGGATAAAGGTTTCTTTTTCAGCAGCTTTAAATCCAGACTCTATAAGTACATATTCCTCTGTAGCAACTTTTCTACCTTTTTCTTCCCCCCTTTCACTTTCAAGATGGTGAACTGGAAAGGGAAAAACTTCTATTCCTTTTTGCCCTAACTTAAATTCTAAATTATTGGGCCTGCCCTAGTAGAGCTTGGGCACAGTACACATACATCCCAAGGTCCTGGGTTCAGGTCCTGGGGCTGGTGGGAACAACCTTGGTGAAATACTAAATAAATTAAAATGCTTATTCCTCCTCTGTCTTCCAGCCTGCCTGCCTGCCTACTAACCTTCATTCCAGTCTGTACCTTTCCTTTAAAAAAATATGGGTGTGCTCTGGTGGCCTAGCTGTCCCACACCTTGGGAGCAGTCCCATATACATCTCAAGGTCCCGGGGTTCAAGATCAGGGCTAGGGGGAACCATTACTAACAACTAAATAAAAATACAGTGCTTATTCCTCCTCTCTCTTCTTGCCTACCTGACTACTCACCTTCATTCCTGCCTGTACATTTCTTTTATATAAATTATGATACTTCAAATAAATTAATAACCTCCTATTACAAAAGCAGGGAAAAAAATCAGACCTCAACCAGAATATATTGTTATCAAAACACAAAAAATATATTGAAACTATAAAATAAATATTAGGAAGTGAAAAGCTTTATATTTCAGTTCCTGATATACTGAAGGCAATTATCCTATTGTTCCCAAAAGAAACAGAAAGTTTCCCATTAATATAGATTTAACTGATACAAGAAGCCAGTTCAACCTAATGTACTAGTGCAGACTATAAAACAAAACTTGTTTTAATACATAACTAAATCCAAAAGCAAAATAATTTCCCAATGCAAAAAAAGGGAGGAAACTCAAAGTAATAATGATGAAGAAGTACATGAGTAGAATTCACATACTGAACTACATACGAATAATGGAGCAATCTGAAACAATCAGATATTTTAAAAGTTAAAACAAGACATTTTAAAATGTCTTTTTTTTTTTTAAGAAACATCTTTATTTAGTTGTTCATTTTGTATTTCACCCTGGCTCAGGTTCTTGCGCTGTATGTGGTTTGTGTATCACTATCTCCGCTGCCCAAGCCACGAGAGCACACCTAAAGCACTGTCTTAAATGTTCAAAGAGAAAACACAGAAAGAGATTCCATTAGGCAAAAACAAGACATTACAAAGAAAAACAAAAACAAAGACACACAGTACATTCAGTTGTCATCTTTGATAGTACCTCAGTTTTCCCCTAGCATTCACAACACTGGCACTTAAAGAGTACTGATTATTTTATCAAATGTAATTTGAGTTTGACTGATGTTTTCTGATGATTGATATGCTACACATTTTGGGCAAGAATACACAGAGATGATGTATTCTTTTCAATGAATCATATCACAGGTTTCATGATGTCAATATGTCTTACTATTGTGATGTTCACACTGGTCACTCATTATGTTAATTTTGACAGGTTTCATAACTATGAAATTGTTATCTTTGCATGCCCTGGTGGAGTAGCAGTTAGGTCAATTGTCTCTGAATGTGTGCAAGGCCACATAACCCCTGGATTTGAGTCCCAGGTCTGGGGGGGAAACAACCAGTATGAAAAACTAAATGAAAAAAAACAAAAATGCTTTCTCCTTTCTCTTCCTGCCTGCTGCTTGCTGACTACTTTCATTAGTGCCTTGACCTTTCCTTAAAATCAAAATATTTAAACTAAAAATGCTTCTTCCTCATCTTCCTGCCTGCCTACTCATCTTTATTCATGCCTGCACCTTTCCTTTAATATATATACATATATACACACATCTATATATGTATGTGTGTATATACATGTATGTATGTGTGTGCATATATATAGATAGACATAATCTTTCCCTTTGGTGTTAATGCAGATCCTGGGTGAGATATTTTTAACCTATAAAATTTATTTCTCCTCAAATTTTCACTAATTTTTACCCTTCATTTGTGGATCTTGTCTGCAATAATTATTACTCTGTTTAGATACTGTTGATTTTCTATTTTTCTTTATCTTTCAAAAGTTATTAATATGAATTCTACTACAGTTATCCCTTGGTATTCATAGAGAATTGCTTCCAGGACCACCTCCAGTCTCAATTCCAAAATCAAAGGATGTTCAAGCCCTTTATATAAAATGGCATAGCATTTACATATATCCATTCACCTGATATAAACTGGTGGTAGTGAGTACAGTGATAAAAACATATCCTCCAGATGAAATTACCTATATTTGACCAGTTCAAACCTGACCACAACTGATAGTTGATATCAGATATATTTTTCCATTGTGCTGTTTTGTATTAATAATGATATTATACTTTTTAATTTTCTTGGATGATTTTTTGTTTATTTTCTCCACAGAAGTGAACAATACTATGTCTTTGAAATTCACGAATACTTTTTTTATATGAATTTAAACTAGGACATAGTATAACCATGCCAAGCAGAAACATCAATTCTATCTTTGAAGAAGTCTCTGTTAGTCAAAGGACTATCTGGTGATGGTTTGAAAAATTTCGCTCTGGGAATATAAGTCTGAAAAGTGAGCCTCGAGGGAGCCTTGATCTGTTTTAAATGAAGGTCAGAGACGTAGTAGAAGCTAAGCCCAAAACAGCTCTTCAAGGCCTTGCAGCAGACTTAGGAGTTTCTGTTACCAAAATTTCTCAATACCTGGCTGCAATGGGAAAGGTGAAAAAATTGGACAAGTGGGTAGGCACTATACCAGTTGATGGATGATCATAAACTGAGATGGTTAGAGGTATGTTTGTCCCTTAAGATTTGAAAGAGTAAAAACCTATTTTGGAGGGTATCATAAGGTTTGACAAAAGTGCAATTGAAAGTGATCTGAACAATGGTTGTATATTGAAGTTCCCAAATATGTTAAAATCATCACTGCAGTCAAAACCAGTTTTCATCATTATATGGTAGTTTGCAAAAAAAGGAATTTTATTACTGCTTTTTAATATAAGTAAAACTGAGAGGAACATCTTATTGTTAAGAAGTTGATTATATATGAAAAATTGATCTAAAATCAGACATGAACCTCTACTTTTCCATGACAACATTTGGCCACAAACATTTCAAACCACTATAGAGAAGTTAACTGAATTGGGCAGAGAAATTTTGCCACATTCATCATACTCACCTGATTGTTTTCAACAGATTACCACTTTTTTGTCATTTGAAATTCTAAGAAATAGAATATTCTCCAATTGAGAAGCAGTAGTTGGAGGATTTGAACAAGTTTTAACAGTGTTGAATTTTATAAATATGACATGTCATTTAATATTTGAGAAAATGTATCATTTGGAAAATGCCAATAGTGCATAATTTGACTGAATAAAGATTTTCTTTTTCTCAAAAATATTACATTTTCATTTTGACCTACAAAGAGTAAATTTCTTATGGTTCAATCTGATACCTCTTCCACACACTGACAGAATATGAAGACTGAAAGGTGCTTGAAAACTACAAGGTTTAGGCTTCTTCACTGGAGGAATGTGGAACAACACAGAGTGCATTTGTATGTAAAAGAAGCCTACAGTTAGTTATGATCTGGGTAAAGAAGCTGCTAGGGATATGAGCAGACTTACCAGAGGCTCTCAGGCTTTCATAAAATAATTTTGAATAAAGAAATGAAAGTATATTTCTAACACCAAATTGAGCCTTGCACAGAATAGCTATAGCTCAGTGAGGTTTTGGGGTAATAATTATTCTGTCACACAGAACCAGTCCCTTCTTTAATGTTCCTTATTCAGTTTTATATTTAAAAAATGTAGGTGGCTTATCAAAGACTACTTAATTGCTTTTATAGTTTTATAGATAGATTGCAATCACTTTTTGTGGCATCTGGGGATTAAGTTGGGGTAAAGATACTGATGGTCCTATTCCTATATCTTCTGACAACTATGGAATGCGGTGTCTAGTTCATGAAAGAGAGGATAGTTAAGAAATCCTAAACAGTAAGAGGTGAGAGGACATCTTGAAATGGATCCTAACTTGAAAGACAGGTGAAGAGGAGGAAGAGAGAAACAGAGAAAGACAAAGGGAGGAAGCAAGAGGAACTGAAAGATGGAATGGAAAAGTAAAATTGACCTTGAGTCCAAGAACTGAGGACCAAGGGATGCTTAAAAAAAAATTTCCTTCTTCCTTTTGATAGAAGTAGCTCTACACCATGATATACAAGGTTTGCTAAGTAGGATGTAGGAGGTAGTCAGTCCTAATTTACTTCCTTGACTGGATACCCTAGTGTGAATTCATTTGCTTATTTTACCGCTTCAAACTTGGATTTATTAAGGAATCTCCTCAAGTGTTTCTGTGGACTGTTGCTTGCTTCTAAGAGACTGAATGAAGCTTTTGATTTAGCTCAAGCTTATAGGGTAACATGATTAAGACCAAAAATGTGGGAATGACTATATTTCAAAGGCAGCACAAGGATGAGTCTAAGTAACTAGGCATGGCCATTGTGCAGTAAAGTGGTCTTGTATAGTTACTTAGTCTGGATGGTAGTTGTTTTTTGACCATCCCCACTCCCTCAATTCTCAGACCCCTTGTCAGACTTCCAGAGCTGGATGTTTGACTTGGATCTAAAACAATGGATATCCTTCTCCAGTACAGGGATGGGTAGGAAATTTAAACAGAAGCAGTGAAATCTGATGAGACAGGAAAAGGTACAAATCTAGGATTTGAGGTATGCCTGACACTGGTACTACTACAAGCATTTTTTTGTTATATGAACTGTAAGTAGCTTTTTTTTGTTTATTAAGCCATTTTGAGTTGGGTTTTCCATTTTGGCAAAAGTAAGATTCCTGATACTCCCCAAGCTTCACTTTCTCTAACTGTAAAATTATAACCAGACTCAGGTCTGCTGCCCATCACACAGAAAGGCCAGTATTGAGAGCACAGGGTGCTGATGAAAGGAAATTAGGTTTATTATCAAGAAGTGCCAATGGAGGAAATGGGAGACCTGCTGTGTCTCAGATTCACTTCCCTGAGTGAATGAGCTACAGTGATTATATAGGCAGAGTACACGGGCAAGGGGCAACATAAAGTGGGAGGTTAGTTTTTCACAACTGTTTGTGATTGCAGATAGAGTGGCACTAACAATGTCAGTTTGCTCACTTATCAGGCAATTCAAGAGTCTTTTTGCCTCTGAAGAAAACGAGTTTGATTCAGTTTCTTGTCTGTGCCTCTCCCAGGCTTAATTAATCCGCAACTAAATTGTGTTAATTAAATGTCATAGATTCCCCAGTTTTGCTAGAGGGCTTGATTTGGGGACCCATTTACTACCGGTTATAAAATCCCCACTTTCTTTTTATCATTGCTAATTCCTGCAGGATTTGGGGTGCTGTTCTTTCTAACTATTCCTGCTGAATGGGGGATGCAGTTATCAAGGGATGACTGAGGAATAGACTAGCTTCACATGTTATCGGAGATATTCACATGACCCAGGGCCATATTACCACATCCTGCATATCTGAGTATCGTGGTTAATTTCCGTATATTTATGTTTACAGAGGTTATAACATTTTCAAGATAAATACAAGATCAAACACAATAAAAATTTCCTTAGTTATGAAAGGCCTGATTCCAAAGAGCTAACCTAACTACCCAATGAAACCCGAGCAGACAATATAACTAGAATTTGATATTCATAAAGGTGTTACTGAAACATTTATTTTTATGCCCCCATACTCCAATTTGACCAGATAACAACAATAATTTTGTTTATAAACAGTTTGTCTTAAATGAATTTGAACTGTTACTTGTAAAAGTATAGTAAGAATAGTCATATATTTGGTGTCAGGAAGAGAAAAACAAATGCTCATTTCTGCTTATGGGGACAAAAGGTGCACATCATTGATTGCTGCAGGTGTGAGTTAAACTTAATCTGGTAAATATAACAGAACCTATGCCTTAAAATTAAAAGTCATAAAAATAGTTATATTCATTCCCAACTAATTCTTGATCTTGACCTCTGTTAGTAATTTCCTGTAAGTTTTATAATAAACTTGTCAAATTCCTTTCTGTGACTCTCTAAAGCATCAGAATAGTTTCTATAAATGATAAAAACCTTAAAAAATGACCATATATAAAGATCATAATGGACAAGAAAATTTACTCTGTTTTGTGCCATTCAGTATTTTTAGAAAGTAACCAGAATGGCAAAGCAAATTAGGCTTTTTTAGGGATTCCATATAACTTTCATGTAACTCTAACAGCGTACACATTAATTATCAGACTTCCTCACAAACTATTAAGAAGGCTGAGCATTAGCTTATATTTTGACAGTGCTTTGCATTAAGTTTTTGCCATGCCCCGTCAGCCCAATTTGCTCAATATATCTCTCCTTCCACAAAGAGATAAGATTTCTTTATATGGAATATTTCAGGAACTCTGTTAAGATTTCCCATGTTTTCCTTAAAAAAAAAACCTTTAATAGAATTTAATTTGGGGGAGGTTTGGGAAGTTTTGCCAAGTATCAAAAAGATTTTTTAACACAAAACATTTAAATAATTTACCATTTGTTATGATCATGATTTAAGAATAATTAAAGCTTTGTTTTCATAAGTGCATTACTGATAATAAAATTCAATTTTTAAGTTCCTCTCTCACAAGCCCCATACAATATTCATTTTTTTCTTTTTCTTCCATTCCAAAACAGCCACTTTTTCTTTAAGACAAAAATATATTTCTATTATATCTTCCTTTTTTATGTAACACTTCTATTACATATAGTAATATTTAATATTTAATGTTATGGAATAAAGGAGGGAAAAAATGTATATCACTGAGGCTCCAGCAAGGAGGAAGGAAGGTAAGGGCACCATAAAGATATGCAGATTAAAGTTCAGTTTTCTCCACTGATAAGAGATTTTGGTCTTTCGGGTATTCAGAGAAAGCTACTCTTACAGAGATTTTTCTTTATATAAGCAAACACTTTAAAAGAAAATCACCAATCCAGTTCTCTTCTTTTTTCTAAAATAGATATTTTTGACAGATTTTGTTCTTCTATATTTTATTAGTTTTAATTTGTTACATTTATTAGAATTCTTAAAATGTAATTTAATTACAAGCAATTATAAATAAAACAGTATTTTATCAGCATTTTTTCAAATCAGATGTTTTACAAATGATATGCTTCCTTAAATCACAGTTTCCCAGGATTCACCAAACATATGCTTATAATTTTTTTTATTTTAAAGGAAAGGTGTAGGCAGGAATGAAGGAGAGCAGAGACAGGCAGACAGGGAGAGAGAGGGGTAAGCATTTTATTTTATTTAGTTGTTCATCTTTGTTTTCATCCCGGCCCCAGGTGTTGAACCTGGGTTCTTGGGATATGTGGCTTGTGCTCTCAGTCAAAGGCAGCTGACTAATCCATTACTCCACTAGGGTGAGACATGTGCTTATAAGTTCTAAATCTTAGCTTCTGTCAGAAATTGACATACATTCAGGAATTATCTCATAGCATGATCTCATTGCTTAGTATAAATCAACAAAGCTCTTATGGTTTTAGTTTGGCTTATAAAATGTATTGTTAGAATTTTTTCTGACCTAAAGACTGTGACTTTTCTGCAGTGAGTGCTCCCTGACCCAGTGCTTTATTGGTCCTGTGAGAAGAAAAGTGCTCTCTCATGTTACAAATAACGCTTCTTCGTCTTTATTTTGGTGATTATGTGTATTTGTGTACATATATACATATTTTAATCATACACTTTCATTTTGAAATGAGTATAAATGTTATGGATGGAATCAACACAAAATGATTACATTTTCATCATTGTGAAAATATAAATTATTTGGAAAAGTAAGAATTACATTTTAAAATATATAGCTTTTTAGTTTAGGAACTATATTGTATTTTTTTTTTAAGGGAAAAAAGCAGGCAGACAGGAAGAAAGAGGAGGAAGAAGCATTTACTTAATTTGGTTGTTCCCCATCTCCTCCTCCCCCTCCCCTTCACCACTGTCCTTGGGATGCATGTGGACTGTACTGGCCAGAGGCCATGGACTTAGCCACTAAGTCACCAGGGTGCACCTGAGTTTTCAAGAAAAGTGAGAAATTTTATACACACCTGCCAAGCATCCCAGTGTTCTCATTCTTCTTTCTTGGAAAAAAAATTAAAAGTTTAAAAAGGCTCCTTGGTAGAAACTTTGGTTTGAGTGTCAAGATTAAAGAGTGGAATGGAGGCTGATACATCTCATTCTCTTATCCACACTTACCCAGGTACCTTGGGCCCTAATTGCAAAACGGTAATAAAAAAAAGTGGTTTTGTATAGCCATTTTGGTTTATGAAGTATACAATACCTGTTATTAAAGAAGCTCCTTAGTCTAATTGCTATTGTGAAACTAGAGGCCCTATAGCCTCTTTTAACAGCATGCATAAAAGATCTTAAGCAAAGTTATAAATAGTATTAAATGTCTTCAGCACCCACCCTCAGTTGTTGGGTTCTGACTTCCTTTTTGTGCTTCAGCCACAATAGCCCCCTTCAAATAATTGAAAACCTAATGAACAGTGGCTTAATAAAACTTTTTTCCTATGTTAGGAAAAAATTTTTAAAACTAATTTTACAGTGAACACCTGTCTGCCAACTGCTTAGATGATACTACTGACATTTTACTACACTTGTTTCATCACATAATTACTCACATAGCCATCTTTTTCTTTAATTTCCTTTAAAGGAATGATACAGGCAGGAATGAAGGTAAGTAGGCAGGCAGGCTAGAAGAGAGAGGAGGAAGAAGCATTTTTATTTCATCCAGTTGTTCATCATTGGTTGTTTCCCCAAATCAGGGAACTAGGCATGTATGTGGACTGTATCCAGTCTAGGTTACCAGGGTGCATCATTCCTTTTTTTTTTTTTTTTTTGATACATTTCACTGTAAATTGCAGACATTGGTAGATCAGCATGCATATTATTACACAGAGGTTATTATTTGCTTGAGGTAAAATTAATAAGTTCAATAATTTTTTTTAAAGGAAAGATATAGGCAGGAATGAAGGTGAGTAGGTAGACAAGCAGGAGGGAGGAAGAGGCATTTTATTTTATTTCCATTTTTTGTTGTTGACATTGATTATTTTCCCCTTGGACCCAGGACTCAAACCCAGGGGTATGTGGGTTGTGTCCTTTGGAGATGATTGACCTAACTGCTGCTCCACCGGGGTGCATCGAAGTTCAATAATATTTTAAGTATACTATTCAGTATGTTTGACATATGGGAACACTTGGTGTAACACAAACCCCTATTAGGATACAAACTTTTACCATCGGCCCAGGAAGTTCCTTCATATCCCTTTGCATTTTATCCCTATACTTACCTTTCAAGAGGCAAACACTGCTCTGAATTTTTTCTACCATAGAACGCCTTTCCTAGAACTACATATAAGTGGAACCATGTAGTATGTATTCGTTTGTGTAAGTATACGGTATCTTTTACTAAATATATGATTTTTGAGATTCATCCATTTTGTTGTTCGTATCAATTCTATACAAAACTGACTTGTACTTCATAAAATGAATATACCACATTTTCTCTATTTTCCAGTTGATAGATATGTGTGTGTGTGTGTGTGTGTGTGTTTTTCCCCAGTTTGGGTCTGTTATGAATAAAACTTTTATATTCTTGGATAAGACTTTGTGGATCTCATTTCTCTTAGATAAATAGCCAGGATTGGAAATACTGGGTAATAGGCAATAAGTGTGTGTATATATATGTGTATATATGTGTGTGTGTATATATATATATATATATTTAGTTTTACTAGACCTTTTTCCAAAGTTATTACACCAATTTATTCTCCCCTCACTAACATTTGAAGCTAGTATTATTTATTATTCTGGTGAGTGTGGAGCTGTATCTTATTTAGAGATATTTTTCATTTCTAAATTATAAGGAATCAAAGGAGACAGGCCACAAATGGGGTAGCTTACTCAATAATGCTGTTTCTAGCTTTCTGTTCATCCTTTTTTAGTGAATTGAACATAATGTCATGCTTGGCACTTGAGGCAGGCAGCTTCTAAGACAGTTCCCTGTGACTCTAGCCTCTTAGTAGTCTTACCTCTTATTCAGCATGGGCTGGACTTGCCTCTGCTTCTAATCGAAAGCAGCAGAAGTATTGGGATGCCAACTCTGAAATTTAAGATATAAAAAGAATATGGTTTCTGTCTTGTGCATTTTCTCTAGCTCTTTCTTGGATCACTCATTCTAGAAGAAGCCGGTTGTCGAGTTGTGAGGTACCTCTGTAAAGGGCCTATGGATTGAGGGACTAGGCCTGCCAACAATCAAATGAGTGAGCTTAGAAGTATATCACCCCCACTTGAACATTTAGATGAGAGTGTACACCTGAATTCTTGACCCACAAAAGCAGATAATTATTGTTTTAAGCCACTGAGCTTTGGGTCGCTTTGTTATGTAACAATAGGTAACAAATACAATAACTGTTGTCTCAGTATTGTAAGACGGATGCCCTAATTTCAGGGTCTCAAGTGAAAGATCCAGACAGTAAGAAAAAATATGAAAGGCAAAAGACAAAGAGAATTTTGACATGAATCTGTTCATTTTTATCAGGATATCCCTATAATCTTTCCCAAAATCCCATCCAACCAACTTCAGTTTGTATCTTATTGGCTAGAGATAATGTCACATAACCACTCCTAGTAAGAAGGTGGTAAGAGAAGGGAGAACCTGGCTAATTTTTCCAACAGCCAAATGACAAGCATCTACCTCATTTAAACATTTCAAATGCCCCGCAGAGTTAAAGATCTCTTCCTTATTAGTAGTCCAGCAAATTGGCCTTATGGGGAGAGATTTCCAGAAAAATAACCTTTTACAATAAAATGTTAGGAAAATTCTCAGGATCCAGATTGCAGGGTCTGAGTTTCTGATTTATGCCCTAGACCTGTCCATTAGGGAAAACTGAGGCATTGTCTTCCTCTACTTAGCCCCTTTGTAATAGAACCTCAAGAGTTATCTTGCAAATGTCACACCCAACTCTGCAGCAAAATATCTTCTCAAATTTTGCTATTATGCCCTTGATATTTTTTAAATTGTGCCTCATTTACTGTCCTTCCTCTCCCTCTGCCTCATCTCTGATACCTGTATTGTTTTGCCGGACCAATCATTTTCAGCATCAGATCTAATTCTGTTACTCTCCAAACCTGTATTGTCCCATTGCCTTCAGGATGAAGCCATAACTTCTTATCAAAGACTACAGAGTTGAGTATTTCCCACCACTTGCCTTAACTATTTCCCCCTGCACTTGCTGTAACCACAACATCAAACTGCTGACCTTCCTACCTTTATGCACATTGTTCCATCTGCCTGATAGGTCTTTATCTTTGATTGGGCAGCTCCATCAGATATTCTTAAGAGATTCAAGTTTGGAGACAGTCTTTTAAAAAGCTTTCAAAACCTGTGTACAAATCTTTTTCCCTTTGTGGGGGTACAGCGGGGTAAGGCCATACTAGGTTGACCTAACAGAAAAAGCAAATAGTGCTACAGGATATGGAATGAAAAATGTCTTTCTCCTATCCCTGACTCTCAGATTCTTTTTCCAGATTTTTAATGCATGTGCAAGCATAAAAATAATTTCCTATTTCATTCTTTTGAAGAATCGCAATGATACCGTTACACGCATACTTTCCTCATTTTGTTGGACATGGGCTATTTCTGATTCGCTCTGCCAGTGCTGCCAGTGCAACATCTTTCACAAATGAATTTGAAGAATTATCTTTTCAAGTAAGGTTAGGATTGCTAGATCAAAGGCTTAGTGGAGTTTAAATTTTAATAGAATGATCTAAAGAATCAACCGATTTACTCTTCCCAAAAATCCAACTCCACTAATTCAATGTTGGGCCTTCTACACCACTAGACTGCCTGTTTTTTTGAGGGCACTTTTTACTAAAGTGTCAGAATTGGCCCTCAATAAATACGAAATACGAATTTATATCTCGCTGTCGCGCTACCCATCAAATATCTCCTACAATTCCTCAATGATTAATTTGGTAACATATATTGAAATTTGTTAAATGGTAGCGTCTGGGCTCTTTCCTTTCCACTTCCCCTTTTCCTCACTTTCTCCTTCCTCTCCGGGAGGGGAGGAGCCCAGCAACATGACCCGCCCAATTTGAGCATTCGTTGGTGGAGCCCGACGCCCGTTACTGCCGAGTCCCGCCCAAACCACGCCCCCAAGCAGCCCGCCGGTCCAAAGAAGGCGTGGTCACTGTCACTCCGGACGATCCCGGCTGTCTCCTCTTGTGAGAATCAGGACGCGCTGGAGGACCGGCGGGGTGTGGGGCGAGAGGTGCCGTGGGAGCGCGTGCTGCGGTCTCGCGGAGCGGGCGCATGCCGAGCCCCGCCCCCGTCTCCTCGGCACGCAGGTTGTGCGCGAGCTCGCGCACGCGCGCGCACCCGCCAAAGCCTCGTTCTGGCTAGCGGAGACGGGGCGGGCACAGGCCGAGCCGCTGAGGTGTGAGGGGAGGAGCCCAAGCCACAGCCGCCGCTGCCGCTGGAGAGGAGCATGTCTGCAACTCGAGCCAAGAAAGTGAAGATGGCCACCAAATCATGCCCCGAGTGCGACCAACAGGTGGGCGCCGAGGGTCGGGCTCGCGGCCCGGCTGGGCGGGTGCTCGCGGGCGGTTGGCCGGCGGTTGTCCGCGGCCGTTGGCTGTGGAGAGGCCGCCTCGCCGGGTGTCGGCGGCCGGGCTGCTGGGCTGGCCCTTGGGCTCGGTGGCCACGGTGAGAGCCCGGAACCGGCGGGCTGACCGAGGGATGTCCACCTGGCCGCTGTCGGACTGCGAGTGTCTGGGTCCCGTGGTCCGACCGTGCGGGAGGGGGCGTGAGTTTGTCGTCAGCCGTCGGGGCGCCCTGTCCGGACCCTCCCTGAGTGGTCTGGCCAGCTCGGGTGACAGCGGAGGAAGTCAGGGGGCAGCGGCTCGAGTGGCCGAGTAGGTCCCATCTGCCCGCGTCGTCCTGGTGGAGAGTGCTGGTTGCGCGGGACTCCGCGTCCAGGCTCCGGGTTCCGACAGCCCCCTCCAACCACCAGAGTTGCTTTGTTCCCATTTCAGACGTGCACAGTAGACAGCACCCCCCCCCCCGCCCCAACTGTTCCTTCCGCTACCCGGGAGCACGCATAAATGTGGCAAAAGGAACCCAAATGACTTCAACTTTAGGCAATTAATTTTTTTTTCCCTTCTAAGTATATTTATTGTGTTTTTGATGTAAGTAATCGTGGATCCGTTCTTTATATTGTTTTTAGTGGAATGTTATTAAATAACGTCCCCATTGAAAATCTTTTCTGTTGGACTATCCTCACTCTTCCCCCACTGACCTAAATATACTGTTAATAAATTTGATATTACTTCTTTCAGATCTTTAAAATTTTTGTGTGTGTATGGTTTCGTGGTTTTTGAATAGCTGCTCTCTGAACTGAATCATTGTGTCATAGCTGTAATTTAAAATATACATATTTTTACTGTCTTAGCATGCTTCGTTCTATACTAGAATAATAGAGGTTCCTCCGAATCCTACAGTCTGTGAGTTAAAACGCCCTCATTGAAAACCATTCGGTTAAGGCCCTTATTTCATGCCAGCATGCAGATTGGGTGATCTTTTTTTTTTTCTTTTCCACTGAGTCAATTTTTTCAAAATGACTACCACGCCTCTCCATTCCTCCCCCCCCCCTTTTTTTTCTTAAGCGTTATGTGAAATGACTGGAGCCTTAAAAATAAGCTAATTTTAGTGCATTCTCTAAGGAGCACTATTGTAGGCTGTCAGTTCTTTTAACGGAAATTTTACATATTTTATTCAGTATCTTTTTATGGGCAGTGGTAAAAATGCTGATCCCAGGAAGATTGTGCACTGAGAATACAGGATGTTGATCTTATTGAGTATGCAGTATAAAACAATTTATTCATGGTTTCCAAAGTAAAGAGTTTAAACTTCCATTCCTACCGTTATGCTAAATTTGTGAAAGTCTGACAAAATTGGATTTTGCAATTTAAATTTCCTTGCGGAGATTATCTCAATATTTAAATTATTTCCGTTTTATCCGTTGTAAAGAAGTATGAAGTTTACATGGTATGCACTATGCATTCCAATTTCTGTGGGGCACATATTATTACAAATCCTGACCTTGTTTTACTTGGCATAAGTAATCATTTGAGAAAGTAACCTGTTTTTAATATCCTGTTTGAAGAAAGAGGAAAAGATAATAAGCAGTAGGGTCCCTGTAACTATTCAACAAAATGTGATCATTTTATTTGGATAGCTCACATTTATTTTGTTACACACACACAATCCCACTCCAGCTGCTATAACAAAATACTGTAGATTGAGTGACTCAAACAACAGTACTGCAATTTCCTTTTCCTTTTTTTTTTCTTTTTAAGGAAAGGTGCAGGCAGGAAGAAGTATTTTATTTTTACTTGTTCATCTTGGTTTTCATCCCCAGGTCTTTAACCTGGGTCCCTGGGGTATATGACCAAAGGCAGCTGACTAATCCACTACACCACCCGGAAGCTGCAATTTATTTTCTTACTTGTTTCCAGAGGCTGGAAGTCCAAGATCCTGGCAGAACTTTTTGGTGTCTTATAAGGCTACTTATCCTATCACGAGGGTCTCACCCCACCTCATCTAAACCTAATTATCACCTCTATATAGATTAGGTTTAGGGCTTCAACATGGATTTTTGGGACAGACCCAGTTCAGCCTATTACATGATTTATAATGTTCATTTGTCTTTTATTCTAAATGCTTCAGAGAATACAACACACATGATTAAGTAAAGCTTTTGGTGATTCTTAAAAGCGGTTTATTTTTTACCGAAAGGAAAGAGGTTCATCTTTTTGTCTTAAAGTGCAAGCTGTGTAAAAGACAAAAGACTTGGAATGAGGGGAGGGATGGGGGTTAAACAACAGCAACAGCAAATAAGTTGAAGCAAGTAATTAAGTGATTTTAGTTTTTAAATTTGAAAGTGCAAGTTTCTTATCAAAGAAGAACAAATTATAATCTAGAAAACTATTATTCTAAGTTGCCTGAGAAATGTTAAATTAGAATGTAGATATAGTTTATAAACACAGATATAAAATCTTTAAAGTTTGAAGAGATTGTCCTAATTGAATAGATTGCTTATGTTCTCTGTGTAAGTTTAAAAACCAGGTACAAGGAAGAGGGAGAGAATGAAGGAGGGAGCAAGGTATAGGGGTAAAGGGCACTAGAATTCTGGTGGTTGGTGTGGTGTGAAATATCCAGAGATGGGTTATCAGTATCCTAAAATGAAGATAGCCCTGTAAACAACAACAACGAAAAATTAATCATAAACTATTCAAACAAGAAAGACCTAGATATTCTGATGCTTTATAGTATTTCCTTTGTATGCTTCTGCGGAAAATGTAGTTCTGAAACATCTAACCTACAGTATTTTTCAAGGGGTTTCACATTCACTAACAAAATTACTGAGCCATTTTGTATGTAGTAATAGTCAAGATTTTGTAAGTTTTCTATTATCTTTGTGTATAATGGCTTTGCCTTAAAATTTTTTACTAGAGCACCTATTCCATTTGTAAGAAATTTTATGTGACATAGCAAACATGTCTATTGTAGATAACTTTGATTATCTTAGCAAGGAATCCAAATGAGGTCTTTTGATTATTTTTGAGCTTTTTTACGTTGGTGAAACAATGTAGAACCAGGATTTTGTTTCTTCCAGTTGTTTTTACCTATTTGCTTGTAAAACATACAACCTAAATACACTTTTCAAGGAATGAATTGATGCACAAAACTTTGGATTTTTTTTTCCATTTTAAAATATTAAAAATACAGCATTAGAATTTCATTCTTAATATCTTTGGCATTAAAACTGAAATTTGAAGGAAGTTTTAGGGTGTTTGTTTAAAATCTAAATTTTACTATAATGATATTAATAGTACTGAAATTTAATGATTCTTATAGGATCTGGGTTATGTCAGGTGTTTGGATTTGTTGAGTTTTGTTTTTTTTTTTGAGGACTCGGGGCAAAGATTGGGAGGTAGATTGGAATAGGAGGAAGGGATTTTCCATTTTAAAAAACACTTCCATTAAGGGGTGAAAATCAACCTATCATTTGAATCAGTGCTTGTGAATTCTGGATCCCAATGTCAAATATACATTTCTCCTTTCACTGTGGCACTCCTAAAATTCTGGATATGAGTTGATATAATTTTCTTGTATATAAGAGACCTAAATTTAGATTTAGTGTGTTTTAGTAGGAGGAAGAACATGTGTAGCAAAGGATCTGCTGAAAAAGAAGAGAATGCTGCTTTTCTTTTCTTTTAAAACAATTTACATTTCTGTGGATGCCCTTGATGATGTGTTTTAAGTTTAAAGGAAATGAGTCAGTATCTTTGAGCTTGGTCCTAGGAAGATTAAGATGAAAAACATCTATTTTGGTCAGATTTTAACTATAAAAATATAGTGCTACTTTTTCTGTTAGAGTTTGAAAGACTCATCACATTCTCAATAAAGCAAGCTATTACACATATTTGGAGTTGTTTTTTTTTTAATAGGGTTTATAGTTATTTTTCTTAAATATAAAAACAAACAAAATCCTTTTTTTTTTTTTTTTTTTGTAAAGGAAAGGTATAGGCAGAAATGAAGGCAAGCAGAGGCAGGCAGGCAGGCAGGCAGGAAGAGAAAAGAGGAAGAAGCATTTTTTTTAATTTTAGTTGTTCATCTTAATTGTCCCCACCGCCACCAACAGAACCTCTTGGTATGTATGTGGATTGTGCTTGCAAAGGTAACTGACCAAACTTCTCCACCAAGGTGCACCTTGTCCTGTATTTTTATACTAAGAAAAAACTCTGTCAAAACTTCAACTTAGTTTAATTTTGAAGTCTGACCTCAAATAATTTATTATTTAATTCAGGAGACTACATAAATAGTGAGAAGTTTAACAGAGAAAAAGTAGTATTAGATTTTTTTTCCTTTTTTCCCTACAGGTTCCGGTTGCATGTAAATCATGTCCCTGTGGTTACATATTTATTAGCAGAAAACTTTTAAATGCAAAACACCCAGAGAAATCACCACCCTCTACAGGTAAGAATTTAACATGTTTTTAATTTTTTGATGTACAAATGTAAATTTAATTTTTGTGAATTTACTACTTGCTTTTTTTGTTGAACACTTGAATCTATGGAAGCATGTCTTTGTTGTTTATTACCTATTGCAAATCAGTTTATGGCTTTAGTTTGCTTTTTATTCCATTTAAATGTAATAAGGTTTTTAATAAATTTTCTTTTTTACTTTAGAGGTCGGAGAATCATTGAAGGGTTTTAAATAAGGGAATAATGACATGATCTGACTTTTAAACATTTGAATTAATAGGTACAATTAGCATTCAATAAATTCAAAAAATATATGACAAAACATCAAGCCATGTATTTTTACCAACAGTCACCGTAATAAAACGAATGTATCCATCATTCCTAAAAGTTTTCTTGTTCCCTTTTGTGTACTTTCCTTTCTTCTCCCTTTATGCTAGGTAAACCCTCATCTGCTTTCTGTCGGTATTCTTGAACTTTTATAAATGAAATCATACAGCGTTTACTCTTTTTGCCTGACTTCTTTCATTAAGCATAATTTAAGTTTCATTTATATTACTATGTAATATATCAGTAAGAATTTCATTCCTTCAAATTGCTTAGTAGTAGTGTGTGCATATGCCATGATTTGTTTATTTATGATTGATGGACATTTGGGTTTTTCTCCTCTTAGTGCTGGTAAACTTTGTAATAAAAAATTTTTGTTTTGTTTTTCCTACTGGTAACTGTGAAAAATATAATTTGGTTTTGTAGGAATATAATTTTTAGACAACACTGGTTTTTGTTTTTGTTTTAATTCCTTAATTGAAAATGTTTAAAATAATTGTTTGAATTTCAGTTATTCATGTAGGCAAATTGAATTTATTCAATGGATATATTTATTTGAAAATGAGATTTTGTTATTTATTCTTTGATAAACTCAGAACTTCATACAATGATGATTCCCAACTATGAGTAGATTAATTACTAATTGAGTGTATGCTAAGTTCTGTCCTAAATTGCGGGCATAAAGTAATGAATAAATCTACTATCAAGATCTACCACTACTGCACCTTTCTTTTGGAAAAAAGTCTGTTACTCTTAATGGAGCTTACATTCTTAGGGTCAGGAGACAGTGAATAAATAACCAGGGAGAATATCAGCTTTTGATAAGTGACTTATAAGGAAATCAAAAGAGTGCTGTCCTAGTGGGCTACTACTAATTGAGTGGAGAAGGCCTCTCTGAAAGGTCACATTTGAGCTGAGGCTGAATAGGAAGAACATTCTTGACAAATGAAATAGTCTGCAGAAATTCTAAGGCTACAAAAAGTATGGTGTATTTTAAGAACATAAAGGTCAGTGTTGTTGCAATATAGACAAGATAGGAAGAACAGGAGAGTGTGGGAGATGAATTCAGAAGGACAGGGCCAGATTATGTAGGACCTAAACGAGAGTAAGAAATTTGGATTTTGTTCTTAAAAATGTGAGGAGAGGTGCACCCTGGTGGTTTAGCAATTAAATTTGCTGCCTGGAGTCAGCACAAACCGCATCTAAGGACCCAAATTTGCATCCTGGGACCAACAACCAAGCTGAATGCCTAAATAAAATGCTTTTTCCTCCTCTTTCTTCCTGTCTGCCTTCCTGTCTACTTACCTTCATTCCTGTTATGTACCTTTCAAAAAAAAAAAAAAATTGAGAAATTATCCCTAAGATGTGGCATGGGGTAAAGGGAAGGTGGCATGCTGATTTGCCTTTAGAAAGATCATTTTGATTGCTGTCTAGAGAATAGCTTTGTGGGGGTACAAGACAGAAATGACTTTTATAGTAAGTTAGCTGAGTGAGGATGCTAAGTTAGACAAAGAGTGGTTATAGTAGCAGATGATTCCAGAATTATCTATACTTAATGTCTGTGAGAGGTCTGTTTATCCTATGCCTTTATGGAAGTGGGAGAAAAGTTGTTCAATTCCATTTGTCTTTGAGTTTGCTCTTTTTTATCATGAAAATGGACTTAATTCATTGGTTCTTAGAATCTATTGCTGGATCATCATATAGGGGGACATCCAGAGAGTGTTAAAAAAGGATTCCTGGGTCTTATTCTCTAAAGCGTTTCTATCAGGCATGGAAAACCTCAAGTGACTAATTCAGTAGTTAGTGCTGGGGTGGCACATCAGCTCAATCTGTGACTCCAAAATGAAATAAGACATGGTCCATACCCTTAAGCGTGTTTACTTATATTTAACAAACGTTTTTGAGTTCCTTCTATGTACCAATGATTCAGGTGAGAAATAAGGTAAAGGGAGAGACCTAGTGAGGACAGAGAATAGATACTTGAAATGTTGAGTCAGAATCATTTGAAACAAAGGAAAGATTTTAGAACCACGCCCAGATTTCTGATTTACATTTTGATTAAAAGGGGAATATAAAAAAGAATACAGGTTTTAAGGGAAAGATGAAGAATTTAATTTTGGATATAGTTGCGAAGTCATCCAAATGGATTTTTTTCTTGTTTTGCAGCTGGGCATAGTTTGAAGCTCATGGGATATCCTCAGCTGGACATAAAGCTTTTGAGCCATAAGCAAATACATGATAGTTGACATTATGGAAATGTATGTGTTGTGCTAGAGAGTTCATAGGGTTGAAGAAGGAGTGTAGAGAATAAATAAACTGAATTTTAAAGGGTAGAAGTCTGCAGGCAGTTCAGAGAAGAAAATGTTAGCTATAGGAGAAAAATCAGTGGGGAGTTCATTGCATAATCATGGCAGTGAGTGAGAAGCAATTATCTATTATTTTGCATTTGAAGTTTCCTAAGATTTCCTTGTTTACTAAGAGTGTCCTCTGTGTCCTTAATATGAAACATTGAAATCCCAGGGAGGAGAAATAACCAGTAAACGAAACAGAATAGTCAGAAAGGAAAGAGAAAGGTAGATGGATAGACTATGCCATAGAAAACAGAGGAAGAAAGGGTTTTAAGGATCAGAGTATTCAAAGCCTGGAAGACAGAGAGGTAGAGATGAGACATGGGGGTTGGAAATCGTGGCTTCAGATTGAGATTCCTGTTCTGTTACTCTGACAAGCTAATTCATGTCCATGAGCAGCTGCCATTTACTTGTGTATAGTAAAATAGATTTACAGTTCCAACCATAGAGGATTGAAGTGCAGATGAAATGTATGTAAAAATGTCTAAGATAAAGCTTGATGTGTTGTAACTACTCAACAGGTATTTTCATAATTAAATTTCTTAAAAGTAATATTTGCTTTTGGGTAATTCATAATATATAGGTAATTGAGAAAAGTATGATTTTTTAAATCTATAATTAATCGGTGAACATTGTCAGTGGGATCTAGAATATTTCCACTTTAATTAGCAGAGAATTTATAGAAGAAATTAAAATCATATGTATCTAGAAGAAACGATTAACATCACTAATAATCAAAGAAATGCAGTTGAAATAAAATGTCACTCTTTTTACCCACACTGACAAAAATGGAAAGGATTTTCTAAGGGCTTTTTATGAGTATGACAGAATGGATACTTTCTTACTAGTATTGGGAGTATAAATTTATGCAGTCTTTTTGGAGAACAATCTGAAAATAATTGTTTAAAAGTTTAAAATACACAAAAAGTTCTTTATCAGTAGGCATGTAAACAGGATTTGCTAGGATTTTCAAGGCAGCTGTTTAGTCAGAATGACATCAGCAGGGAAATGGTAATTAAGTAGGTACGTCTTGTAGGGAACAGCAATATGCTCTAATTATAAGAAAAAATTATATAGATTATAGAATTATATAGATTTTTATGTACTGACAAGGACTAATCTCTTAATCACTGTTAATTTTAAGAAAAAAGTACAAAACAGTTTTTGTAGTATGAACTCACTTGTTTTTAAAATTTAAAAAGATGATTTCTTAGATGATTTAGTGTTAATAGTAAATGCCTAGATATCACTAGATAACAAGGAGGAATCAAGGAAGATGTATTTGCGTAATTAAATATTTAAAAGAAAAAGAACCATCTTTAAAACTCAGGTTATAATTATTTCAAAAATGAGTTCAAAGTTATGAAAGATAATTTTAAATTTCTGTGGCTTAAAAACTTAATATTTTAATTTTGTGGCATGCAGGAGGAAATAGTCTTAAATAGATGTATATAAGTTGAATAGTTCAAAATTCTTATTTTTCAAATATACTAATCATCTTACTATCTTTTTCATAGCATACATAGGTATAAGAGGTAGGATACTAGAACTTTGTCTTAGCTGCAAATATATATAAACAAAATCTAATGTGATTAAGGTACTATTACAGGTTTAAAATTAATTTTGGTGAGAGAAAGAGATGTATAACAAAATTACTAAAAATACTCAGTGTTTTGTATGAGTGCATAGAACCCCAAGGCAGTTTATGCTTTGATACCCTTACAAATAAGTTAGGTTTATGTTATTTCTTACCCTTTTTGGGGACATGGAGATGCTTTCTAAAACATTCATTGTGTTGTTCTTGTAGGATTTCGTTTCTAAATTGAATGACAAAGTTTAAAAGTCACTCTAAGAGTGTCTTAAATTGTCCACTTGAAGATATTTCTTTAAAAAAGAGATTAAAAAAAGAAATAATATACTTTTTTGAAGTTGAGAGCATCTGTACTGTGGACCAAACCTTAAGGACCATAGTAGTTATCTATTCAAATATTTGATTAGTCTGCAGCTACTATAGTTATCTGTGCAAATATTTTGTCATGATCAAATATTGAAACAGCTTTTAGTGAGAACAGAAAAGTTTGGGTTTCTGGATGGGTGTTCTGAGTGCTTAGTGATCAGGGGTGCCATTTTGCGTTTCTAGCTATGGACACCTTTTTCCTTGAGTAAGTTTTTTTTAGAGAGAGGAAGAAAAACATTTTATTTTATTTAGTTGTTCCTCTTGGTTGTTCCCCACCAATCCTTTAACATTTTTAATGGTACAAACTATAGAAGAACAAGCTAAAATTCTAAATGAGATACTAGTTCATAAAGGACTTCTCATAAATGGTAAAAAGAAATTTAAGATAGTAAGAAATTAGAATTGCTTTTAGCGTTTTAACTGTATATTTTTCAGTGTGTTTAAACTTAAGCCTAAAGGTTAAGCATAGTCAAATAAATAGCAATCTCTCCCATTTTTATTAAAGCAAGAAATAATGTGATAAAAAATTAAACCTAAACTTTTCAAATTGCTCTGTAAGACCAATTAACAGAAAAATGTTGGTACACAAACAAAGAAGTTTATAGCTGACATAATCATTTTTAGTTAAGGAGAAAAAAATGGAGAAATGATTATTGCCAGAACCTTTTTTAAACCCAAAGTGGTTGAATATTAATTCAAGTAGTAAGTGATCCTCAATTCTTAATCTTGACAATAAAAGTTTGCTTTTGTTGTTTAAGAAATCATTGTTTCTTACATGCTAATCATCTATAACTGTTACACATTTGTATACAGAACAAGGCTTTTTTGTACTTTCATTTTGCCTTTTGATGAAAAGAGTGCATACCTTCACCTCTGTGCCTAAACTTTTAGGTTCTTATTCTATAATTTATAGAATAATAATTATACTCTTATTTAATATTTAAGAATCCTCTGATTTCTTCTAGTTAAGACTGATTTTAGGTCAGCTACACAGCTGTCAATACTAAAATTTCTTTTCATTGTACTTCAGAGATAATCTTACTTTCTTACATGCTGTTTTTTTTTTTCCCTCCCTGTATGTTTTTATTTCTGGAACAAATTTTCCAGAAATTGTTTCAGACCTGGGAAAATTTTTTCATAAAAGACAAGTGATGATATATTTCCTATCTTGCATTGTAGAGAATGCCTTAAAGTGTGAAGAAGTATTCACACCAAAATATGGTTCTCATTCTTCCTTGGCACTTACTTGAGTCCTTTCCATGCCAGAGGCTCAAGTCTTCAGTTCAGGGCAATTTTTAAAACTATTTTTTGTCTCTCTCCTCTCTCTCTCTCCAAGATATCCTTCCTTCTTTTCTTCCTTCCTTCTTTCCTGCCTGCTTGCCTTCCTTTCTTCCTTTCTTCCTTTTCCTTTCTTTTTTGGTTTTTCACCTCGACCCTAGATCATGAACCAGGGTCGGACTTTTACATGTCTACATGCCAGCATCTCAACCACCTGAGCCTCAACTGTTATTTCTTTTTTCCCATTCTCTTTTCTTTTCCTTCTGGCATGTTTATTTGATGATATATCACGATCAGAATCCACAGGAAATCTGACTGACAATGAATTGGAAAACTAGATTACTTTTTCCGTTTACCTAAAAAAGATGAAGTTTGCAGTACAAGACTAGTGGTTCAGTGATATCAAGTACCTAGGCTCTTTTCTTTCTTCTATCCTAAGAAGAGGTGACTTTCATCCTCATTGTTGAAAGATAGCTCTTGTACCTTCAGGCATCCAATAAGCATTCTAAGCAGGAAGAAAAAGGAACAGCAGAGGGACAAAGGAGAACGTCATCCCCTTAAAAAAAATCTTTCTGAAAGTCTTACCCATTTCTACTTCCGTATCATTGGCCAGCACTTAATTTTATAGCCACTTCACCTGCAAGAGTGTCTTGGACTGTGTATACTGTGTATAATTAAACTGGACACATTACCCTGTTGAACAGAAGAGCAGTCTGTCCTTCATGAAGAAGGGGAGAATGAAAATTGGGTAGATATTAGAAATATGTCATAGGTGAGCATTAGTTTTTTTGGATCTTCATTTCTCTTCACTTACCATCACATAGTCTCTTTTTGTCTTTTTTTGCTTTCCAAGAAATTTCATTGATTTCCTTTCTAGACATGTCATTCTGTCTTATAATGTGTCCATTATTTAACTTAACTTTTGTATTGTAATTGAGATAACTTTAATTTACAAAATAATTTAAGTTTTAGGTATTCAGCTTCATTCTTCATGAAATATACTAATATATCATGCCCATCACCAAGTTTCTAATAGTCTACTGCTCTCTGTTAGACTCCCACCACCCTTTGCTGCTATCCTTCGCATTTTAATTTTTAGCAGTTTGTCTTGTTTTATAATTTCTTCTTTTCATAGAATATTATTTTTTCATGTTTTTTGTCATAAATATATGTAACACAAAATTGAGTGTTGTAACCAATTTATGTGTACAGTTTAGTGGTATTACATTTATAGTAATACATTCATACTGTGTACATCACCGGTATCCATCTCCAGAATTCTTTTCAGCCTACCAAACTGAAGCCCATTAAATAGTAGCTGCCCTTTCCTTTTCCCCTCTGCCCCAGGCAACCACTGTTTTTTTGTACCTCTGAATTTTACTGCTTTAGTTATCTTCTGTATGGAATCATGCAGTATTGGTCCTGTTATGTCTGACTTATTTCACTTAGCATAATGTCTTCAAAGTTCATCCTTGTAGCATATGTCGTCATTTCCTTCCTGAATAATACTCCATTGTATATAAATATACACATTTGATTTATCTATCTATGCACCAATGGACACTTCAGTTATTTCTGCCTGTGGGCTGTTATGAATAATGCTGCTATGAACATTGATGTCCAAATATCTGTGTAACTGCCTACTTTCATTTTTTTGGGTATATGCCCAGAATTGGAATCACTTGATCATATGGCTTAATTCTCTGTTTAATTTTGTGATGAACTGCCATATTGTTTTTCATATCAGCTGCACCGTTATACATTTTTACCAAGAATGCACAAAATTTCCAGTTTATACACATCTTTGCCAACACTTTTTTTTTTAAAGGAAAGGTATAAGACAGCAAGGCAGGCAGACAGGAAGAGGGAGGAGGAAGAAGCACTTTATTTTCTTCAGTTGTTCAGCCTGGTTTTTGGCCCTGGGACGCAAACCCAGGTCTTTGGGATGTATGTGAACACTGCTCTTAGCTGAAGGCAACTGACCAAACCACTACTCCACCAGGGTACGCCTTAAGTACTTTTTGATAATAGCCATCATAATGGATGTGATGTAATACCTTGTAATTTTGATTTGCATTTCTCTAAGATTAGTCATGTTGAACACCTTTTTATGTGCTTATTGGCCATTTGTATATCTTATTTGGAGAAATGTCTATTCAAGTTCTTTATCCATTTTTGAATTGGATTTTTGTTGCTGTGTTGAATTGTCCAAGTTATTGATTCTGGATATAAATCCCTTATTTGATAAATGATTTTCAAATATTTTCTCCCATTCCATGAGTTGTCTTTTTTCTTTTGGTGTCATCTCTAAGAAATCATTGTCAATTCCAATGTCAGGAAGCCTTACCCAATTTTTTTTCATAAGCATTTTATTTCTTTAACTGTTAAAATTAGGTCTTTAATCTATTTGATTTAATTTTTGTATATGGTATAAGGTAAAGGTCTGACTTCCTTTTTTCCCAGTATCACTTGTTGAAAATATTGTCATTTTCTACTTGAATCATCATAGTACTGTCACTGAAATCATTTGACCATATATTTGAGGATTTATTTCTGGGCTCTATAATTTATTCTGTTGGCCTTTATGTCTGTTGTGTGTCAGTACCACACTCTTCTGATTACTGTAGCTTTGTAGTAAATTTTGAAATCAAGAAGTATGAGACCTTTAATTGTTCTTTTTCAAGATTATTTTGGCTATTTGGGATCCCTTGAGATACCATATGAATAAGGTGGAGTTCTCTGTTTCTGCAAAAAGAATCTAATTTTTAATGATATAGTTTCCTCTCGGATTTCTTTGGAGACGTACATTAGTATGTTTTAAGTTTTTTACCTGTTTCCTGAACTACTTTTCTTCTTGTTTATATTGTTTTCCTTCTGTTTCATGCTTATTTTTCTCAAGTAGTTGATAATCATTAATTGCCTATTGATACTTACAAATGAAGTCCTTGGTTTATGGAGTAGATAAATTACTTGAGTACCCCACACTGTTGTTTTGTTTTAATTTTTTTATTGCAATAACTTTGATTTTACACATTAAAGTAAACTCCTGTGTGTAGATTACCCATATGTTTAGTTTCACCAATCCTCAGATATATGTCAGGACACCCTTCCCTCCGCCAAATCACCAAGTGTTCTTCACCATTGTCCAGTGGGCTGCACCACCATTCTCCCTCACCCCTGCCCTGCCATCTCATTTCCTGTTAGTAACCTAAGTCTGTTGCCAGGGTCCAAGGGTTGGTTTTGTTTCCTCTGTTCCTTGTTTTGTCTATTCATGTTCTGCCTGTGAGTAAGGCCATCTGGTATCGTGCTTTTGACTTATTTAGCATAATCCCACTTGATCCATCCATGTTGATTCATTGACAGAGTTTCATCTCTTCTAAGGGCTGTGTAGTATTTCATTATATGTATGTGTATATCTCACATCTTTATCCATTCATCTGACGTTTGGCACTTAGGTAGTTTTCATTCTTAACTATGTTGACTAGGGCAGCAGTAAACATGGGGGTGCATGAATTAGTGTTTTTATATCTTTGGGGTAAACACCAAGAAATGGGTTGGCAGGATCATATGGGATTTCAGTATTTAACTTTTTGAGGAATCTCTACAGTGTTTGCACCAATTTGGACTACTATCAACAGTGTAAAAGTGTTTCGTTTTCTCCACATCCTTACCAATACTTGTTATTTCCGGATTTTTGAATAATAGCAAATCTCTCATGTAAGATGATAACTTGTTTTGATTTGCATTTCCTTGATAGCCAATGAGTAGGAACATCTTTTCATGTGTTCATCTGTATATTCTCTGCAGAAAAATGTGTTTCCATTTCCTCTTCCCATTTTTGATTGGATTACCTGTTTTTCTGTTACTAATTTTATGAGTTCTTTGAATATTTTGGATATTAAGCCCTTGTCAAATATGGAATGGAAATACCTTCTCCTAGTTAGTAGGTTGTCTTTTTGTTTGGGTGATGTTTCTTTTCCCTGCTGTGAAGAAGCTTTTTAGTTTGAGGTAGTCCCATTTGTTTATTTTTCACACTGTTTTAAAGGTCTCATTTTACAGCAGATCTCCAAGTATAATTGAGATGAGCTTATTTGCTGGCTTTCAGATGTAAATTTGATGAGTAAAGGGAAGCTAGTGAATTTCATGTTTGCCAAATTAAAGAAGACTTGGTTCTGGGGCAGAATGTGAATCCCCTAAAATATTTGATTTCTATGAGGAGCTGCTTTTTTGTCTATTTGTTTCCTCTTTCTACGTTGTGGAGGTTCAAATTACCCTTGAACTTAGCTCCTGGTTCCTGAGTTTTTCTTCCTTATGTCATTTTCTCTGTGTATAAACCTAACTATTTTGCAGTATTCTTTTCGATAGTCACATGATTACCCTGTTCTTTCTTCCTGAACTTTTGTCCTAACCTAGAAGTTATCTTTGGGTCTCCTTGTATAGGAGCTATCACTTATTCCTACTCTGAATTACTGTTTCTTCTACTGTGGTTTCTTAACATATTGTCTCAGTTTGCTGGGAGTCTATAATTTGGGACCCTTCATAGCACCCTTTCCTTGTTTCTAACATTGCAGATTTATCTTCCTTTCTCTTACTCATGTTTATTTGTATTTCAATGGGATTTTGAGAAGATGGTGAGTAAATGCTAGTGCTTCGTCTAACTTTATTTATTTAGCACTACGTAATATATGTAGATAATGTTCTAGGTTCTGTGAATAAGACAAAGCTGCCCAACTTTCTTAAAACTTTTCATGGGGAAGACATTTTGAGTATGTATAAATAACCCATTGTAGTAGTAGCTGCAGTAGCAGTGTGTAGTCCGTCATAGATCATGGTTGTAGGTAGATTATAGAAAGTAATTGGGGCTGGGAGATTCAGAGGGGGTGACTTGTAAACTGACATCTGAAGGAAATAAATAAAGATAGAAGGAGGAGTTGCAGATTGAAGGTGAAAAGTCTAGAGTTATTTTTTGATAGATTTGAAATGCTTGTGAGACCTTCAAATAAAGCTGTCAGGCAGTCGAGAGCTTTGGGAAGAAGACAGAGCTAATAGTATAGATTTTGAAGCCATTATAAAAATAGTATTTAATGTTTTGGGTAAATGGAGTGTAAGCAAAAGAAGAGGTTCAGGACAAGATTTGATTAGTGAGTGGTAGGTGAGAAACTGAAGAAAGTACAGATACCTCTTTTTGAGAAGTTTGTTTATAAAGAAGTTTGCAGAAATGGGTAGGTAGCTAGAGGAACAAACCTAAATTCAGTGTTAAACTTTAAAAAGCATACTAAAAGAGCTTTACCTATCACTATTGTTTTCAACTTTTTTTTTTTTTTTTTTGAGGGCATTTTAAGCACACAAAAGTAGACAGTGACCAGCTGTCCATTCACACCTGCATCTGTTCCTTCTCTTGCCATATTAATTTTAGGTAAATTCCCTATGATTTCAGTTATAAATATTTCATTATATATTTCTAAAAGATAGGCTTTTAAAAACAAAAAATAAAGATTAACAATTCTTTAATAATAAAACATTCAGCTGTTCTTGAAATTTTCAGGTATATCATGGGTTTTAAAATTTTTTTTTAAAGATTCCAAATAAGGTCTCACATATGGGCAATATCTATTTTAGCTATCTTTTAATCTTTGATTTTCTCTTTTTTTCCTTAAAATTATGTATTAAAGAAACATTATCACTTAAACGGATATGCCGTTTGTGCCTCTATGATATAGGTTGACATGTGCCTCCAGTGGCTTCTATTTTTTTTTTAATTGTAATTTGGATTCAGAGTTCCAGTGAGTTGTGAATTTTTCACAATAATTTTGCCAAAAACCACCTTGATAGGTGGGTGTTCTATTAGGAGACTCCTGAAGTCTGTTTTATCTCTGTTTTTGTGGTATTAACAGCTGTTGGTATTTAGCACTTACATCTTTTGCAAGTTGGAAATGATCATCCTGATATTATTACCCCTTCATCTTTTGTCACAATAATTCTAAAATGATGAACTTTACCTTTTCTTTGGTTGCCCAGAGTTATACATTTTGAATACAAAAAGCAGGATACATGATTTATTCTTTGAACTTTTCACACAGTGTGTTTTTTCTTTAGTATCTTCCTAGGATGGCCAGCTAGTTTTTACTTTTTTTTTTTTTTTTTTATGTAAAGTCAGGTACTTGTGGTTTTAAGTATATTTTATATGTTTCGCTCTATTGTACTTACTGTTTTTATTGATACTCAAATGTCCTGTAATGGTCAGTAGGAGCCTCTTTAAGTTTTAGCCCTTGAATCTCTTTAAAAGACCTTCATCGTCTTTGATGACTTTTTTGCAGTCTAGAAATGTTCTTGCCTCATCTGGGTAAATATCTAATATAGAACTAGAATTAGCTAGCACTCCAAGGATTTGGTATTTGGAAAATAGCTATCACTTAAAATTTTTAGAAAGAGTTCACAGTAGCATATTAAGCATAACTTTTTTAAAATTCTTTTTAATGCTTATGATAATAATTTTATTGTTTGGGTTCTTTACCCCTGGAATTTTAGGAATGTAGGGAATTCTCTTGCTTTTGAGTTCAGATATATATTAAAACAACTTTTTGTTTTTTTAATTTTTTATTTGTCTTATCCAACATTTCGAATTGTTTGGTATGAGAGGGTTCACTTTAGGCGTTAATTAAATAACCATGTTGAGGAAAGTTACTCTGTCACTGTTCCATTTAGGGATCAGCATGCTCTTCAAATGTCAGGAATGATCTCATCTGTGACTAGGTGAAAACTACTCAGTGTTTTTATATATAAATGCTTTCTGTTTGCTTTTTATTAGTAATCTTCGTACTTATGGCTATGGACAGTTCTGCTTCTGCATTTTTGACATATTTCAATCTAATTCAAGGAAAAAGGATTGTTTTTTTCTTTTCAAATTTTTGCTTGGAAGCAAAAAGGAGAAAACGTTGCTGAGAAGTTCTGTGAACTTGTAGGGACTGAAATTAAAAGTGTCAAATAAAGAAACTTGTCTTCTGTTATAAAATTCCTCCTACATTATGTGTTAATTAATGTAGCTCTGAATCATGTTTTTTTGATCCTATGTGGTTGTAGGAAACATAGTTATGGTTGTAGTTTTATAAAATAAGCCAGGCAGCGAACTCCAGTGCAATTTAGAAAAATAAAAAGGAAGATAATGAGAACTTGGGCAAGTAGGTCTTGCAAAGCCCTAAAATATATCACTTTTATTCATCCATACAGAAAACAAGCATGAGGCCAAGAGGAGACGAACAGAGAGAGTTAGGAGAGAGAAGATAAATTCTACAGTAAATAAGGATTTAGAAAACAGAAAGAGGTCTCGGAGTAACAGCCATTCAGATCATATCAGACGAGGAAGAGGAAGACCTAAAAGTGCATCTGCCAAAAAACATGAGGAAGAAAGAGGTATGAATAAATCCAAGCATTACATTTAAAAAAAAATTAGTATGAAGAAAGTGTTTGGTAGGCATTGACCTCTTGGACTTAAAATCAACTCATATTTTAGTTCGAAAGCATTTCCTCTAAGATAGAAACCTGCTTTAAAAACATCACAGAAGTGTAATTTTTATTGGAAAATTAAAGGCAAATTAGGTAAAATTCACTTTATCATAAACCATTAATAGTAGAATTCAGAGATCATTTGTACTGACATCTTGGAGAAGCCTGTTAAAATCGCTGTACCTTTTTATTTTAATAGAAATATAATTTCTGGAAATTCTTGAAATTGTTTTTCAATGTGAATTTTTAAATTACTCATTGTGTGTGCCTTACTTTGAGGCAACTTTTAGATAATTAGGTGAATTCTTCTTGGTCCAAAACATACCATATTTTGCTGTGTGTAATGAGCTCCTATGCATAATGCACAACCACGTTTTTGACCCAAAGTTTAAGGGGAAAAAAAATAATTTAAACTTTTTAATTCAAATTTTTGTTTATATTTAGGTACTTGCTTTTTGTATTATAATGGAATTTTAGCATTTATTTTTCAACATTATAGTACAGGAATTATGATAAAAGAATTAAAAACATTTATATAAATACAAAATTAAATACAAATACAAAAATACAAATAAATACAAAATTAGTATTACCCATGTATAATGCACATCTTTACTTTTTCCTTACAAATTTGAGCAAAAAAGTGTGCATTATACACAAAATTTGGTGTTTATATTTCTCCTTACAAATCTCTTTTCTTCTGATAATTAAAACTAACCAATAACTTATTTTTAACTGCTAACTAAAACTTTAATTTTGTGCTTGATTTGCACATCTTATGTCTTAAAAGAAAAACCCACTTTTTATCATGGCATATTGCAAAGATTATACAAGAGTAGACTGAATAGTATAATGAATTCCCATAGTCCATGTATATCTTTTTAAAATTGAGACATTCAGGATAGTGATTATAATAAAAAAGGGATATGGCTTTTATAATTCTTTAAAAATTTCTAGTAAAATAAATTTTCCAGTTGAATGCATTTATAATTTTTTATGTTATTTGTGAATTATGCTTTTCTTTTTTGGTGTTTAGTCCTAGTTATTCAAGTAGTTAAGCATAAATGTAAATTCTCATATTTTAGACATTGAGAATTTTTTACTTATACGTTTCACTCTGTTTTGTGTGCTTTTATTTGACGTTTTATTTACTATTAGAATACAAAAGCTTAAGATTTCTTAATGTTGTATGACGAAAAGAATAAAGCTTTTATTTGACTGCATTCTATGAAGACCACATAAGATTCTTCTTGGATAATTTTACTGCTTTTTCCTTTTTTTCTATTATGATCTTCCAGAGACTTTGGTTTGTTTTCTTAATTTGAATGTGCTTCTTTAACAATGAGATGACCAGAAAATCTAATCCAAAGACGTTTCAGAAGGGAACCTAGGTAAAGAAAAAAAAAATCAACAGAGAAAAAAGAAAAGAGGGAAATAATTGCTTGATCCAGAAAACAGAACATTCCTTTTAGTTGAAGTAAAGGGAATCTAACCCAAAGAATGGAGAAGGAATGTATCTGGTGGTGGGTGAAATGAGATGAGTAAACAGATAATGATAGTCTTTTAGTCTGGGAAAAGTCTACATAGTTATACTAGGGTGTCATGTATGCAGGTTTGAACTTTGATTTATGATAATTTGAAAAAGAGCATTGCTTTGTCTATAAATTTTTTTCAGATATTTTCAGTTCATTACAGAAAAAATTTAGGAAAGCTATTACTAGAGTATTTTCTTTTATTTGCTTTTAATACAAACAAAATTGCTCAAAGCAATTTCTTATTCGAAGCAATTTTTGTAGCATAAACTGGAATCCTTTCATGTAGGCCAGGGGGAATCAGCAAACTTTTTGTAAAGAGCCAGATGGTAAATGTTTTAGACTTTGTGAACCTTACAGTGTCTGTCACAGCTACTCTGCTCTGTCATTGTAGCTGGAAAGCAGCCATAGACAATATGGAAATGAATAATCATGGCTGTATTCCAATAAGATTTTATAAAAACAGATGGTGGCCAGATTTGGCCCTGGGCTGTATTTTGCCAACCCTTGATGCAAACCATATTCTCTAAATATAATATAGGTAGGAAATAGGAATTTTTGAAATGTCTATATATTTTATAATAAACTTATTTGATATACTTCTTAGTACTAAGGAACCATTTAGTTTATTTGTTTTTATTGATTCTCCTTGCTCACCCAGGGCACTTGAAAATGTGAGGCAAGCTTTAACTTGATTTTAATAAGGAAAATCTGACAGTGTGACTAAAAAGCCCAATTTTAATCAACATAATTTTGAAAAATAATAGGAAGAAAAAATAACAGAGGAAACTTACTAGACATCTAGATAACATGTTTTTAAAGTAAAATTATAAGAATAAATCATTAAACAACATTTTTTTGGTTGGTTTAAGATTTGTCTTCATTTTATATGTGGGGGTTACAGTTATTCAGGGTATTAGTAATGAAGAAACAACATTTTGATTAATTGAAATACATTGGACAGTTCTGAATATCTTATTAATGAACAAATAAAATTAATGTACACTTGAAGTTAAAGATGATTGGGTAAGTCTATCTAGAGCTATATCCTCCCAAAATCCGAATAAAATGACAATAAAGCTAATTTTTATAAGGGCAAAATCTTACAAAGAAAAAGAATAGGAGAAACAGCAACATTTTGAAAAATACCTTCTCTAAGGAAGTTGAAGAGCCCATAAAGGAGGCCTTAAATAAAGATACTTTCATTAAGAATTTCACAAAGAAATGGTCTAGTCACATTATCCTAAAATGATGACCATAGTCAAACGCCACATATGTATAACTTTTTGGTCCCCTTTCTAAAATGTATTACCAAGAATTGCCCCGATATATGGAAGAAAGCATCTTATATAAAAGGCTAAGAATAAATCATCAGGGAAAAAAAAACTTGGTTAAAGCAAGTTCTTATAGAGAGAAGAAAAAATTAAAACTATCATTAATAATAATATCAAGGAAAGATGGTATAGTTATGAAAAAGAACAAGATGATATTTAAAATAAAACTATAAGGGTGCATCTTTGTGGTTCAGGCCTCTGAGACACTGGTGTGGGAACCAAGGACTTGGGTTTGAGTCCTGGGGCCAGAGTGAAAAACAAAATGGGTAACTAAATAAAGATATTTCTTCCTCCTTCCTTAGATGCTTTGTCATCTTCCTTCCTTCTTTAAAAAAATATGAAAGTATCAAAAAAGCAGTTGGAAAGTGGACTTTCAAATATGAATATCTCTCTATATATACATATATATGTACATATACATGTATGTTTTGCAAAAATGAAGAACCGACAGAATTGAAGAACTGTACCAGTATATAGACCAGTAGGAAAAGAGAAGAAAAAATAGAGTGGGAAAGATAATTTAGAGGACAGATCTGAGGTTGTCATCTATAAATAATTGATGTTGCAGAAAAAGAATATTAAAGATGGAGAAGAAAATCATCAATGAAATAATTGAGGAAAATGTCCCAAACCTAAAGGATTTTTTCCATATTGAAATGACTCACCAAATTCCCAGCCCAGTGGATGATTTAAAATAGACATGTCAAAACATATCACTGTAAATCATAACACTTTGGTAAAAGGGAAAAATCCTTCAAACGTTTCGTGAAAAGTGAGAGAGAAAAGAATCAAAATGGTATCAAAAATAATACATTGGAATACTATCAGAATAAGCCAAAATACTCATATATGAATAGCATTAGTGAATTTAGAAAACATGTTGACCCAAAGAAGCTAAACACTAAACTGTTAATACTGTATGATGACATTTATGTGAAGTACAAGAACTTAAATCTCTAGTAATAGAACAGTGGTTGCTAAGTGGGTGGAGAGGTATTGACTAGAAAGGCGCATGAGAAATTTTCTGTATTTTGATTGTGGGGTGGGTTACATGAATGTCATGCAGTTGTATGCTTATGATCTTCATATTTCACTGTATGAAAATTTAGCAATTTAGTAATTATACGTAATTATAAATTAAAATTATACTAGATTTCCTAATAGTGGTAACCAGTAATTAGAAGGCATTTTTTGCCTTCATTATATGAAGATGAAATCTACAAGTCTTTAGCCAACCAAATTATGAATAGTGTGAACAGAGGAAAGTTACTTTTCTGATGTGCAGATTCTCAAAAAATTTGCTACCTGTACGCCCTTTTTCAGGAACCTACTGCAAGATAACTTGCCATCAAAATGAAGATGTAAACCAAGAAAGTATGCTGGAATAGGAACACAAGCCCAACTTGAGAGATGAGGAGAATCGCAAGCATAATATTGAAGAGAAATCATGAGATGATGTAGTAGGCCTAGAAAGCAGCTATTTCAGATTGAAACCTATCAGAAGACTTGGAAAGTTTTCTTTAAAAAGATAACATCAGTATAATACCTAATACATGGAAACATTCTTAAATAATTCTACAGAAAATATTTCTACAGGAAATATTTCAGGAGAGAGTTTGGCTTCAATGATTAATGAAAACTAAGCAACTAAAAAAATCTCTTTATGAAAGAAAAATGAAATCATTTACATATAATTTAGACATTAAAAGTCACTGATGTGATGTAACTATAATGAGAAAATGGAATGATGACAAGAGATAGAAAATAATTATGTATATAGGCTAATAATGCCTAAAACCAAAAATCCAAAAAGTAGCATGATATAAAAAATATTACTTAGAGAGGTTAAAAGCAAAAACAATGAAAAATAATAGTTGCATTTGGAGAGTGGAAAAAGTGCATGAGGGAGGAGACTTTTGGGGTTTTTTGTGACAAGTTTTGTAAAAAATGATTTGATTCTAAACATATCCATGCTTAACTTTGATTAAAAAGTGAAAACAAAACAAAAAATAGATGAAAATAGAATCTGAAAAAAATAATTTGAAAGAATATACTGAAAGATGTTATTATTTTAACTAGCTCATGAAGTAATAGGTGATTTTTTTTTCCTGGATTTTTCCAATTTTTTGCCATGAACTTGGATTACATGTATATTCAGGAGAGGACAAATAGAAATAAATGTTGGTTATTTTTAGCAGGGATAAGGTGTAAAAGTTAATATATTCAGAAAGACACCTTTGATGTTTCGAAGGGATCATTTTTAGGGTGATAAAATATATTTTGATTGAGACAGTGAGGTCATAATAATGAAGGCAAAGAGATATCTTTGATTCTTACAGAAATGATGTCAATTTAAACTATATATAGAAATAATCTTAGAATTTACTTCATGGTATTTTAATAAGGAAAATTTTCAGTTCAGTAACACTTTATAACATTTACTGTACTTTGTAATATGTATATAATTAGTCATTTAAAGAAATACTTGAAGGCTTTATATTAAAAATATTGCATCTGTTGCCTTTGTAATAAGCTTTCCCTTTTTTTTTTTAACAGAGAAACAGGAAAAGGAAATTGACATCTATGCTAACCTCTCTGATGAAAAGGCTTTCGTGTTTTCAGTTGCCTTGGCAGAAATAAATAGAAAAATTATCAATCAAAGACTTATTCTCTGATACTTGTCTGCAAAATGTGTTGAAACTTTCTTCAGGATTACATCAGCAAATTCTCACACAGTTACGGACTCTCAGGAGCATTTGGACTGCATCAATAAAGGCCATTGATTTTTTTTTTTTTCCCCCTTCCCTCTGTCACTTAGCCTGTGCCACACTTTGGGAGCAAAGCTGTAGGTTTGAACTGTTTTGGGATTTCCTTGTTTATCAAGGAGCATTGTCAGTGTTTTGTGTTGTTTGGTATATAAGTGTATTTATCAAAAGAAAAAAAATAGCTGTATGACAAAGGATAAAAAAGGGTGAAATAGGAGTGGAAATATGAAAACTAGGGAAATAAAATGCTTGATAGTTTTCAGGTTTGCCTCCAGAGATGCAATATTTTAAATACTTTCAGAAAGAGTGACTTTTAAAAAATATATATTTCAGATTTCAGCACTAATAGATTACATATGTACAGTTCATTTACTTTTAATTGGCAATGATATTTTATTGAATGGGGAATTAAGATTATAAACTGTAAATTTTGTCTTAAATTGATTTTTTTCTTGGCCTTTATTTTTATGACTTAAGGTATGAGTTTTATTTTGGAAAATACTTTCTAGACAGTTTGGAAGTTTGGGTGCTATTTGAAGAAAAACTCTTAAGGAAATATCATACTTCAAATATAAACACCTGTTTTCTTGAATGTAATTTATTTATTGGTTTTTTAAAGAAACTTTTCTGCTCTCAAGATGGTGCCTGTTAACCTAAGCATAAAATATATTTATTACATGCAAAATATTTCTTAGTCACTTTTAAGCAGTAATGTTTTATCTGAATGGATGTTCATTTATACATCCTGATAATTATTTAAATTGTTAACTTCTCTGGAAGAAAAAATAAACCTTAATATTGAATAGATTAAATAGTGTGGTATAAGCTTTTTGTTCTAGTGAAGTTTGTGAAATATGTTTAAATTCTTAATTTTTCTAGTATTAAATAATTTTATAGTTGATTTATACAAAATTCTTTTGCATATTTTGCATATTGATGTAATGATTAACATTAAAACTTGACAGTAAATTCCCTTATAACCCCTTGAAACTCCCTTTCTTCCCCCAGTCTGTTTGGAAGTTCTCCAACCTTATTAGGGCATGAAGTCCCCAGTTAGACTTAGTCCTTAAGAGAATCTCCTTTCATTTTCAGTGGTTGTGTTGTCAGGCTTATACTACATCTCCCATCAAAAGAAAAAAAGGTCTACATTTTTATGTACTATATTTAAATGTTAGCCAGCAGAGGGAGCTTAAGAGGTACACTAGATAGGATGTAGAATTTTCCAAAGAATTCCTTTTCCCTTAATCCCCTTATTTACCAGCAGGTATTGCTGTTTGCATTTTAAAGCCCTGGTAATAAAACTTATTCCCCAAAATAATATTGTGATTTTTCTTTAAAACATAAGAAAACTTTTCACTTGGAGAAAAATACCAAAAATTATTAATCTGAAAATACTTGTGATTTTATATCTGTTTTCAGAAGCAAGAACAGCTTATGGAGTTAGTTATCTCTTTAAAAGAATTATGTCTAACACTAAAAACCATTAGAAGAAGGTTAGATTAGTCATTGATATAATAAGAGAGGAGACTAGGCTGGAGCTTGCCATGTAGAAAAGTAATTTACCTCTTGATACTCATAAGGTTAAATCATTGGCTCATTGAAAAAATTATTTGGCAAAGGGACACATTGCTTCTGTTCTTTGTAATATAACCTGTTTAGGCAGTTTCTCTGAATATTCTCTGATAGATATGTTTATGAGCTATCATTATAAAGCTGAATTTGTCTGGGACATTACAGTGGTCTTAGACTGGTCTCACTTTGTTATCAAGTATTGAAGAAAACTCTCCTGTAAGCAGATGGTTTCAGAACATAATTATAGATCTTTAATTATGTTATCTGAAATTTGTTCTGCTTTAAATATCTGTGGTATAATTATTCAAAATATCCTGAAATGACTCCACAATTAGATTAGTTCTGTTGAAGATATGTACATTCTTAAATGTGAGCAAGGTTAAAGTTATTTGGGAGTTGTTAGTCTAACCTACATAAATTTGTATTTTTACCTACTACCCAACTACATGGTATTCCAAAATGTTTTAGAGGACTCTTAAGCTTAGATTAGATTTTTTTTTAAACGCCAGTAGTTCTTATATTTTTTTAGGCAGGAACCCTTAGGTTATATTTAGATAAAAGATGCAAAAAGTAAGGGAAATGCTGCAAACTGTTCTGTAGCTATCAAAGGAAATGATCAAACAGCTTGAAGCAGTTTATATTATGATGTAATGAAATTTTAAAGTTAAAGATGACAAATATTTATTAGAGAGTAAGTTTATATCTGTTTATGTATTTCAGAAATACTTTAAAACAATAATGGCCAGTATGTCATGGCATCTGTGTTGCTTCATAAAAATAATATAAGGTTTTTTTTCCTGAGATAGAAATTCAAATGAAAAGTGTTTAACTTTCTGAACTCTGGTAATTGGTACTTCTCTAATTCTTACTATAAAAATGGCTTAGCAAAATATTTAATTTTGTCTTTGCAAACTGCTGCATGTTTGTCTTTTAAATTTGGAGAAATTAAGCTCTTTACATATTTCACACAAGAGTATTAATCAGATTTATTTTAAATGTGCTCTAGATATATATGTAGTCACTCTACCAGATTTAATGTGTTTTTCTCAAAAATATTTTATTATTCCTTGAAACTCCTTACTTAAAATAATTATTTCTTCTTTATCTTCTGGTTTTGATTTGATGCCTTATATTCTAGCTAATTTGTTTTAAATTTTGTTTGCGTTTTCTGCTTTTTAGTTTTTAAAGCTTCTTGTTTTTTTTTAATAAATGTATCTCATTTCAACTTAAACATTTTTGCATGTAGCTGCTTTTTCTTTTGTCATTGTTATATCTTGTTTTAACACTTGTAGCTATCTATACGTGCAAGTTTATGTATTTATTTTATGTGTACTGGTTATTCTGTACTATTTAAACCCATTTATTTTAGTTTGAGTATTGGTAGTTTTCATTGCTCAACAATATGTAATACTATGCCAGAATTACTCTTTAGAATTTAATGATTATCCTGCCATACAAAGCAAAGTTTGCAGAATGAAAAATATGAGATATATAATAGTGGCTCCAGGCTGGACCCAGGATAATTCTGATTACCACAGTCAAAAGTTATGCTTTTGTTTTATTAAGGAATCTATTTTATCCTCTTATTGGTGACTGATTTTTCCCTAATCTAGTGTTTTATTGGTTTACTAACTGTGCACCTTTTATTTCCTTAGCCTTGTTGGAAAGCAGTGGTGAGAGATCTTTGCCTTGATTCCAGTCTTAGATGGAAATAGTCTTAACACCATCAAGGATATTAATTGTAGATTTTTTTTGCAGAATAGCCCTTATCAAGTTGAAGAATTTTTCTTCTTTTCCTATTTGCTGAGTGGTTTTATCATGAGCATATGTTGTATTTTGTCAGTTGGTTTTTCACTTTAGTTGATATGACCTTTTTTCTTTTTGATTATTGAAGCAAGCCTTTGGATAAAAGCCTTACTTAGTTGTGTTTTATTATTTTGAAATTTAACTTGCCAGTATTCTGTTGAGGATTTTTAGGTGTATGTTTATGAAGGATATTGAACCTGTAGTGTTTTGTACTGTTCTTGCCTGACTTCAGAATCAGGTAATACCAGTTTCATAAATTGATTTGGTAAGTTTCTATCCTCTTCTGTTTCCTGGAAGAGATTTTTTAGAATTAATTTTATTCTTTACTTAGATGGTAGAATTTGCCAGTAAAACCATCAGGAACCTAGAGATTTTTGTTTCAAAAGAATTTTATCAATTTTACTATCTACATTTACTATGAATTCAATTTATTTAAATGTTATTCTATTTGAGTTTTGGTAGTTCGTGATTTTCAAGGAGTTGGTCCTTTTCATCTGAGTTGTTAAATTTATATGTGTAGACTTGTTTATAGTCCTTTTTTCATGTTTGAAGTTAGTGATACTGCCTTCATTCCTAATATGAGTAATATTTGTCTTCTCTTTTTATTCTTTGTTAGTCTTACTAGAGGTTTATTAGTTGTGTTATGCTTTTCATAGGATCAGCTTATGGTTTATTAAAATTCTCTGTTCCTTTTCTGTTTTATTTTCATTAATCTCTTCTCATTATTTCCTCCCTTCTCCTTGCTCCAGATTTACTTGCTGTTTTTCTGGTTTCTTAAGGTGGGAGTTTTGATTGTTGATTTGAAAATTTTCAAGCAAAAGTATTTAATGCTGTAATTTACCTTTAAGCACTGTTTTTGCTTTTTCCCACAAGTTTTCTTGTGTTTTTACTTTTGTTCCACTCAGAATATTTTCCAAGCTTGACATTTCTTCATTAATTTCTAAATGTGTGGAGGCTTTTCCAGTTACCTTTATTTGGTTTATTTTTAGTTTAATTTCATTATGATCAGAGAATGTATTTTGTATGATTTCACTTTCTGTAAATCATTAGAGTTTGTTAGTATCTAAGATATGACCTGTCTTACTAAGTTTTTCCATGTGCCCTTGAAGAGAATATGGATTCTGGGATTCTGCTTTTAGTCAGTTCTTTATCTTGCTGATCTCCTGCAAGTGTTACCTATTATAATTATAAAGTGAGGAATGTTAAAATCTCCAGCTGTATTCATGGATCTGCTTATTTTTGCCTTGGTTCTGTCAGTTTTTGCTTCAGGTATTTTGAAACTGTTGAGTCCATAAGTATCTAGGATTATTGTGTATTCTTAGTTTATTGACCTTGTTTTTTGTTTGTTTGTTTGTTTGTTTTTTTGGAGACTAAGTGAGGGCAAAGTGGTAACGTGAGAACGAAGTGACAAAGTGAAAGTAAGGGTGGAAGGTAGTATACTCCCAAGAGGCGAGGTGGGTCATTCCCAGGGGAGTCCACTGAATTGACCTTTTTAACATTGAAAAATGTTTGTCTTTATTCCTGGTAACTTTTTTTTTTGATCTGTAGTAATTTGGTCTGATATTAATACCTTGTAACCCATCTAATTTTATATACTGTTCCATTCTTTTACTTTAACCTACATCTACCATTATACTTGAAGTGACTTCTTTCCTGTTTTTTAAATTTAATTTTTATTGAAGTAACTTTCTTGTAGAGAGCATGTTACGTGTTTTACTTTTTTTATCTTTATTTTAATTGGCTTATTAGACCATTTTAATTTAATTGTATGTTTAGATTTAAATCTGAAATTTTTTTCTTTCTGTGTAATTTGTGTCCCTTTTTCTACCCTTTATTGGTTTTCTTTAGAACAGTTTTCAGTATTTGTGGGAGTTTTGTTTTCATTTTTTATAATATCTGTAATTTTTAATGATTGCTCTAGGATTTACTATAAATATACGGCAAGTCCTCAGTGTTTTGTTAGCTAAAGGATGTGATAACAGATTTAGGAACCAGTTTCCAGGTTTTCCTCCCTAAGAAACGAACACTTAATTTTTGACTGGTAAAAAGACTTATTGTTGGCCTAACCTAAAACCTCTCTTATATTATAGCTCATGCTTGTCATTCTAGATCTTTTTGCATTATGCATTATTGTAATCTTTGAACAATGAATAGAATTGTTGTTCTTCTGTATATTTTGCAAAATGGCAATTTTGTGATTCCACATCTGTAACCCTAGTTTTTAGTTCATCTCTTTGGTCACAGTCCTCTGTAAGGCAGTGGTTTTCAATCTGGGAAATGCAAGGATACACTTACCTCCTTGACTTCTTGATGATACGGTTACCTCCTTGACTTCTTGATGATACGGTTCTAAGTAACCTCATTGTTGTTTCAGTTTTCATTTCCCTGATGTTTAATACTTTTGAGCACCTTTTTCATTTATCTATTGGTATTTGTATATCTTCTTTGGAAAACTATTCAGTTCCATATATTGGGTTTGCTAGGGGTTTCTGCTACTGAGTTGTATGAGTTCTTTATATATTTTGTATATGAACCCCTTACCAATTGTATGATTTCTATATGTTGCCTTTTTATTTTGTTTGTTTCTTTTGATGTACAGAAACTTCTCTTATGTAGTCCCACTTATTTTTACTTTTGTTGCTTGTGCTCTTGTTATCATACCCAGAAAATTGCTCCAAGATCATTGTCAAGCATCTTTTCCTGTTTTTTGCAGGAGAACTTTATAGTTTCAGTTCTTAAATTTAAGTCTTTAATCTATCTTGAGTTAATTTTTGTGACTGGTATAAGATACGGGTCTAATTTAATTCTTCTGCAGGTGATAATCCAGTTTTCCCAATACTATTTATTGAAACCTTTTCCTTTCCCTATTGAGTATTCTTCACTCTCTTAACAAATATTACTTGATCATATATGTGGGGATATAATTCTGCTCCACTAGTCTATGTCATTTTATACCAAAACCATACTGTTTTGATAACTTTATAGTATACTTTTGATAGTAGTAAGTATAATGTCTTTTTCTTTCTCAGTCTTTTTTTACATCTGTACTCATCAGTGATAGTTCTCTCTTTGTAATTTTCATCAGTTTTTTTTTTTTTTTTTTCTTATCTCCTTACCTGTCTTTGGTGTCACGGTAATGCTGGCCTTGTAAAATGAGTGTGGAGTTTTTCCTCAAAACTCTTCTCAATATTTTTGGAAGAACTTGAGAAAGGACTAGTATTATTTCTTAAAATGTTTGGTAGAATTCATCAGTGAAAACATCTGGTTCTAGGCTTTTCTGTTTTAGGAGGTTTTTGATTACTGATTTAGAGGTCTTTGCTGATTCAGTCTCTTTAGTTGGTATTGTTCTGTTCAGATTTTCTGTTTCATGAGTCAGTCTTGGTAGGTTGTGTGTTTTATGAATTTATCTGTTTCTCCTGTTACCCAGTTTTTTGGTGTATAATTTTTTAATTAAGGTAACATTGATTTATAACGTTGTGTAAGATTCATTGTACAGCTTTATGCTTAAACAACTTTATATACTATGTTGTGATCACCACCAAAAGTCTTAATTTCTAATTACCACCATATAATTGACTCCCTTTACCTGTTGTACCCAGTCACTGTATTCCTTTTCCTTCCCCTCTGGTAACTTTGTTTTTTTTTTCTCACATGTTTATTAAACCATACAGTATTTGTCCTTTCCTCTTAAGGTCCTTTGAGATTTGATGGCTTTCTATATTGGTATGTTTAGATTACTTTTTCATTTTCTCATGTATTTACCATAACTTTTTCTTTAATGGTTAGCATGAGCCTCAGATATAGCATCTTAAAGTTTATAACATTCTGTTTTGAGTTGACAACTATATAAATTTGAGCACATTCTAAAACTACATTTTTGCTCAACACTGTATGCATTTTTTAATATTTTTTTTTGAAGGAAAAGTACAGGCAGGAATGAAAGTTAGTAGGCAAGCAGGCAGGAAGCCACCACCTTTTCCTCTGCTTCCTTCCCTCCCCCCTATTTCTTAATTTTGGCTTTTTATCACTATAAACTTCACTGACAGAACTGCTTTTTTCATCCCATAGATTTTGTGCTTCCATTTGGATTTGTTTCAAGATATTTGTTGATTGCCTCTTTGATTTCTTTTTTTGACTCATTTGTTGTTCAGTACCATATTGTTTAATCTCCACGTTTGTAAATTTTTCATCTGTTGATTGCTAGTTTCATGCCATTGTTGTTGGAAAAAATACTTAGTATAATTTTAATCTTACTAATACCTAAGACTTGTGATCCATACTGGAGAATATTCTGTGTGCACTTGAGAAGAATGTATAGCCAGCTGCTGTTGGATGGAGTGTTCTGTCTGCTAGTTCCATTTGTTTTAAATTATGGCTCAAGTCTAATGTTTCCTTGTTGATTTTCTGTCTAAATGAGTTATACATTATTGAAATCAAAATACTGAAATTCCTTACTATTATTGTATTGTCTCTTCCTTCAGATATGTTAGTATTTGCTTAATGTATCTAGATACTCTGATGTTTGGAGAGCGTGTTTATGATTGCTGTCTCTTAATTGATGAGTATATTATTATATAACGACCCCCTTATTATGTGATGACCATCTTTGTCTCTTGTTGCCATTTTTCTTTTAAAATCTACAGCATGCCCTCAATGACATTTAATTTAGCATTGTTTTGTTAAAACATTGATGAGAAGAAAAACAATTCTGGCTGACATAGAATGAAATGAAATTATTCAAAGATCTGCTTTCATTATATGTTTTTTGCTTAAAGCTGTAGTCTTCAAGAACCTATTGACTTGAGAACTTTTACTGTATTTTGTTTGATATTAATATAGGTAGCTCTGCCCACTTTTGGTTTCTTCTTATAGAGTATCTTTTGTCATCCCTCTACTTTGAATCTATGTGTGTCCTTAGAGCTTAGATTATTTTTTTTGTAGGCAGCATATAGTTGGTTCTTCTTATTTTTTTTAAATACATCTAGCCCTGTATGCCTTTTGATGGGAGAATTAAACCTATATAAACACTCGAGTAATTATTGATAGCTGAGGAGTTACTAATGAAATCTTAATTTCCTCTTTTGTAGTTCTGTTTTCTTGTCACCTTTCTTTGTAAATTTATAGGTTTTTTGTAATAGTATGCCTTCCTTTTTATCTTTTGTGTATTGTAAATGTTTCCTTTGTAGTTGCCATCAGGCTTACAAAAAAAAAATCTTATAAATGTAACAGTCTGTGTTATGCTATTACAATTTAACTTTTATTACATACAAATATTCCATGCTTTTACTCTCGTATTTTTGATGTCACCATTTACATTTTTATTGTGTGCCCATTAACAGATTATTGAGCTATAATTAGTTTTAATAATTTTGTGTTTTACTTTTCATTCTATAATTAAGTACTTTACACATCAACATACTGCAGGTTTAAGTAGTTTGAATCTGCCTATATGCTTACCTTTACCAGTGTGTTGCCAATTTTCATGTTACTAATTAGCATCCTTTTCAGCTTGAAGTCTACTTTTAGCATTTTTGTAAGCATGTTTAATGGTGATTAATTCCCTCTGCTTTTATTATTAGATCACTGATTCTTCTGTTCTGCTTATTCAAGTCTCTTCTTGAAGCTCTCTGTTGAATTATGTAGTTAAGTCAGAATATCTGTTCGGTACTTTTTAATGTTTTCTCTTTGAGTTTCTGATTTTGTACTGAGTTGTTTTCAAGATGTTGTTAAACTACCTATTTGTTTTCTCTTGTAGCTCTCCTGAGTATCAGTAGAACAGTTACTTTTAATGGGCAATTCCTGGTCTCCATTTCTTTCAGAGGCCAGAACTAGAGTTTACAGTGTTCCTTTGGTGCAGACATGATTCCCTGACTCTGCAGTGATCCCTGTAATGTCATAACGTGTCTGATTTTAAGAAACAGTCACATCTTCCAGACTTTCTGGACAGATTTTGGTTAGGCAGGCCTTTTTACCTGTGAATGGAGACACACCAGATCATGCAGTGACCCTAGGTCTAGTGGTGCAGGCGCCAAATGTGGGGGTGCTTGATGATACTGGGTCTGGGGAGAGTGTGCTGTCTTATTGGTTCAGGCCTTTGGAGTTCACAGTATTGACCACTATGGGGTCCTTGGCAACCACTGTAGAGTTTAGCGCAGTGGGGTGGGGTCACAGGGGCTGCGAGGGCCATTGGGCTCCTAAGTAGTGCCTTCAGAACTGGTAGTTGCGGACTGGGGAAGATGGTAGTGACTGGAGCCAGTAGTGGTCACACATTTGGCTGCAGGGGCCAACTACAAGTATCCATTAAGTGATGGAGATCACTTGCAGACATATTCCTGATGATGGAGGCTGCATCAAATAGCTAGGATTAGGGCCAGTTGTGTTCTCAGTGGCATCTAAGGAGGGACCTGGGTGTCAGTGTGCTCTTATGGTTCATAATTCCTGCTACTCCTCAGATAGGCATACTACAGTGGAGATTCATTCTTTTGTATTTGGCTGTCGAGTTTCCCCAAACCCACTTGTTGAAAAGTCATTTTCTTTCTCCATCATGTAGTATTGGCCCCATTTTTATAAATTAACTGACCATATGTGTGTGTGTGTGTGTGTGTGTGTGTGTGTGTGTGTGTGTGTGTGTGTGTTTCTGGTAATTTAGTTCTAGTCCACTGATCTGTATCTCTGTTTTTATTCCATTGCCATATTGTTTTGATCACTGTTGCTTTGTAGTGTAGCTTAAAGATCTAGGAGTGTGGTACCTCTATTTTTGTTCTTTTTTTCATGATTGTTTTGGCTATTTGGGGTCTTTCATGATTCCATACAAATTAAAATTTTTCTATTTCCTTGAAAAAAGCCACTGGAATTTTGATGGAGAGTGTATTCAACCTTTATATTGCTTTAGGTAAGACCACTATTTTAACAATGTTAATTCTTCCCAACTGTGATCATAGAATATCTTTCCATCTCTTTGTATCTTCCTTTTTTTTTTTTTTTTTTAAACAATGTGTTTTCATTGTACGGGTCTTTCACCTTAGAAGGACTATTTTCTTATAGGTCATTCCTCAAAAAGCGGTGAGGTTACTTTGCTACTGGGCAAGAAGAATTAGTACTGATAAATACCATACTGGTCAATGGCAATATTATATTAGTTTGAGAGCAAAAAAATGTTGAAAATGCAAAAAGAATGGTTTTGGTTTTTTGAAAAGGATTTTAAAATAGAAATTTATTCCTATTAGGAATGGATGAAATTATTCACCTATTGATTTATTCTTGAAATATATATTGACTACTCTGAGTATGGAACACGCTTTCTGCTAAGCTCTGGGAACACAGTGGTGAGAAATGCAGACAAGGGCACTGTCGTTGTGGTGTTTACATTGGGGTGGTAGTAGAGATATGCAAAAAAAGTAAAAATTTGAAAAATAAGATAATTGCATAATATTTAAGTTTTTGTTTTAAGAGGAGGCTTCTCTGAGACATTTCAGCTGAGACCTGAGTGGTGTTCTTTACGCTTGAAGTTCAGAGAGCTGCTTGTCTCCTTGGATTTGTAGTTTTCATCACATTGGAAATTATTTTGCCATTATTTCTTCCTCTCTCCTTTGATGACTGCACTTACATACATATTAGGCCATTTAACACAGGTATTTAGTCCTATAGCTCATGATTGTTCTGTTATTTTATTTCTTTAATTTTTTCCTCTTTATTTTTGAATATATTTCTTTTTGTTTCCATTGTTATGTCTTCAGAGTGACTAATCTTTTCCTGTCACATTTAGCATGCTTTTAATCCCATCTAATGTATTTTTCATCTCAAATGTTGTAATTTTCCTCTGTAGAGTTTCATGGAGACTTTTTTATATCTTCCATGTCTCTACTCAGCACATTCTCCTTTTTCTGTAGCTTTCTGGAAAATGAAGCAGTCATAGGGTTCACCTTATATGTTCGACATTTCTTATGCATCATTGGCCTTTATTGCCTGATATCTAATGTCTTGAGAACTGTTATTTCAAATAATCAGGTTCAGATTTTTAGTTGTCTTAGACAAGAAGGTAAAAACTTTCTACCTCTAATATTTAGCTCATATTTTCAGATTTTAAAATGTGAAAAAAGGCCACATTTTGGTTTTAACCAGTTGTCATCAATAAAAAAACACTTTAGATTCTAATTGTACATGGTTTCTCCTCTGAGTGGTAAAGTGCATGCTCTCGCTTTGGTTTATTAGCTAATCTTTATTCAAAGTCTGCTAACAAATGCAACTGTCAAAAACCTCTGTTTTCTTTTCTTTAAATTAAAAGATTACTTTTCTTTCCAGTAAGAGTAATGTGCTTCAGGGTCTTTTGGTTTCTATTATGCTGTTATGGTGTCACTTTCCTGGACTGGACTGCTTCCCAGATGTAGTTGTCAAATATTTGTATGCCATTTGTATGCCATTATACGAAAAAGTTTAGAAGCTTAATTTTAGATTTATGGGGTTGAGGTAAAGTGGAATGTTTTGTACGGTTAAAATCTAATACACATGTAACATGTTTATTCACCTGTTGATGAAGACTTGGGTTGTTTTACTTTTTTGCTATTGTGAATAGTGCTGCTCTGACCGTGAGTGTACCAATATCTTTTCAAGGACACATCCTTGTGGTTCAGGTGACTAAGATGCCTGGGGTATGTACCACATAAAGCCCAAGGATCTGGTTCACAACCTGGGCGTGGGGTGAACAACAAAATAAATAAGAATGCTTTTTCCTCTCCCTTCCTCCCTCCCTCCTTCCCTCCCTCCCTCCTTTTCTTTTTTCTTTTGTCCCTCTCTTAAAAATATTAAAAGCAAGTATCTATTTAAGTCATTGTTTTCATTTATTCTGGATATTACGTAGGAGTGGAATTGCTAAATTATACGGTAACTTTTTTAAAAATCATCTATTTTTACACAGCAGCTGTATCATTTTAGATTCTCACCAGCAATACACAAAGGTTCCAATTTTTCCATTTCCTTACTGTCACATTATTTTCTGGGGTTTTACATTTTGGTCTTTTTGTTTGTTTTTTTGTTTTTGATTCTACCCACTGTAATGGGTGTGAAGTTGTTTCTCATTGTGTTTTGCTTTACATTTCCCTAATGATTAGTGATGCACATTTTTCATGAGTTCACTGATTGTTTATCTTCTTTGAAGAAATGTCTATCCAGTCCTTTGTCCACTTTTGAATTGGGTTGTATGTTTTATGGGAGGAGTTGTATTTTAATAACCAAATATGTCTCTTCCCCAAAAGAGCTTCTGGGATTTTTTTTATATTCAGTTTGGTATTTTATGTCTAACATATTTAGAAAGTACTATACAAAGAATGTGTCATGTTTCTATAATAATTGTGTGACATACATGACAGATCTTTCTTTGTAATAGAAGGAGCAGGCAGTGATTCCAGGTTGCTTCCCAACATCTGATCTGTTTTCAGAGTGTGTGCCTTCTGTTTCTGTTTGGCAAACTCCCAGAAAAGAATAGTTAACTAGAGAAATGGACCACAATTTGGGAGTTAGACTCTCCACGTCTACAGTGATAGATCTGTTAAATTCCACTTGTATTTTGTGAACAGTTTATCTCAGTGAAACACAAAGCAAACAAAAACACCTTCACCTTTTGGTTTCTGGTTGCTAATTAGACTTGCTAATGAGAAATTCACTTTCTAAATGTCACTAGTCATGACTAAGAAAATCTGCTTTAGTAGCAACAGTTCTTGACACAAAGTTGGCATGTACTTTTTTGGATTGAGAGGTACATGTATTTGGTGCTAGGAATATAAATAAATGTAACTTCTGCCCTTCATCAGGAATCTCAGAGTTAAAAGTTTTAAGTTTGATTTTTGGGGTTGTAGAAATATCAAGTATGTTTTTTAAAAAAGTCAAACTCATGTTTGTAACAAAAGAATTGAACATCTGAGTACAAGCATTTGTCTTTTATGGTAGTACCAACTGTTGTGATTAAAAGGAAAAATAGAAAAGAACTATCATTTATGGAGTGTTTAGTATGTCCTAGGTATGATACCAAATGCTTTCCATGTATGATTGTGTTTAATAATTATGATCAGGAGAATGAAGCTCAAAGAACTAGTTAAGACCAGAGCCTGACTACAAAGCTAGGTCAAAGTGACTCCAATTTCTTTACAGAAGTACAGCAGATTGTCGGATGAAGGAAAAAAAGGGAAATATGTATTTTAAATAGCTTAATATTATTGTGACTGACTAGAAAAGCAAACGTCATCTAGAAAATAGGACATTTAAGAAAATGGAAAGTCTAAGAAACTTTTTACCAGTGAGTATGACCTATATCAAGAAGACTAGAAACAAATGTTGGAGAGGAGGTGAAGAATAAGGAACCCTCCTACACTGTTGGGGGCGTGTAAATCAGTGCAACTGCTGGAACACAGTATGGCGATTCCTCAAAAAAAAAATAAAGATGGATTTATTGTGTTTTAACAATCCCACTTGTAGGCATATACCCAAAGAACACAAAACACTAATTAGAAAAAAATATCTGCACCCCTAAGTTCATAGCGCAATTCACCATATTCAAGACATGGAAACAACCTAAATGCCCATCAGCAGATGACTGGGTAAAGAAGCTATGGTATCTATAATAAATGAAATTCTATGCAGCTATTAAAGATGATATTGTGCTTTTTGAAACACCCTGGATGGAACTGGAGGTGATCATGCTAAGTGAAATAAACGAGAAAGAAAAAGAGAAATATAGGATGGTTTCACTCATAAGTGGAACATAAAATTATTATAAACAACTGTGTTGGGAATATTACAAAAAAGTGCAGAAAGCCAAGTACTCGTTTTACTATTCTTGGTTGATACAGGGCAGCTTCTCCAAGTTTGTTGCAGTTTTTCTCTTTAGATTCAGTTTTTGATTAAGATATTTTATTGGATTTTATCTCAATTACTCATTGGCCATGCTACCTCTTCCTTAGCAAAAAGCCACTTCAAAAATACCGTTTTCTAAGAGTTCTTACCGTGTTCTCATCTCACAACTCTAAGCCTTGACTGCTTCTGTAAACCTGTCTTTAATGGATTATGCTTTTTCATTTGAGGTTGAAACGTTCATCTACCTTAACCTACATCATTGTTTTTGGTGCTTGATAGACATGCTTTGAAGACTTTAGTCTGTTACTTGCTGGTTCATGATTTATTTTTAACCCTGTCCTTTTCAGTTTGTGAAAGTTCATGACCCTTTATGTTGAAGCCTAGAGTCTATTTCTAGAATCTCTCTTATAAGAACAAGTTTTAACTTTCTAGAATGGAAAATCCAATTGTTTCTTAGTGATCAGAATTCTACTATTAAAATCAGTCTTGACCAATTGGGTATGGGCCCATAGAATAGACATGGTCAATGTAGATTGTATTAGGGGCATTCCCAGAAAAAGCAGACTATTTACTGTCCAAGCATTCACTCAACTGAAGAGGTGCCTGCTACACTCTGTGGATCAATGCATTTAAGTCTTTGAAAACAAGATGGATCCTGGAGAGTTGGGTGAAATTGTAAGCAACTGAACAACCAGATCCAAAGAGAGTGGATTGAAGTTAACCTGGAGGCAGGTCATTGGTGATTCACTGGAGGAGGGCTCTGGTGACCCTGCTGATTTTAACATTTCTTTCAATGACTCAGAAGAGTTATCTCTAGAATGCAAATGCCCACACAGAGGGTATGGTACTGGCTTCAATGGTGCTTGCTGTCAGTTGTCATTTTATGACCACTCTCCGTGAACCTCTCTTCCTGAATATCCTTCCCCCAATCTTGATGTGGTAAATTCAAGTGCCTCCCAGCAGAGCGTCCCTGGGAATGAATGATGCAAAATGAGGAAATGACTGGAGTTCATTTATCCCTTCTCTTTTATCATAGCCTTTTCCCTATTCTCCTGGATCCACATTTAATAAACATTAGACTTCTGGTTTTTATCTGTTCTTTTATAGTTTTGTTCCATGCTCTGGGAGATTTGTTGTCTTTTATGATTCTTTTGAACCTTTTATTTCAGCTATCATATTTTAAATCTCCAATCACTTCTCTGATTATTATTTTTTTAAACCAACCTCTTCTGGTTTTATAAAATCTTAAAACCCAAGGACCAAGGTTCAAGACCTGGGTGGAAAAATGAAATGAATGAAGGGATCTCTTCCTTCCTCTCAAAAAAAATTAAGGGATGGAAATCTCTGAGGGAGGATAAATGAGATAGGTTAGCCAACTGTAGGAAGATTAACAGCAGCTGGAAGGAAAAATTACACACATGGTCTCCTTTAAGAAGGAAAAGCCAGTGCACCCTGGTAAAGTAGCAAGTGGTTAGCTTAATGGCCTCTGAAGGAGCCAGACCACATACATCCCCCTAGGTTGTGGGAATGGGTCAGTCAGTGTGAACAACTAAATAAAAATAAAATGAAGTGCTTCTTCCTCCTTTCTCTCCTACAAAAAAAAGAAAAGGAAAAGAAAAAACCTCCCCTCCACCAAGAAAATCCCAGCATTTCACAGGAATTTCAGTGATCATCAGTCACACAATCACTCCCCAGCAAATCCATAAAACTAGTCTCAACTCCTGCACACATTTCTGTCTGTCTCAGAGCACACTCACATACACTTCTTGTGTGTGCACTTTTTCTTGCCTAACTGATGAGTTCTTTGTTATACTCTTAACTTTCTTCACAGACACGGTTTATACAGCTTTTTGGCAGTTTGGGCATTGAAAATAAATCTCCCTTAGTCAAATCCAGTGACATTCTAGAGTAGGCCAACATCCACTCCTGAGTGTGTGCTTTCTGTTAGGCTGGCCCAGGGACAAAAGCAGCAGTGGCCATACCCGGGAAAATGGCAGCCAAGCCCGGGAAAAAGGGGGATGACGTCAGAATAAGGGATGAGACCCCCATACCTGGACTCACAGGGCCAAATCCCCAATCGCCACATAGGAAGCCCGCGAAATTCCTCTGCTTAAAGAGCCGGTCCCCCTTTGTTCTGGGCGCGACTTCCAAGCCCGCGACTTCCCGGCCCTCTGCGGAATTGGGAGTTTCGCCCGGGTGTGCAAACCCCAATAAAGCTCTGGCTATTCTGCTTTTTTGTCTGATTGAGCTTTTCTCCTCGCGGAGCCCAGAAAAACCTTACACTTTCCTTGTCTAACAAATTTATCTATTTTTGCACCAAAAAAAAAAAAAAAAAAGGGGGAAAGAGAGGGAGGGAGGGAGGGAGGAAGGTTGACTCAACAGGAGTGGCATCTCCCTTGTGATAATTCTAACTAGATGTGAGGTGGGGTAAGGGGGAGGGAGATTCATTTTTAGACTGAGGCTGCTGGATTGCTAGAATGAGAATTTTACTGTGAGATATCAAGTTGATGGCTAAAGACTGTAGATTCTCTGATACAAATTGTTTAGTTTCTTTAGAGAAGAGCTGTCAGGGATTTGTTTACTTGTGCTGGAGGGTAAGTGCCAGCTGCTCGTACTTGCTTAGTGTGTACAAGTGACTGGAGGGGGTGGGGGGCGGCGGGGAGCAGGCAGTGGAGCAATGCCTATGGGTACAGCTGATCCACCCTGTCCCTTCAGGCTGACTAGCAGGCTTCCTGCAGTCCCCATGGCCTGTCCTGAACCTGCCATCTAAGGTGTCTTCATCTGTGAGCCCTCACCCAACAACCTTCTGACTTCCAAATGTGTGCCCTCCTTCCCATGTGATAGCCCCGACCCTGTTATACAGGTATGGGTTTGTTCCTCTGTATGCTTTTCCTTTAATATAAAGATTCGGGTTTGTTCCTCTGTATGCTTTTCCTTTAATATAAAGATTCTGGTAGAGAAAGCATGCCTGCTTCATTAATAAAAGTTAAACATCAACAATACATATTTACCATTTGTCATCCCACAAGATACACATCTAGCAAAAGAATTGTAATGTTATATTTCCATTGAAATAAATTGCTTAAAATATACAAGTATATGTGAAAACATGAACGTGATCCTTATAAAAATGCAAATACTAAAGCATGTGGACTATAAAGAGAAAATGACTTTTTCCTTCTTTTTTGCCTCCAACCCATTCTGCTCTTGTCCCAAGAAGTAACTGTTGCTAATAATTGGATGTATATCCTCAACTATTACCAACAGATTTACATATTTATGTCTACCTGTCTGGTTGTCAGGTGGTGTATCTTTTTAATTTAGAGAGGTTCAAGTTTTATATGTTGTTTTGTGAATTTTTACTGGGCCATATGCCTTGAATATTTTAGTAGCTTTTCATGGAATAGATGTGAAGTTATCCTTTGCCCTAGTAGGTGACATTTAAGTAGTTTATACTTTTCCTTTTTCTAAAAAGGTAAAAATTTATGACTTTCCTGTGCCATTGACCATTAGCATGCTTCCCACCCAAACTGAGAAATCCTCATCTGTAAAGAATATCGGTGGGATTAAACAGAAATTTCTAGTTGGATGAAATATAGCAAGTCAAACATCATAATATATGTCGCATCCTGGTGGAGTAGCCATTTGATCTGCCACCTCCAGCTGAGTACAGTCGACATAAATTCCAAGGACCTGGGTTTGCATCCTACATCCCAGGTCTGGGAGGCACAACCAAGATGAACAACTAAATAAAAATGTTTCTTCCTCCTCTCTCTTCCTGCCTGCTTGCCTGCTCGCCTTCATTTCTGCCTGCATCTTGTCTTTTAAAAAATTACATATATATACATATATGTAATATTTAGAGGTATAGTACTAAAACTTCTTTATTAAAGTTCATGCTACCTGATCCAAATTAATGACTAGAACAGCATCAAATCACATTCTGCTTAGAGTTAAGGAGGCAAGCCCAGATTTAAAATGTCTTTGTTTTCCCTCAGATGTTGTTTTCCTAATATTTCCTGCCTATATTTCTTAGTTTTTTCTCCATGCTCTAAGCTGTTGATTTATTGGTCATTCTTTTTGTTACAGGTCTTGAAATTAGCATTAGTCTAACCTGATGAGGACCATCAAAGTGTTCATTTTCAGGTGAATCCTATTTATAACAATATATAGGAGTATCTATGACAAAAATACACCTTTGGGTGAGTCAGACCCATACCTGCCCTGGAGAAAGGTCACATTCCCCACTTATGAAGAGCATACTTCTGGCACACTTGATATTGTTCCACACTGAAAAGATTTGAGAGTTCTGCTATGCTTGGTTAGCCGTGACTTTCCTGGGTTCTGTGTCAGAATGAATGACTGCTCCCTGTTTCCACACATCTCCATCTGTAGAAGCTCACTGGCCTTCCTCTTCAAGGTTGTGTCAGAGCCTCTGCTTATACACTGCTTTTTTTTTTTTTTTTTTTTTTAAGGTGCAGGTAGAAATGAAGGTGAGCGGAGACAGGAAGAGAGAGGAGGAAGAAGCACTCTATTTATTGAATTTAGTTGTTCATTTTGGTTGTTCCATACTGGCCCCAGAACTTGAACCCAGGACCTTGGGATTATGTGGCATATACCCAACCACTCCTCTACCTGGGTGTACCACACCCTGATTTTAACAAAAGGGACAACAGTTTCTATTCACCCAGGACTAAACTATATGCAGCTATTCCTGTATGTATTTCACACTTTTTTTTAAATCTCATTTAATCCTTGAAACAACCCCATCCATTAGGCTCAGAGAGGTTAAGTTACTTGCTCTAGTCACATAATAAAAATTGACAGAGCTGGGCTTCAAATCCAGGTCTTCTTTGCCCAAAGCCTGTGCTCTTAACTTCTGCACGACACATTCACCACACAACTGATGAATGCTCGAGCACAGGCGAAAGAAACCTGAAGGCACCACTGACTAGGCGAGGGACTGGTAGGCTAATAATGGCCACCCCCAAGATATTCACATCCTAATTCCTGAACCTGTGGATGTTACCTTACGTAGACTCTCCTGTCAAAAAAGGACTTTGAAATATGATCAAATTAAGTACAAGATAGGAAGATTATGTTGAATTAGCCAGGATACTAGATCATAGCATCACAGGGAGGCAGAAGAAGTTCTGACACACAGAAGAGTAGAGGCAGAAATTGCAGAGACGAGGCCATAAACCAGGAAACCTGTAGCTGGAAGAGGCTGGAGTGGAGCTTCCAGAGAAAGCATGGCCCTGCTGACCCCTTGGTTTGGCCCTGTCATGCAGATTTTGGACTTCCAGTGTCCAGAACTGTGACAGAATACATTCCTGTCGTTTTAAGCCTCTGTGTTTTGGGTGATTTTTTTTAACAGCACCCATAGGAAATTAATGCAGGGACTTTGCAACCTCTCTAGGCCTTCATTTACTTAAAATGGACACATTAGTGTATATAATGGTTCATTTTTTTAAAAAATGAAACAATGTAAAATGCTTGGCAGGGTACCTGGCACACCACATGGTAAATGCTCCACAGAAATTACACATCGTTATCACTGGTGGGCTCTGATAGGAATATGTATGGGATGTTTGGAGCGCATGGGAACAAAGGATAACTAATCCAGTCCCTAGTTCATATGATGCAGTTAACCATCTAATAAGGTTAACAGGGCATTACAGAGGCGAGGAAATTGAAATTAAAAGTGACAATGTATGTCATTTATAGACTGAATGACAGAGTTCACCAAAAATATCTCCACCTTCGATGTCTAAGAGTGCAACCATCAGAGACACACTTTTCAGGTAGTGACTCTTGTTACCTGATGGATGCCTCAGCAACTTTCTTGTTTTTCTAGATCTGATTCTGAGTGTCATTTCAGGACACATTAATGAATGAAACATAAAAATAAACACTGGAGTTGGGAATTGGAAGTATACACTCAGTTGGCTCTCAGGAATGTAGTCAATGACCAGCACACTTTGATCTAGTGTCCATAGAAATGAGTGGAGAGAGGGCCATACTGGTCTAGGGACTTCTGACCTAATCAGATGTCTAAGGACTATTTCTCCTTGAGGCTAGACTGGAGCAGGGCCAGTGAATTTGCCTTTGAGGTGTTCCCATCTGTTCACCCAGCTCCAAGAGACAATCATCACCTTCATTATGACTGGCTCTGGGCTAGTGATGGAAGAGTTAGCAGCATGGCATGGGGTGGCTCTTGCTGGCCCAGGCCAGTTGACACACACCACTTAGGTTTCCAAGGAGCCAAGCTGTCTCCACTCACACACGGCTGATGCACTTGTGGCTAAATGCAGTGCAGCAGGGCCCTGGGCCAGACTCTGGGCAGGAAATAGAATGCCACCTCCATCACCAGGGAAACAATGGTCAGCATGCATGATTTAAACCTGGGCCAATGAGAAAGTTTAGAGGGATGGTCAGTGCGGAAGGGAGGAAGGAAGACTTGTGCAGGTTTTGTTTTGGGTTATAACCATCCACAAGTCACTTAGCTGCCCACATATTTAAGTTTATCTGCCTATAAGATGGAGGTCACAAGATTTACACATCTCACCAGGGACGTATGAAAACAGTGTCTCTGACAGAGCTCTTGGGATCCATGGACGGAAGGTGGTATGTAAGTGCAGAAGAGAAACTCTCTGTGTGTTTATGTTTCCACGGGTGCTTGAGGGACATGCAGCCTCTCCAGCCAACACTTTGAGAGTCTGATCAAAAAAAAAAAAAAAACAACCATCAAAACTAAAAGTTTTAGGTGCATGGATTTGTCTTTGGTGTTGTGCCTGTTTGCGGGAATTGCATGTGTAATCAGACTCCAGAACTGTTTTCAGAATTGTTGCTGGGATTAGTGATACTTGCAGGTGCTTAAATCATTTGAGAATGTTGTAGTTGGGGATTGTTCCCAAATGCTTGCCAATTCTGCTTTTAAAAATCCCCAAATTAATTCTACCATGTAGTTAAGGAGCTGCACATTGAGCCTGGAACATTTGTCCCCCAGTTGGAATGGGACTAAGATCTGTTTAAAAAACAAATCAGAGAGAGGAATTGTTCTTTCCCCCTGGGTTTGCTATTTTTGAGGTGTCTGAGTCTGCTTTCTGCCTGTGTTTTCTGCTCTTTTAAGGCTAAGCAGTTGACCTCAGGCCTACCTGTAAGGTTATTAGATGTTGTTTTCTGTCAGCTGGGGCCCTGAGAGAGTCTATCACTCTGTTCTTGGTTAATTAAACCCCTCTCTGGTGCATATTGTCTGTCTAGAATAACTCCTGTGGGTCCAGGTGAATGGTGACTATTATAGAAAAACAAATTTGTTCAATAGCATAAATAACACACCTTTAAAAATATTAGAAAAATGATATAAATGGAATATAGAAAATGAAGATCTGTACTAATGCAGAATTAACAATTCTGGCATATATATGTATTTTAAACAAAAATGGGATTCTGATGTATGTACTTGCTGTTTTGCGACCTGCTTTCGTGATGAAGCCTCCACCTATTGGACCTGGAAGAATGTCATAGATCCTTAGGGTCTCCAGCCAGCAGGGGAGAAGGCCCTGCTTTCTGTGGTGGGCATGAAAGCCTGGGGTGGTGAAATGAGGGCCTCAGAACTTCAGTCAGCACTTGCAAAAGAATTTTTAAAGACTTGTTCTCTCAGATGTCACTCTGCTTCCTTAGCGCTCCTGTGTTTTGGCAACAACGCACATCCCAGGACTGGTAAACTCGTGCTCATTTTAGCTTCTGCACAGATGATGACCTGAGCCCTCCCAATCCATTTGCACACTGCTGTCAGGTCTATCCACCCACCCTTTTTTTTCATGGTAACAAAACTTGAGGAAGGCATAACTTACATGCAGTGCAATGCACAAATCTTGTAATCTGTTGAATTTTAACATAGCATATAGCAGTGTACCCATTACTCAGCATATAAAACATCTCCAACATCCCTTAAGTAGGGTTGTGTCCCCTCTGAGTCAAGTCCTCCATCCACAGGTACTCATTCCATCCATTGTTAAGCACTAATGTTGTCATGTTATTTCCCCTCCTTAAACTATCCCTAGGATTATTGCCCCCATGTCATGTCTAAATGTCTGCCCGATTTTCCCAGTCCATTCTCTTAAGGGTCCTCCTGCTGAATTATTTGGGATTCTGTCAATACCACCTGGCCTAAAAGCTCCTTGTACCATCACTTCCACCTGCAGGCTCCATCTGGAGCTCTGTTCACTCTGTGTCCTCACCAGAACTGCCCTTTCCTTGGCCTCGCCACATCTCATCCTAGAAGTCCTCCCCAGTTCCTTAGTTGACATCATGCGGCTGAGTCAGGGCCACAGAAGCCCAGCTGGTATACCTTTCCCACTTCCCCAGGTATACTCTACCCTGCAGACAGGGTTTTCTAGACCGTCCATGCTTTCCTCATTCATTCTGCATCACGGGACTGCCCTCACTGGCCCCCAAGTCCCAGGCCCTGCTGGGGGTCTCTTACTCCCTTTCCTTTCCTGATCTTGGCGCTTTTCTATCCACCTCAGTCAATCCTCTCCTTCAAACCTCAGGTGTCACCTTGACTCCCCGTTCTTCAGATTTGACACTGAAATTCCTGGGACCAGGCTCTCCTCAGAGGGCAGGGATAGACTAAGAGCTTGAGCCGATGAAGACGGAATTCTTTTCATTAGATATGGGAGGGCTGGAAACACTGGTTTCTCATACAATTCAGCCCTGTCTCACTCACATCCTTTAAGACTAGCGGTGACTATTCCACTTTCTCTCTTGTTCTAGTGCTTCCATCAGATGTTCTGAGTTTCTCATGGTACAAGCAAAGTTCTGAGCTCACAAGAGTTGACACAATCAAGGAGTTTAAGTAAGACAATGCAGCTTAAGTGCTTGGCACAGGGCATCCCCAGGTTTAGGCTCAGAAAAGAGAGTTAATATCAAAAGCCAGCAGCCCCTTCTCTGATTCCTGTCAGCCAGACTGAGTAAATCAGGGTCACACAGTCCTGTATGTACTTGCATGTGTGCGTGGCAGGGGCGGGGACAGGCATCCAGAAATCCTGCAATCAGGGTGAGGTTTAGACAGAAAAATTAGACTCCTTTCAGTTGTAATTAAGCTCTAGAGTTGGGCTGCTGCATTTATCTTTTTATTTATTTTTCATGATTAGGAAGAGTTTTATTGGGAAAAGAGGAGAAAGAAAAGGAGAAAGAGGTAAGAGAGAGGTGAGAGAGGTGGGGGTGGGGGGGTGGGGGGCTTCCCCTCAAAAGGAAGAAAGGGAAGAGGAGGCAGGGCTGCTTGCATTTATGCAGGGTCTTACACTGACTTTGCAAAGTGACTTCATGACTCCAAATGTTGCTTTACTTACTTGTGAAATGGGTATAGTGGTCCCTAGAATTGTTGTGAGGGGCAAAAGAATGTTGTATCTAACACAAAGAAGTGCTCAATAAATCTGAGTGCTTTCATTATTTCCTCCTAAGCTTGCTCAGTAAACGCTGAATGAATAAATGGCTGCTGGTCTGGATTTGGCTCTTCAGCGTGCTTTCTTGTTTTTCTCTAGTGTTTTTAGGCTGATCCATCTGACCTTGCTTAGGCATGGAACACATATGTGGGAACCAAAATGCTTCAGCCAGGGTAGGAATGCTGACTACAGAAGATAATGACATCGGGAGCAAACCACCAGCCACCTGAGACCTGGCGGAGACCTCCCCAAACCCAGGCTGGGTTCCCATGCAGCTGTCATTTCCCTCTGCTTCTCAGGGAGGCCAGCTTGATTTTGGTTTTATTCCCAAGCACAGTTCCAGGACTCATCCTGGCAGGATGGTCGCTGTTGTCTCATTATCTTTTCGGGTAGCTGGGAAGAGATAAGTTAGAGATATTTTTCTATGAAAAAGTAAGTAATAATCTACTTAGGGCTCCTGTCCTGTGGTCTCAGACAACTATCAGGGCTGAGTCAATCTCAACACGCACACACACAGATACACGCACTCACATACGAGTTCATGGCTACTCTGAGGGCACACTTTGCCATCTGGTTCAGTCTTTGCCATTGACTTGCTATGTGACCTTTAGAACACCCGTTTCCCTCTCCAGGCTTCAGATTCTCTACCTGAAAAATGAACGCTGACTTACTGTCTCCTGAGGTAGTTCCTGTCTCTAGAAGTGGCAGAATGGCCTAAGTTATCAACAGGGGTTTGGAATTCTGGTTCCATCACTTTCACTGTGGCTTTGGGTTAGTCACCGAAAGTTTCTAGATCAACCCCCCACCCCGGCCGCCCACCCCACACAGCATAAAGTGGGAATGATAAGTAGCAACAACCCCGAAGGGTTGCAGCAAGGTTTATATAAGACATTGCTGCTAAATTGCTTAGCACCAGTCTGGCCATAGTCAGGCTGATATCAAAAGCCTGCAACCCCTTTGATTCCCGTCAGTCAGGCCAGGTAAATTGTGGCCCTGCAGTTATAGTGTGTCTGTACGTGTGCCAGTGTGCAGAGAACTTGGCCTCCCCCCGAGTGTGCTGGGCAGATGCGGCCAGGGTGCCCTCTCTGAGGAGGGCAAGAGCTGATTTGGAGCTGGAACTCCACCGCAGAAGCTGGAGGTCATACCTTATCCTGCACCAGTGTGCCCCAGTTTTGGGGGGCTCCTTGTTCTCTGAGTGCTTTTACTTGGAGAGGCACTAGCTGGGCCCTCCCAGCTTAGAGATAACTAGCAGTGGCTCCCAGCCAGGATGCAAGCAGTTCATTGAAGGGAAACAGGGCTGCCGTCCATGCTGCGGGAACCAGGGCTCTGCTCTTCCTGGAGGGTGCTCAAGGCAAGGATTCCCCGCTCATCTCCAGGGCCCCAGGCCGGGGAGCCCCAGTTTTAAACTCAGCTCAGCTCTGCCCTAGGATTTCCTCCCTCCCTTCTTGGAACACAGGGTGTTTGTTTCACAGCCGGACAATTGCTAAGTGATGCAGGAAGTAGGCCCCCAGGGAGGCAGATACTGCCCAGCGAAGCAGATAACAAGTGAAGTCGCTGGAGGCCTCAGGGGCGGGGGCAGGTCAGAGATAAGCGGAAATGCCAGGCTTATCGCTGAGCCTGAGTTCTAGAGAAATCATCCTGGCCATCCAGCCCACCTCATTCTCACAGCTCTGGACGGCTGGGCCGCTACAGGCAGAGTAAATACTGAGCTGGCACAGCCACTGAGGCCACAGGATGGGGACTCTGTGCCCCACTCCAGTGCTGCACAGGGCCAGCTCCAGAGGCCAGCAGCGGGAGTCGGATTACACCCAGATATTTGCGGTAAGGCAGCTCCTGGCCGGTGTGCTTTGAAGTACAAACCCCAAGAACAATTGTTTGGGCACAGGACTAAGGCAGCCTCAGTGACAATTGTTCCCCAGACTTGGGTCCTCTTGGACAAGAAACCCCATCATTAGGAAGCTTCAGTCGATGGGTACAGCCCAGTGATGGTCAGCGTGGACCTTTCCTGACTAAAGCAGGGTATAAAGGGCAGACAGCGCTGCGTGGCAGCTAACCCCCAGGTTGTCTGCCGTGAACCCTCTGAGGGTCTGAGCTGTTTCCTCTCTGGTTTTTTTTCCTGAGTAGGCTCAGCTTCGTGGGGAACAGTGCATATCAGCCTGTGGGGAGGCTGACCTAGGGTGGAGTGTGGACAGGTACCTCGGGGAACTTACTTAGGATTAGGGAAATGCCAAGCCCAGTGTGGTAGGGGGTGGGGGTGGGGGAAGTATTAGCTCGACTGTTTTCGTGTTCTTACTGGCCGTGTGCTGTACTTTTGCCTACTTGATTATTCAGACAGTCCTGTGGCTATTGCACCATTATGAGCTCCCCGCTCCCCACGGGACAGGCAGGACAGCTGTGTTCACAGAAGGTAAATAAGTTCCAGGTATGCAGCTGGCCCACTGGCAGTTTTGTGTAAAGTAGAAAAATACCCCTTTCCTTAAGACGGGTGACCACCATCTTTCAGGAAATTGTCATGCTATTTGCTTTTGATTTTGATAGAACAAGGCCCCCTCACTGCCATGTGCTGGACCGCTAACCATATACACACACACACAAATCTACACCGTGTTTGGCCTCCCCTAACACAAAGCTGCTTCCCATCCTGCTCCCCAGCAGCATACACATCCCGATCTTTTAGTTGTTTCTCCTGTAGTTTGCCTCCAATTTCCTCCTCATCAATTTTATACATGATCTATGGTTCCTGGTAAGAGAAATGAAGACTTAGTGCTCATTCTCCCCACTTTCCCTTCCCAAACTCACATCACTGTTTTTCCTTAATTAAGTATTTGTACTTCATTATGACTTTCAGTATTCACTGCAAAATCAACTATGTACTTGAATTTCAGTCTTTCCTGTAAGAGCTGCGATTTTCTTGTTGTCTCTAATTTCTTTCTCCCTCTATTTCACCAACCTGCCAGCATCATACTGATGGCTAACATTTGAGCACTTAATGTGTGCCAAGTCCTGTGCGAAATGTCTTACAAGTTCTCAAATAGCCCTCCTGACAGCTCCATGAAGTGATGCTTTCTTATTTCTCATGCTGCAGCCCAGGAATTACAGAGAGAGGAACTGAAAAGGCCTGTGATTTTGCTTAATAACCAACAAAGGCAGGAGGTAACCCAGATGCCAGGTGCAATGCTCGTAACATTGGTACTCCGTGTCTTTAATCGTATTGTATCAGTATAATTTTCTCCTGTCGTTCCCCTACCTCCTTTTGGGAAACTCTTCATCCTCCTGCATCATCTGTTGTTTCCAGAGCACTTTTTGTTTAGTCCCTTGTTTTGCTGGAGTGTATTCTCAAAAAAACTTCCTTAGAAAGAGTATGTACATTTTTTTACATCTTTGTAATTCACCGTTCTGTCCCCTGGAAATGTTACAGTGTCTTCAAAACTCTTAAGGGGAAATGCTTTCCAATCTAGAATTTACATTCACTCTATCTTCAGGCACCCAGTTGTTTGGGGGATTAGAAGTCTGGTGTCATTCTGGTTGAAGTTCTTTAGTATGTGATCTTTCTCATTCTTTTAAATTTCAGGAAGATTTTAATAATCTTACTCCTGTATTCTTAGACTGTGGAATGACTATAGAATTTCTTTAATAAATTATCTTTTTTTTTTTTTTTTGCTTTCATTTCTCCTCCTGAAACTCCAGTTAATTAGATGTGGGACGATCTGGATCCATTGCCTAACTTACCTTTTCCTTCCTGATGTATATGACATTATCTTAATTTCATCTTCTAATCTCTATATGGGATTTAAAATTTTTAACGTTCATGTTTTTCATTTTCAAGATCTCTTTTTTATTCTATGCTTATTCTTTTTCCATAGACCAGTCTTCTTTTTAATGGATGGAATAACCTTTCACAATATTCTGTGCTGCTCATGAGATTTTCTGGTACTTTCTTCTGTTTTTTATTTCCTGTTTTCCACAGTTATGTTTCTGTTTATTTGTTTTAGACTCCCCTTTTCTTTCATTTTTTTTTTTTTTTTTTACATTTTCTTTTTCAGAGCTTTTACCTTACTTCTCTTTTCAAATTGATTTACAATGCAATATATGTTTTAGATGTGCAGGTTCACATGTCATCAAATATATTATAAACCGCACATACCGCCGAATTTCTAATAGTCCTCCACCACTGTCCATTGGACCCCAATACCCTTTGCTCCCTTCTCCCTGCCTCTTCCCCTCTGGTAACTTTTGTTTTGTTGTCAGTATCCAAGGGTTAATTTTTGTTTTATCTTTTTGTTCTTGCTTTGTTTCTTTATATTCCACAAATGGGTGAGATCGTCTGGTTTTTGTCTTTTTCCTTTTGACTTATTTCACTAAGTATAATCCCTTCTAGGTCTACCCATGTGTCACAAATGGCAGAATTTCATTTTTTAAAGCGCTGAGTAGTATTCCATTGTGTATCTGTAACTATATCTTCTTTATCCACTCATCTGTTGATGGAGACTTAGGTCATCTCCATTTCTTGGCTATTCTAGAGAGCTGCAATGAACGCAGGAGTACATACCTTTTTGAAAACTTGTGTTTTCATAGTTTTCAGATAGATGCCTAGAAGTGGCATTGCTGGATCATACACTAGTTCTCTTTTTAACTTTTTGAGGAAACTCTATGTAATTTTCCAAAATGGCTACACCAATTTACATTCTGGGCTCCCCTTTCTATTTGGGGACTTTGAGTATCTGGTGATGCTTTTAGAATTTGTGAATATTTCAGAATAAGGCACAGAAAGCTGGGTACATGGTTGAGGTTTTGTTAAGGGGGGGTCAGATGGAGAACTCCTAGGGAGGCCCCAGGAGAACTACTGTATTTTGGGCCATTTAGTTTCCTCAGAGAGAGAGGCCTCTAGTCTCCAGCAACAGCGGGGGCTCTGCTGGTCATGTCCATTCTGTGCAGAAGTGGGGAGGGAAGACAGCCACTGTTTTGGACCCACATTTCGGTTTTTTTGCACTCTCTCCACAGGGAAATGTGGCTCTAATCTTGTCTGTATTCACCTTTCTCCCTGGTTATATTGTGGTTTTCTTCCTTTTCTTCTCCTCTTGTTATTGCTCCTCTCACTGCTTTCCAACTTCCAGAAATCCTCTGACAACACTCATTTACCAATGACTCCTTTTCCATTCTCATTGGCATTGGGGACATGTATTAATTTTCTTCCTTTACTGTCATTTTAATCAGATAGCTTTGGAGGAGAAGGAGGGGATAATAGGTCAATTTTTCAACTTGAGTCAGAGTCTGGATAATATTTTTAAATAGGAATGTTGTGGTACACCCTGGTGGAGTAGTGGCTGGTTCCACTGCCCCTGGCCAGGTATAGTTCACATATAGCCCAAGGATTGGAGTGGGTTTGCATCCTGGGCCCTGGGGATAATGGCCAAGATGAACAACTAAATAAAATAAAATTGTAAAATGTTTCTTCCTTCTCTCCTTACCTTCATTTCTGCCTGCACCTTTCCTTTACACAAAATAATAACAATAAAGAAAAGGATGTTGCATTATCTCTCACCCCATGAGCCTCAAGATAGTTAGATCTCCAGAAAAACCAAAGAAGAGTCTTGGGGTTCAGTGCATGCTAAGCCCACTTTATGGTGAACAGGGGCCACTATATATATATATATTTCTGGGATTGAGTCGACTGTCTTGTTCTCATTCAGGAAAGATGAGGTGACATTAGATTGACTACTCAGTGTCCATCAGGTCAATCACCTCTCTTCTGGTCTGAGCTCTCTTGATCTCAGAAGTTGTAATGGAAGTAGAATACCTCCCCTAGCCTCTGGGAAGGCACCAGAAGAACTTCCAGTGGCTCTCACTACACCCTGTACGTCAGGATCAGTTGGAAAGAAGCCATGTGTTGGCCCTTCAGGAAATTGTTTTCTCATAAACTCATTTCTCCTGTAGGCTGCGAGATGAAAGGGGATCAAAGCTAGCCTTCCAGATTTCCCCTTTTCGTCAAATACGCCTCCAGGACTTCTGTTCCCATCTTCTGCGTTTTCCCCCAGAGAGCACCCGAGCTCACTTCTAGAGATGATCAGGGGTTCTGCCCTATTCTCATTTGCTTGTTCTGGGAAACCCCAGCAAGTTGCCTCTTCTTGCAAGTGTCCCACTGTTTCGTTCCTTCCATATGGTTGTATTGAATGCCTGCCAGGTGCGAGCACGTTGGTGCCCCTGGGGGTCAAGGACGACCCGGCACTGCTGGCCCCAGAGAGCTTCACAGAGGTTCTAGAACATTGAGTGATGCAGCAACCACATTTCTACTTCACCATCCGTCTGACAGTTACTTGTTTCTTAAGGGAGACTTACAGCAAAGCCTTTAGTAATTTACATAATTTGGTTTTAGTTATTGTCTTTTTAAAGAGAGGAAGGAAGGAAGGAAGGAAGGTAGAGAAGAAAGAAGCACCGAAGGAAGGAAGGAAGGGGAGGAAGAAACATTTATTAATTTAGTTGTTCATTTTTTGGTTTTTCACCCCGGCCTCAGGTCTTGAACCCCGATCCTTAGGATGTATGTGGTATGCACTCTAGCATCTCAGCTGATGAGCCACAAGGGTACACCACCATAATAAGTAGTCTTGATATAGATATGTGTCTGAGGAATTATTTCCTTTGTGCTCATCTGCACTTGGAAGATGCCTTTCCTAGCTTTTTGAACCTCGGGCTTGCCTACACACAGCTTTCTCTGAAGACCTTGATGGCAGTGTTCATGAAGAAGGGGCTGTGAGTCAGTGGTGGGAACACTCTCCCAGGGACTGGTGTCTGTCTCTTTAGACTCGTGGGGACTGTATTCCACAAAGATTATCAGCACCTATTCTAGGACAGACACTGGACTGGGTGTTAAACTTCCAGAGATTTCTCCAGGCAGCCACTTCCCAAAGTGATCCCGGGAACTTAGTTCCACGGTGAAGTACTAGTGCGAAGTGTGGGGGAAGGAGTGATCTGCTGGGCACATGACACCCTGCTAAGGTGCATGGTGAACCCCCACGAGGGCCTGGAATGTAGAGTTCTCCAAATTTCCTTTCCCAAGGAGAGTTTGTTTATTTGGGTGTTTGTTTTAAACCCCAGTGAGTATAGCAGACCAGGGCTCTGGGCCATCTCATAACGGCCAGGACTGTGCTCCCCAGAAAGGCATCTGGATTTCTACCTAGGTGCGTAGGGCAGCTCTTCCAATAGAGGGAGGGCCGCAGGGGGCTGTGGTCAAGCTGCACTTGGCACCACAGCTCTGTTCCTATCTGTCACCTAGAGCTGACGGCAGCAAAACCATCTAAAGGTGCTTTTAGATGTCACATTTCGAGGTCAAAGTTTCTTCTCTCAATTGCTTTTATTTAGAAGGGGGAACCTTAGGGAGATACAAACACCCTCACTCCTCCCCCCACGACACACACACACTACTTGGTGCCACACTGACAAGGAATGATTTGCAGGAGGCCGGGTTCTCAGGCAATCAACTCCCTCTCTGGGGCTTGCTTTCTCCCTGTGAGGGTCTGGATGAAAATGGTGTCTACTGCTCCAGACAATCTTGGGGCTCTGTGGCACCCCTTTGTTCCTCTCCCCAGTGTCAGCCTAAGCATCTGTTTTTGTCTGCTTTATTGATTGATTGATGCTTCTGTAAAAGTTTTATCTACACCAAGTGTTTCTGAAGCTAAAACAGTTGGAAGCCTTAGAAAACACAGTCCCGCTTGTTTTTCGAGCCCTACTGGCCTGTGTCAGTTTAAAGATTGGAAGCCCGATATCTGCAGCTTCATCACGGAGTCACTGACGAAGGCACCCCTGGGGACCTGGTCAGCATTGCTGTTCCTCACTTCTATTTGTAGGTTCAATGACTGGTGACTGAGGACTCTGTGTGAAGAGAGACATGCGGCCTAAACACGTTTGGGGCATCAGCAAAGCAGGGGCACCAACGATCTGTTCTTAATTTGCAGAAGTATCAAGTTTTCATCAGAATGGCAAAAACCAAATGGCCTCTCTTTATTTATTTATTTATTTCTTACAATAACTTGATTTTCATTTAGTTGTTCACACTCGTCGTTTCTCCCTGGGCCTAGGACTCAAACCCAGGGGTGTGTGGCCTGTGTCCTTTGGAGACAATTGATCTAACTAGTGCTCCACCAGGGCACGCCGCCTCGCACTTATTTTCAGTCTTGCTTTCCATTGTGAATTCGATGTGTGTGTGGCCGGTGGGGCGCCATTGGCTCTTTAGTTGTTTGGGCCCCTAAAGGTCTTACTCTGCCCTGATCCCCAAGGACCCCTGTGGAATTTTAGGAGCCTTTCCTAAGGACCTCTTTCTTCTAACCTTTAGTTTCAGCTAAACAAACTCCTGCCTGCCTGGGAAGATTCTTAAAATACTTGCCCATCAGCAGCCTCTCAGAGAGGAATGTTAAATGCTGCTATGATGTCAAAGGGGCCCCTAGGAGAATGGTCTGGGCCAAACCTCGCCTGTCACTCATGGCCCACAACAGACTAAGAGATAAGCAAAGGCAAAGAGAGAGCCTGGTTTTCCAAGCTTCCTGAATAACCCCGGCCACTGTGCGGGTTGACACCACGGGGCGAGACCTGAGCTCTGAGAACAATGAACTGGCTAGCACTGCTGCCCAAGTGAAAACCAGGCATCTCTGGCTCTTCTGTTTCCTCGCCCCTGTCAAGCCTGCTTTGGGATGTCAGGAGCCTCCAAGGAGAATCTGGGGTCCCGGGGGCTGCCAGTGTTGGGCAAAGCCTGCTTAACCACTATGGACAAAAAGCTTAACGTACTGAATGAGAAGGTTGACAAACTTTTGCATTTCCAAGAAGACATCACAGAGAAACTGCAGTGCATGTACCAAGGCCTGGGCCACCTAGAACAAGGTCTGCACCGGCTGGAGGCCTCTCAAGTCCTGGGCCTGGATAGAACCAACCCCGCTCCTCCAGCTGACATGCAGGCTGGATGGCTAGAGGTACTGGAGCTGGTGAGGGCCATGCAGCAAGACTCTGCCCAGCATGGCTCCAAACTTGAAGCCCTCTTCAGGATGGTGGTGGCTGTGGACAAGGCCATTGCTTTGGTGGGGGCTGTGTTCCAGGACTCACAGGTGGTGGATTTCATCTTGCAAGGGCGTGTTCCCTGGAGGGAAGGAAACCTGGCCAAGGGCCCTGCTGAGGTTGGTTCCTGCTCCCCTGGCCAGTGCCCTTCTGGCTGGAAGGGAGGTTGGGGGTCCTGGTGGGGAGACTGACCCAGTGGTCTTATGAGAGCTGGAGGACTGTTGTCCTCTTGTGCTTCCTGTATGACCTGTTGTTGAGAACAAGGAGAGATGCAAACTTAAAGCAGATTTCCTGATAGCGTAACTGGATGCTCTCCGTAGGGAAAAGGAAGAGGCCACGTCCTGAAGAGGACCGGGGTCTTGGGCAGTGCTAGGGCACACAGCAGTGGAGCACAGATGGGCCAGGAAGGAGAGGAGAACTGTTAAGACTTTTTTCACATCTGAGTGACTTTTCTTTCTCTCTGGCTTCTCTTTGTTCCTTCACATCTGGGGTGGAGGCAGGCGGGGAGCAGCAGCTTGCTTTAACAGAGACCTGTTCAGAAACTCAAAGCCCCTTCTCTTCCTGTCCCCAACCTTGGGCTCTGTCCCAGAGTGGGCGGAGTGTGCAGCTGCCTGTGGGGAGATGAGCGTTGACCATGACCCACAGGGGACACAGGCCAGGCAGTGCCGGAGCCTGGGGGTGGAGTGTGGCGTTTCTGGGAGAGCCTGTTCCCAAGAGTTGCATAATCAAACCCACTGGCTAATGGACGCTTGGGTGGGGAGGGGGTGTTGTGCGTGTGAGATATATAGAACAACACTGTGTTTGGGAACAGCTAAGGGTCAGCCACTTAGCAACGTGCAGACGGCCTGGAGCCACCCTTTCAGATCCCTGCAGTCACCTGCCAGCCTCAGGCAGGAGATAAGCTGGTTCTGCCAGGAGTCTCTGTCAGCCCTCAGGCCTTCCGTGGCTAGAAGTTTGCCTCCCTTCTCCACCCCCAGCCAGGCCAAGCTCACCCTCTGACCCCTTCCCCTCCCTGCCCTGCAGGCCCCCTTCACCCTAGCTTCCCACATTTCTCTGACTATCTGTCCAGCAAGGAACATGTGACCCTCTGCTCTTGCTACTGATAACCAACCTCAGCTTAAAAAATAAAAAAATCAATTTCCTACGTGTACATGGTAAAAAAACGTTTAGCTGGTATAAAGGGCATATGTCTCCCTCCCACTTCACTCCCCAGTCAGTCCCCAGTCAGGCTCCTCTTAGAGCCAAGTAGTCATCCATGCCAGTTCATTGTGAAACCTTCCAGACATTATACACATCACCTTCTTTATTATGTTTTCTTTTCTTTTTTTAGGCCTACTTTATTTTTAAAAATTAATTGAATGTTTATTGAGGTAGCTTTGATTTACAAAATAATATAAACCCATATGTACACGTTTCCCATTCCTCAGATACATGACCACACACCCTGCCCTCCACCAAATTACCAAAAGTTCTTCACCACTGTCCGGTGGGCCCAACACCCTTTGCCCCCACCCTCACCCCATTTCCTACTGATAATCTTAGTTCTGCTGCTAATGTCCAAAGGTTGATTTTTTATTTATTCTGTTCCTTTGTTTTTTTATATTCCACATATGAGTGAGATCAACTGGTATTTGTCTTTAGTCTTCTAATATCACTTAGCATAATCCCCTCTAGTCCCAAATGACAGAATTTCATTTTATCTAAGGATTGAATAGCATTCCATTGTGTATATTTGTCACATCCTCTTTATCCATTCATCATGGGCACTTAGGTAACTTCCAGTTCTTGGCTGTTGTAAATAATGCTGCAATAAATATGGGGCTGCGTATATCTCTGCAAAATAGTGTTTTTGTGTCTTCTGGATAAATACACAGAAGTGGAGAAGAAGCACTTTATTTTATTTAGTTGTTTATTTAGTTGTTTATCACTTTGTTTTATTTGGTTGTTCCCCTATGCCCCATGTTCTGGGCAAATATGGACTGTACTCTCACTCATAGACAGCTGATCAAACTGTTACTCCACCAAGGCTCGCCAACTCTTTTTCTTTAATTGATAAAACAAGTTAAGTTTTTATTATGGAAAATTTCAAACATAATCAAAAGTGGATAGACTGCTGTATCATATTGTAGTTTTGTCTTGCTACATTGCTAGAAATTTGAGCACCATTCATAGATTTAAAAGTTTGTGCATTTTTCTGTAAATTGCCTGCCTGTCCTTTCCACTTTCTTGTTTCAGCTTTTTGCCTTTTTCTTAATTGATTTCCAGGAGCTTTTCATAGATCTCAGCGAAATTACCTGTCACACAAGTTGCAGATGTGTAGGTACTTCTGGATCAGAGGAAGTCATCGAACTTTCTCTTTTCTGAGTTCCTGCAACATTTCTTGTCTATACTGCTCCCGTGGCATCTGATTGCTGTTTCTTGTGGTCTTTGTGTCTGATTACCTCTCTATAACTCTGCAGATTGGGGTTTAGTCTCCCGGTGAGGCTTCGGCTATGAGCCTCACTCCGCTCTGTGAGCTGTGCCAGGGCAGGTCACAGGTGGTGTTGGAGAATAGTGCTGAGCTGAGACACCACCCGGCTACTTAACGCGTTGGCAGGGCTGAAAATGGTGCACCGTGGAGACTTTCTGAGACCTTTGTGTTCCCTAAGAGTGTAGTGGCATCATAATCATTTGTGGAGTAGAATTAAATCTTAATACTGGCTGTTAAATTTGATAATTATGCCAAAATTTTGTGAAGGTCTGAAGTGCCCAGGGGCACTGAATTTGATTGAAACAAGAAACTAGTGTTCTTAGGAGAGACAGATTCAGGCTCAGCCAGTGTTCCCAGGTCATGGTCAAGCTCTTCAGAAGACACCAGTCCTCTAGAATAGTGTTTGGGGGAGCACCAGACAAGGGAAGACAAAAGCTGGGCCTTGAAGACAAAACCCAGCTCTGTGTATGTGTGAGCCTGTCTGCATGTGTGCGTGTCCATATGCCTGCCTACACCGAAGACGGAGGGAGAGGACAATTTGTGCCCAACAAGGTCTGCCAAAGGACAGTCTATACGCGTCCCTCTCTACACGTGGGGAGAAATAGGAAGCGGCCTGTGATAATCCCACCTCTGCGGGTGGCAGGACAGGGTTTGTAGAAAGAGTCCAAGGGAGAGGTCTCTGCTGAGCAGGGGTCTTGGTCACCTTGATGATGCTGGTGATAACTGGGATGACAGCAGCCAGCATTTATTTATTAAGTGCCTGGCACTGGGCTACATGTTGCCGTATGTTGTGTCCTTACCTTTAGGAGGGCAAAGCGTGGGTGTCCTGGAATCCCAGAGGGATGAGAAAGTAATAGGATTGAGAGAACTGGTGAAACAGTGGAATCAGCTCTTACCCTTAGTGTCTGGGAGATATTTGCAAGAGATGAGGACCTAGTGCCCAGTTAGAGGGAACTGCTCCAGCTGATTTTTGCCATGAAGCCCATAGCTACCAGATCTTTAGGTTTTTTTTTTTTTTTCAAGAGAAGCTGAGAACTAGAACTTTTTTTTTTTTAAAGGAAAAGTACAGGCAGGAATGGAGGCAAGCCGGCAGTCAGGAAAGGAGAGGAGAAAGAAGCATTTTTATTTATTTCACTTAGTTGTTCATCTTGGTTGTTCACCATTAGCAACCCCTGCTCCAGGACGCAAACCCGGGTCCTTAGGATGTATGTGGACTACGCTGGGGCAGATGTGGAGGACCCAACCGCTATTCCACCAGGGCATACCTAGAGTGTTTTTCTCATCAGTTTTATTGAGTTGTAGTTTATATATAATAAACCAAACATACACATACAATGCACACTTTAAGTATACAATTCAGTAAACATATACACCCAAGTAACTACCTCACAGTCGAAATTCAGAACAATTCTATCATTCCACATGGGAACCTAGAATTTTAATGTGAAAAATCTTTTAGGTTTAAAAGATTAATTACAAATTCAACATTTTAAAACCGTGAAGCCAAACAAAATATGTCTTAAGCTGTTTTTTAGCCTCTGGGCTTCCTAATTAGGAGTCTCTGTCAAGGCAGGAGAAAGGGCCTCTACTGGTGAAGTCTTGGATCTGCGGCTCTGCCCAGGCCCAGCGCTGTGACCAGGCCTGCGGCTGAGAAGGGCACCAGCAGGGTAGGGGCCGTTCCGTCAAAGCCTCATGCTCCCGAAGCTCTGTGTGTGAAGAGAGAGCACGGACGCACCAGGCCCTGGGCTGGCATGGACCATTTGAGTTAAGAAGGAGCCACTGAGAGCTTCTCTGAGGCCAGTTCTGAACATCCTCACTGGATCTGCTCAGCCTGGGGAACAAGGACAGCTCTGTCTCAGGCAGGACAAGTCGCCAGAGCTATCGAACACCTGCTACGTGCTGTACACACATCCCTCGATAGTCCACGATTAACTCCCCCATCTTGCCACTATGAGGTAGATGACATAATGCTCCCATTTTACAGAGAAAAGTGAGATGTAGCGAGGTTAAGGATCTAGACTAAGTGGTGAAGAAATTGTATAAGCACAGCAAATCTGTCCCCAGGGTCTGAGAGTCTGTGCTCCTGGCCACACTGTTATACTGTGGCTCTCTAGCACCACCCAACTCCCAAGCTGACGGTATTTATTGATCCGCACTCTTTCTCCACAAACCTGGATTTATTTGACTTAAGAATCCCATCCACACCAAAACTCTAGTAGCCATGACTGATGAATTTGAGTTGAAATTTCAATATTAATTTTATTTTCCATCCCTGATCTAAATGGGTCTGCCCGTCACCAGGTGTACAGTGACACATTAGAAAGGTCTTGGTGACCTTGGGAAAGCCTCAGTGTCCTTATCCCTAAATGACAATATCTATCAATAGCAATATCTATCCTCTAGCATTGTTGTAAGACTACATGGAATGACCTAGATAATTCCTTCTCAAGCACATGATAGCCAATCAGCAAATGTGGTCTGAACCATGATATCGATAATGATGAGCGTTTTCTGGTTCTTTTAGAACAAAGAGCGAGTGGAAGAGAAAGGAGCAAAACCCAAGTGTGCACTGAGCACCAGAAGTGTGAAAGCCGAGAACAGGGGACCTTGGGAAGGTGAGTAGGACCCCATTTGTTTTATCACACACTGCACACATTTTTTTAAACAAAAATACGCCACCAACAACATGATTGCTGGAAAGTCTGCTGAAGTGTTTTTCTTTTCCAGTTCTTTTTGTCCTTTATGTTCTTTGTGGCCATCCCACCAGAGATAAACTGCTGTGTTTTAAAGTCACTTGGATTAGTTCTTCTGTTAGGCTATGCCAGCAACATTTAGGTTTAATTATTTCATTTTGCTGTAATTTTTTTAAAGGAAAGGTGCAGACAGGAATGAAGGTGAGCAGACAGGCAGGAAGAGAGCGGAGGAAGAAGCACTTTATTTATTTTATTATTCACCTTGATTGTTCCCACTGGTCCCGGAACATGAACTTAGAATCTTGGGATGTATGTGAATTGTACCCAACTGCTACTCCCCCAGGATGTGCCTTTGCTGTAAATTTTTATGGATTGCTATTTTTAAGGTCTAGTTTTTAAAAACAATTTTGCGTAATATTTGCATGATTCCAAAGTCAAATATAGCCAGCATGGTATATTAAGAGAAGTCTAGTTTCTCTCCTTATTCTCTGCATCCTTCTGCCTACCTTATGTAACTATTTAAAATGTTTGTATTGTATCTTTCTTTTTTAGACCACCATTTAAGTGGTCACAAACACACATGCCCTTCTTAGATGAAGAGAAGCATACATACACAGTTTTCTCCAGCAGCTTTTTGTCAGTCGGCCCTGATCTCACTTCACATCCAGGTGTACTTTGCAGTGCCGGTTCTGCGGCTGTGCAGCACTCCTGGCGTGAGCCACATCCTCCTGAGGGTCATTTGGGGTGTTTCCAGTGTGGCAACTATAATATAAGCCTGCTGCCCCACCTGGCTCTCTGGATAGCTAGCTCTTCAGGACAGATGCCTCCAAATCTTTTTTCCACATTTTTGTCCTACCTCTTTTTCTGTAGAGAGCCAGAAGGCCAGCCTGCCAGAGGGGCTGGTGCAGAGGCTGCCCGCCACCAGTGCTTCAGGGATGGGGTTGCACCTCCTCGCACAGGCAGAGCCCTCGGCAGGGCGGGGAGAAGGAGCTCCTGGCCCGGCCCAGCCGCTCCCTGGCCACCTGCTGCTGCCCACAGAGGCTCAAGTCACAGCTTCCTGGGCTTCCAGTGAGAGGCCCTGGAACGACCTGGAATTGCCTGCAGCACCCGGCAGGGCCAGTGAGGACCCCGCTGACCTGGAGGCTGAGGCCATGCTGGGTGCAGAACAAGGAACATCGCCCCGCAGGCCTGCCCCTCGGCCTTCAGAGGAAAGCAGGCCACTGGCCCAAGCCACGGCAGTGCCCAGTGGTGGAGAAATGTGTCCAAGGTAAGGGTGCTTTTCCAAGCTGGGTAAGGACAAGAATTCACTGTAGCCGCTCAGCTGGAGTATGGACAACGACTACCTGCTTTGCTTGCGTGTCCACTGATGACCCGCTGCTGTGCGAGCCTCATGCGGGGAGATGACATAGAGCACCGAATCTCACTTGCTGCCTGCCAGAATTACCTGGAAGGAACCTTTAAAATACCTATGCCCAGAAGTTCTGATTTAAGCAATCAGGAGTCAGGCTTGGGTGTTGGAATTTTTTTTTAAATACCAGTTCCCCAGGTGATTTTAATGTGGAGGGGAAGTGAGAATCACTAGCTCTTAAAACAGTCATAATAACTAAAAGATGGTTCCCCAAACACTTCCATGTGCCAGGCGTTGGCTGAGATTTCATATTTTATTCTCCCAACATCCCCAGTAGGTATGTGTGACAGCACCCCCATTTTTTTTGGACTCCGAGTGCCCAGGGCTACCCAGCTAGAGAGTCATAGAGTTGGATCTGAATTCTCTCCAGACCACCGCACCATCCTGCTTCCTCGGGGTCATGCTAAGTCCTAAATGCCATGCTAGGGAGAGAAGGACAAGACACTCTGAGGTGGGAGGAGGGTGTGGGTCGAGTCAACCTTGGGGGCTTCATGAGGATCATACTTGGGTTCCTGAAGGTGGGGTTGTGCTCTGACTCATAGGGATGGCGCCTCGGAACCCTCCCTCAGCAGACAGTGCAGGAGCGTGAAGTCTAGAATCCGCTGACTGCCATCCATCCCTAGCCCTAGAGGTACCCCCTGAGGCCAGACTAAGGAAGAGGAGCTGGTGTTTGTATGTGCTATGGTGACTGGCAGAGAAACCCACATGGTTTGTCATCCTTTGTTCTGGAAGGAAATGGGAGCCCCCAGGAGAGCTAACTAGTCTGAGGGAGGGATTCCTGGCAGGCATCCCTGGATCCCTGCCAGTACTCTAAATGTGGAATCTGGGGGTTGGGGGTGAACTTTCCGTGAACCCATTAGGGGTCCTGAAAGATTCTTCATGAGGTGGGAAGGTCTCCGTCTCAGTTCAGTCCTGAACTGAATTGCAAACCTGCCGCAGGGCTCAGGATGTGGGGAGATCACTACCGGCCCTTCCTCCTCTTGCACTGGGGTATATTTTGAGGAAAAGTTTGATTTCGAGCATCTGCTCTGATTGGCAGTGGCTGCCTGTTAAAGGCCATAGCTGGACTTGGTGAGACATAGTGCTCTTGCTGATTAGCAATGGCTACCCCAGGCCAGAAAGCTCACACCCTCAAAGTGGTACAGGAATACATGGCAGTACCTTTAGGGTGTCCCATTCCCTATGTATGAGCCCAAGGGGGACAGCGTGACCATTGGCCTCCTTAGCTGGACTCCAAAACACCTGGATTCTCTTCCAGCAACCTCTGCTGTTGCCCAAAACCCTTGTCTGAGATGAGGCCTGAGCTAGGCTTGGATGCCACCCTTCCCATCTTACCCTGTCATCACTGACCCATACTCACTCCTGAGGGCGCAGTGTTGGGGGATTCTGCTGCCTCTCACTCAGTGCTTCACTGAACAGGCCGACTAGTCTTTCAGATGCACCCAGGAACAGACATTTCTCTCAAGGACCTGCAGTAAGCAACTCCTAGAGGGGGTTAGGCCTTCACCTGCAGGGGAGAGGCCTCATGGCGTGCACGCGTGCGTGTGTGTGTTAAAAGGAAAGGTGCAGGCAGGAATGAAGACGAGCAGAGACAGTCAGGTAGGAAGAGAGGAGCAAGAAGCACGTTTATCTTCATTTAGTTGTTTATCTTGGCTCTCTTTGGTCCAGGGACATGAGCCCATGTCCTTTGGTGTACGTGGACTGCATTTGGCCAGAGGCAATGGACTTAACTGCTGCTTCACCAGGGCACGCCATCTGAACCATTTTATACAGTCAGTTTAGTACGAAGTGTCAAATATATTCACATTATTGTGACACAGATTCCTATAATTTTTGTATCTTGCAAATCTGAGACTCTGTACAGTATCAAACAACTCCCAGTTCCCCTCCCCTATCCCTGGCAGCACCATTCTCCTTGTGTCTTGATGAATTTGGCTCTTCTAGGTACCTAGTAAAATTATTCAGTATTTGTCTTCTTGTTCAGTATTCGTCTTCTTGTGACTGGTTCATTTCTCTGAGCATAATTCTTCAAGTTTCATTCATGTTGTAGCACATGCCAGAATGCCTTTTTAAGGCTGAACAATATTCATCGTGTATGTATATACCACATTCTGTTCATCTATCAGTGAACACTTATCTTCTTTCCAAGCCTTGGCTATTGTAATAATTCTGCTGTGCATGAGCAGGGGTGTACAAATATATCTTTGAGACTTTGCTTTTAATTCTTTTGGATATATTTCCAGAAATGAAATTACTGGATCGTATGCTAATTCTATTGTAGAATATTTGAGGAAACACCGTGGTGTTTTCTATAGCGGTGGTATCATATTAGGCCTCACCCTTCTCCCTTTTGTGTTTTCTTTTCTTAGCTGACTCAGCACATATGTGAGATATCACCATCCCTGTTTGGCAGAAGAGGAAGCTAAGGCCGGACTTGCCCAAAGTCATACAGCAACTTGGTGACAGAACTTAGAGCAGAGTGGAGGCTGCCGGGCTTCCTTTCATGCCAGACACATCTCTTCACCCAGCCTCACTACACATAGACCCCAAAAATGGGATTGTGAGGGGCAGTTAACTCTGAGAAGGAAGATTTGAATGCTCGAGGAACTTGGCTTCCATAGTCAGAGTACTGCCCTCTGAATGTCCGGGTTCGGAGGACCTTCCTGACCTCCAGTGAGGTCCCAGTGCCACAGGGTCAAGGTTAAAACTGAATGGCTGAAGTAGGCCCAGTGACATTGGTAGGGTGCAGTGCAGCCTGCGGGTAAGCAGGGAGCTGCTCCCCAGCAGTGTAGGCAAAGGGCCAGTACAGCCATGTCTGTTCTTTCAAGAGAAACACAAGTCCAGACTCTTCTGAGCACTTGCCTGATTTTAGTAATTTATGTCTGACCTGGGGCTTCCATGGTGAGGTTTGACTTATTTCACCCTTCTCTTCATTTAACTGCAAGGGAAACTGAGGCCTGGAGAAGACTGAGAAGAGCCAGGTCTCCTGCTCTAGGCCACAGTCCCTGTAAGGCAGAAGCAGGTTTCCATGGGGTCTCAAGGTCTCTGGTCCCCAACCCCGTCCACCACAACCGTCCATGGATGTCATCCAATAGAATCTTACGAGCTAATGGTACCATTTGTTACTGAGACAGACTGGTCTCCAGGTGTCCTCTCCGGGCAGAAGTGGGCAGGGATCCAGAGGGGCAGGGGTTAGAATCTACTGGTTCCAACCACAAGCTAACTTTACTCTTTTAACAACCGTAAGGGTCTGTTTTACAGATGAGAAAACTGAGGCCACGAGGTCACAGTCAGTGTATGACAGCAACAGGTGTCTGAACTCAGATCTGTTCCAACTCCAGAGTCCTTACTTTTAATCTCAGGGTCCTATTTCTCTCTGCCCCAGGATCTCCATCCACGTGCAGGAGACAGCTATTCCTGGGGAGCTGCTTGTGACACAAAAGGACAGCCTCAGACCCACATTGCCCATGGAGGCTCCAGCAGCTGCCCATCCAGGTGAGCAGGACCCACCTGGGTCCAGCTGCTGTCCCCAGGCCTCAGGAACTGAGTCAGGAGCACAGATCCCTAAAGGAGTTGGTGAGTTTTCCCCACTGTGGAAGAGGAGCAGCGACAAGGGAGCCAAAGTGGAGATGCAGGGGCCTGGGCTTGAGCCTGCCACAAGACCAAGAGGGGCCAGGAGGGACACAGGAGCCGACGCTGGGGCCCTGAGCTTGCAGCAGGATGAAGGCCCAGGAGCAGGAGACCCTGAACCGGACCTCTGCAGGAGCAGAGAGGAAGCAGGCATGACACCCCTGGGGGCCGAGGCCAGCAGCATGGTTCTGGGTAAGTGAGGCTGTCGAGGTGGGGCCTGAGGTGAATGAGTTTGGAGGGGGCAGGACTGCCTGCAGCTTCCAAGGGAGATAATGTGGGCCTGGCGATTCCAAGACTGAGAACAGCATGATGGTTCCCCCAGGGCCGGAGACCACGTCACGGAGATCAGAGCTGGAGGCGGCCACAGAGATGGTGGCAATAAACTTGTGTAGCTCAAAGTCGCCTGCCTTCCTGGCTTTTCACTATTGGTGTCAGACTGGATTGAGACAAGGAAGGTTCTTGTTAAAGGCAAATCCTTGGCATAACCTGGTGGCTCAGGCCTGGAGCACAGTCCAAATATAGACCAAGGATCCGGGTTTGGGGCCTGGGGCAGGGGAGAACAACTATATAAAAAAAGTGCTTCTTCCTCCTCTCTATTCTTTCCTGACTACTGACTGTCTGCTTGCCTTTCTCTTAAAAAAAAAAAAAGTAATTCCTTAAACCAATGTTTGTAACTGACTCTCACCTCTCAATTATTGACAAACTGACTCACTCCCAGGTGGGGAAGAGGCTGACAAGGCCGCTGACCTGCTTTCTGTGCCAGTCCTTGTGTTTTGGGGCCCCCAAGGACTTCAGTTTCTCCAGTCCCTGGTCAGAGCCTTCATCCCATATAGATGCAGGAAGACTACCCTGTGCTGATTCTCTGCTCCAGAATTTCTAGAAGTCCCCAAGAAGAGCTGTCTTTTTTTTTTTTAAAAGGAAAGATGCAAACACAAATGAAGGTAGGCATGGAGGCAGGAAGAAAATGGAGGAAGAAACATCTTATTTTTCTTTAGTTGTTCACACTGGTTGTTCTCCCTCAGCCCCATCTGAGACATGGGCCCAGGTCCCTGGGATGTAAGTGGACTGTGGAGCAACTCTGGAGCGACTCACCCAGTCACTACTCCACCAGGGTGCTCTGGGCTCTTGTGTTCTACAGGTCATCATGGGGCCCCTTGCCACTCCTGGGTTCCCCAATTGCCCTTTGGGATTGACTTCTCCAGTGACTTCCTCTCCCTCCTTAGGGTGTGGTCCAACTGTGGATACAGGCCTCCCTTGACTCCTGAAATACAGCTGAGAGCAGCTGCATCAAGGAGTCTTTTCTGAAGACCTGGGATGGTGATGAAGCCAGTGTCCACTGAGGACTCTGTGCTGCCCTCTGCCTTCACAGACTTGGTACACGGAACCATAGGAAAGGTTAGAACCGGCTCAAGGTCACACAGCTAGTGTTGACAGGACCAGGCTCTGTCCTAGCACCTGTGTGAAAACTTGTGGTTGTGCAGCCGCTCAAAATAGAAGCAGGCACAGAATTCAAACCAGAATTCCAGATTTGGAATCTCTGTCACTCTTACCCAGAATCCAGGCTCTAGCTGGATTCTTTCTAGGAAAACAGCATCATCTCACAAATGTTACTCTTGTGTAGTCCAGGGCTCAGGGTTTGTCTTTGCAGACACACACACACAAAGGAACATTTCACTCTCAAAACTGATGAAAATTTTTAGCTTTCAGCACGCCCTTGTGGTTCAGCTAAAGTGGTTAAGATTCAGGCCATGTAAAGCCCAAGGACCCAGGTTGGAGACCTGGGGTGGGGGGCAAAACCCTCCAATTTTCTGCTTTGGGCAGTAGAAAGCTGTTAGGATAAGAAAAACTAAGAGAAGACAGCAGCGTTTCCAGTGCTCTAGTGACATGATTTCTAGGGACTGAAGCTGCTTGCTGGGGCCCTCTGAGTGCTCCCATGACATCCTCCAAATTCCTCCAAATGAATGTCATCCCCAGCCAGCAGCTTTCTGCCATGGTGTCTCCAGCCTTTAATGCGCAAACCAGTTTATGTCATTGCATTTGATGCATATTCTGGATTTTAGTCCTTTGTATCATGTAATATTTCCAGGTTCATGTTACTTCTGAGGGATAATTTTTTTTTTAATAATGTAAATTATTTTTCTCTTTCCAAGTGCTTCTGTTCTCCAGTTCCCCTCCACGCGCCCTGCATCACTCCATCCCATGCCCAGGAGTTCATATGCTATGAACTGCATCTTCCATAGCCACACCCTCCCCCTACCCACCTAAGCCCACCCCCACCCCGCCTTAAAACAGCCCACATTAGACCCTGCTCAGTTATCCTGTTTAAGTCCCTTTCCTGCAGGCTAACCCATCCTGGGCCCCCTTCTCAAGTTCAGTTATCAGACTGGACATAACTTCTCGATCTTATATTGTCATAGAAGCTGAGAGAGCCGAGTCTGAATCCCATCTATCACGGACTCACTGTGTGACCTTGGGCCACTCCCCGCACCTTTCTGAGACTCGGCCTGTTTAAAGTGGGTGACTCCAATAATGAAATGATCTTTAAGAAAGATGAACGGGGTGCACCCTTGTGGCTCAGTGGCTAATGTGCAGGCCATGAAAGTCCAAGGACCTGGGTCAACACATGAGTTCAGGTGAAGGAAAAAAAGATGGAGGGGTTGTCATGTGATCCAGGTAAAGTGGGCCTGGGACGGTGGCTGAGAGGTTTTGGCCTTACATGGGCCTTACATGGTCGTTGCCTCCTGAACAGATGACAGTCCAGCTCCACCAGCCCCTTTCGAACACCGGGTGGTGAGTGTCAAGGAGACCTCGACCTCAGCGAGTTACTCTGTGTGTCAACACAAAGTCTTGGGAGGGTAGGCGATCCTTCTGCTCTGATGCGGGGTGGGAGCGGGACAGATGAGTAGGGGCCTGGAGACTGACTGGCGTGCTGCTGGCTGCTTCTCAGAAACCGGGTAATGGAGTCAAGGTTGGGAGTAGGCTATCCCGTCCGGTGTGAGCTGTCCAGAGTGGGCAGCCCGCGGAGTGGGGTGGGGGAGAGTCTCTGGAATACAGGGAGCCCACACAGTTGGGGCGAGGGCTGCACATATGGACGCGGGCGCTGTATAGCTGAGGTGGCATTGAGATGGAGTAGAGTGGGGTGAGCAGGATGTTCTTTAGGGTACAAGACACTCCAGGTAGTGAGATGTGAGGAGGGTTTCCCCGGGCTACAGCCCATGCAGTGTGGAGTAGAGAAGCTCATCTCTAGGTTTTTCTAGAAGGGAAGGTGGGGCATGAGGTGCAGGGTAATATCTATGGGGGTGTGGAGGGGGGGTAGGACCAGCAACCCCAGGGTACGGGATGAGCCACCGTGTGTGGGGTGAGACTCTGGGGCCCTCAGTCTGCGCTGTTGCCGTGTCTCTGCAGGGGCCGGTTTGGCCAGGTCCACAGGTGTACGGAGAAGTCCACGGGCCTCTCGCTGGCAGCCAAGATCATCAAAGTGAAGAGTGCCAAGGACCGGGTGAGGCGTCTGCCCTGGACCGGCTGGTGCCTCTGGCCGAGCTCAGGACTCCTTCATTCCCTTCACAGCTCCCTTGGCCCCACACTGCCTAGGCCCCTCCATTTTGTGCAGAAAACTCCCTCTTTCCCATGACCCTCACACTCCAGTTAGATCATCCTGCACTAGGCAATAGGGTCCTCCTAGACTCCTGATTTCTTTCTTGGGCCTCAGGTTTCCTATCCGTGAAATGGGTATGCCAGACTAATATCTTTTCTGTTGTAAGATCTGGGTTTGGAAGTTGAGTTCAGTAGATCTGGTGTGAGAGGAAGCAAGAATGTGGAGTATACATGAATGTGAACGCATGTATGTATGTGCATGTGTGCATGCTTGTGTATGTGTGCATGCATGTATCTTAGGAGGTGCAACTGACTTCTCTTCTTGATTCATCTGCTCGGAAACTCCTCTCTCCTCTGACTCTGCAAGGAGGATGTGAAGAATGAGATCAACATCATGAACCAGCTCAGCCATGTGAACTTGATCCAGCTCTATGATGCCTTTGAGAGCAAGCACAGCTTTACCCTCGTCATGGAGTAGTGAGTGTCTGAGGAGCGGGGTCAGCAGCACCTCCATGAGCCAAGGCTCAGGGCTGGGGTGTGGGGTGTGCGTTGTTCTAGGCAAAGCTCTCCTTACCTTTTCACTTTCCAAGATTCCAGGGCAATGTCATCACCGCCCCTGTTCTAGTTTGGCTGTTTGGTCTTCAATATGGCATGTGGAGGACGAAGCCCATTTTGTCACAAACCAGTAGCCAGGGGAGCCTGATTGACCTGCAGATATGTGTCAGTTTGGTTTACACAGTAAACAGTTTTCAGTAATTCTGATTTAATTGTTAACAGTTGGAAATTGGGAAATTTTACACTAAAACCTAGATTTTTTTCAGTGAAAGCTCTAGTATTGCTGGACCTGTAATTTTAGCTGGAAATGGTGTGCTGGGCTCATAGTGGCTGACCAATGTATCAGGTCACCCAGTCGTCATTAGCCACAGTCCCCACTACTCCCAACCATATGACACTGAAGTCAAGGGCTCAGAGACCACTTATTTTTGTGTTCATGTTGCTATTTTCTTTCTTGTGGAACTGAGGAGAGTGAAATAGTTGTCACATCATATATCTATCAAAAGTGGAAAAACAAAGATATTCTCAGGGCTGTGCGTTTTTATTTTAATTTATTTAAAAAATAGTTTCATGGTTTCTTTAGTTGACATTGCTGTATGCGTTTTAGAGAACTGAAACTGTACTGCAGCCTGTGTGCATTTCACACCATCCCGACCTCTAGGCGCCTAGTGCTCTTTACTGCCACCCTGTTTCCTTCATCTTTCCCTTAGCTCACGCCTGCAAACCCGTAAAGAAGCAGCATTTTATTTATTTAGTTGTTCATTTTAATTGTTCTCCCCAGTTCTGGGTCATGAGCTTGGGTCCTTGGTCTTCATATGGACTGTACCCTAGGTATGGGCTTATTGCCTGAGGGTGTGTGTTTTAAGAAAAATATTTATCTCACATCTGGTCTGGATTTGTCTGTTTAGAGTTCCTGCTAATTGGCTTTCACAGGCAAATGAGTTTATAACCTTGGCCACAGGTACCAGGGTATATGTAAACTGTCGTCTGGGCTGCTGCCATAGATGACAGTCCCTCATCTCTTTGGCCTCTCACCTCCTTTTTCCCACTTGTACCATGAGCTGGGAATGGGCCAGCACATATGTCCCCATAAAGCCTCAGATGGCGGTGTGCTCGAGGGCTCACCTGGGTCGCCTCTTCTGGTCTTAAGAGTGGGCAAATCCTCTGAGAGCCTCGCTCAATCCTGTGCCTGTCTCTCCTTTGCCCCCTCAGTGTTGATGGGGGGGAACTCTTTGACCGGATCACAAATGAGAAGTACCACCTGACTGAGCTGGACGTGGTCTTGTTCACCAAGCAGATCTGCGAGGGCGTGCACTACCTCCATCAGCACTACATCCTGCACCTGGACCTCAAGGTCAGGCTCCCCTGTGCATATGTTGGTTGGGTGCTGGGTCCCTGAGCTGCTGCTGCTCTCTCATCTCTGAGCGTGCCAGCAGCAGACACTCCTGGCTTCCGTCCTGACTGCCGTTCTGAGTTCTGGCGTTTAGAGCTACATCTGCTGTTCTCAGTTCCTTCCATCTGTAAAATGTGATAATGTACCTTGTAAGTGTTAAGTATTATTTGAAGATTAAATGATTCATTGACCTCTTTTCTTACAAAATATCTTCAAGATTAGTTTAAAAATTAAAAAATAAGAACATATGCTGTGTTAAACAAATATAGACCAGATAGAAATATAGAAAATACATACTGGCATTTTTCCCCCTAGTCTCTGTGCTGAGGCATCTTCTCTATTTGAAATTTGGCATGATACACACACATACACACAGAGGACAATATACAAGGCAATCTGTTTCATTTTGTTTTTCCTATTCTCTTCTGTTCCCACACCACCGGGTCTCGAACCTGGGTCGTTGGGCTAAGCCATAAGGGTGCGCTCTCCTGTTTTTAAACTTACTTCTTAAGTTAACAGTATGTTGAGGTTATCCTTAAGGGCCCTGTGGCATTCCACTGAATGAAGGCATTCCACTTTATTTTGTCTACTGGAATTGTCCTGGAAGAGTCATGCCCTGGGTACAGTGCTGGTGGGTAGTGAGTGCTTGATGCATGATGACCGTTCTGTGATTTTCCACCTAGCTGGGTCACCAGGAGAGTGTCTCTCTACAACCCAGTGCAGTGCTTCCAGTGGCTCCCGCAGAAAGTGGGAAATGGGATGACTAGACCTGTGTGGGAAAACACTGTTCCTTGTAATCATTCTCCTGGAAGACTGGGTGCTCAGAAAAATGGTGAAGATGATGGGGTTTTGGCCTCAGGCTTCCCCTGCTCACTGAAGGTATTTCCAGGGCCTCAGGATCAGCTGCTCTGTGGGCAGGGGGCGGGGTGGGGGTGCATTTCAGGGAAGCCTAGGAGTCCACTCTACAATTTGGGTCACAGAATCACCTTTGGGGGCAACTCCTGTGTCTCTGCAGCAGGAGAAAATCACTGCTGTGGCATTTCCTAAGCGAAGGTCAGTGCTTGTGTTATTCAGCCCCTTCCTGGCTGAGTGATTGATCTTGCATAAGCACACCAGTTACAAAACAGGGAAGAATAATACTTAACTTCTTAGGGGAGTTCGTGGATTAAAACACATAGAAGGAACTCCAGAGCTACGTTGTCCAATACAGTAGCTGTTATTAAGCTGTTAAGCACTTGCAATGTGGCTAGTGTGGTTGAAAAACTGAATTTTAAATTTAATTAGTTAAATTTAAAATCTGAAACTCGTCAGTTACTGGGAAAATTTTAAGTATTTTGGAACAACTTTAATATGTGAATTTACTGTTCAACTCTAAATTTCATGAAATCTAAATAGAATAAATATGGAGATCTAAATTCTAATTAAAAATCTGAAATTTTTGATGAACATTTAATGTGTAAATTGAGATATACTGCATATATAAAATGCACACTGGTTTTCAAATACTTATAAAAATCAGTATTTTTATATTGCTAATCTATTAAATGATAACATTTTAGACATTTTGGGCTAATAAAATGTATTATTGAAATTAAGTTTTAGAAAATACTTTGAAATGAATGAAAATGAGTACACAACACAGTAAAAATTAAAAGATTCATCTAAATCAGGAAGGAAGCTACCTGTATTTAAAAAAGATGAAGATCTCAAATAAGCAATCTAACATCCCATTTTAAGAAACTAGAATAGCAAATTAAACTCAAAGCAAGCATAAGGAAGGAAATAATAAAAATTAGATCAGAAAAAAATGAAACATGATAGAAAACAGCAGAGAAAATATCGGTGAAAACAAAAGTTTGTTTTTTGAAATGATCAATAAATTGACACATCTTTTGACCAACTGAAAAAGAAAGCCAACTCGTATTGCTAAAATCAAGAATGAAAGAGAGGACATCACTACCAGCCTTATAAAAATGAAAAAGGGGATGTGCCCTAATGGAGTAGTTGTTAGGTCAACCACGCCTGAAAGACACAGGCCATCTACCCCTGGGTTTGAGTCATGGGCCCAGGGGGAACAACCAATATAAATAACTAATTGAAAAATAAATAAAGTTTTTCTTCCTCCTCTCTCTTTTGCCTGCTTGCCTGCTATGCCTTCATTCCTGCCTGCACCTTCCCTTTAAAAAAAAAAAGTGAAAATGGGAATATTATGAAAAATCATATGCCAAGAAGTTAGGTAGTATAGACAAAATGAAAAAATTCCTAGAAAGATACAGAGTACTAAAAACTGACTCAAGAAGAAATAAAAAAATCTGAATAGATCTCTAACAAGTAAAGAGATTGAATATGTATCCAAAAAATACCCATAAAGAAAAGGCTAGGTCCATTTGGATTTATTGGTAAATTCCACTAAACATTTAAAGGAAGTCATAATCCTTCACAAACTCTTCCAAAATATAAAAGAGAAAGGAATACTTTCTAACTAAAACCAACTTGTTTTTTGAGGCCAATCTTCTCTTGATATCAAAACCAGACAAAGCTACCACAAGAAAAGCAATATTAATTATGACAATAGATACAAAATGCTCAGTAAAATATTAGCAAACTGAATATAGTAACATATCGAAAGGATTAAACACACGACACAGTGGGATTTATCCTAAGAATGTCAGGTTAGTTTTAATTGATGAAGGTTAATCAATGTAATATGCCATCTATACAGAGGAAAGGACAAAATCACATATCATTTCAATGGATACAGAAGAAACACTTGACAGAGAATTGGACATTATGATGAAAACACTGAACAATACAGGTGTCAAGAGAACTTAGTCAAGAAAAGGAATAAAAGAGATACCAATTATAAATGAAGAAATAAAACTCAGATGAAATGATCTTATATATAGAAAATCCTAAGGACAATGAGGAACTGTTGGATCTAATAAGTTCAGCAAGGCTTCAGGATATAGGACAAATAAATAAAAATCAATTATATTTCTGTCACTAGTCATCAACAATCTGTAAATACAACTTACAAGCAATTTCATTTATAATACTGTCAGAAAGAATAAAATGCTTAAGAATATGTTAAACAGAAGTGCAAGACTTTCTGAAAACTATAAAACATTATTGAAAGAATTAAAAGAAAATCTAAATAAATGGAAAGACATTCCATAGTTATGGGTTAGAACACTTAATATTGTTAAGATGGTTATGGCAATATCACCCAAACTGATCTACAGATTCAATGTAATTTCTTTCAAATTACAACTGGTTTCTTTGTAGAAATTAATTAACTGATCCTAAAATTCAGATGGATATTCAAGAAACCCAGAGTATCAAAAACAATATTGAAAAAGAAAAGTTGGAGAAGTCTTATTTCCTGATATCAAAAGCTACAGAAATCAGTGTATTATTGGTAAGATACAACAAATTAGTGTAATACAAAATATAGTAGAGGATGCACCCTGGTGGCCTAGCTGTCTAGTACACGTGGGAGCAGTACCACATACATCCCAAGGTTCCTAGTTCAAGAGCCAGGGCCTAGGGGAATAAGCAATGTGAACAACTAAATAAAAATAAATAAAGTGCTTGCTCCTCCTCTCTGTTCCTGCCTAACTGACTACTCCTCTTCATTCCTGCCTGCACCTTTCCTTTAAAAAAAATTAGTAGAAAAAGTATTTCTACTCATATATCTGAAAAGGAACTTGTTTCTAGACTATATGAAGAAACTCCTACAAGTTGGTAACAAGATAAATTTTAATATAAAAGGCACATTTATTCAATTAAGGTATATAAATGGACAATAAACACATGGAAAAGTCTCAACATCGTTAGTTATTAGTAAATGCAAATCAAAACCACAGTGAGATATTATTTCACACCCATTAGAACTAACTAAAATAAAAATTATTTGGCAGATAAGAAGTGTTGGCTAGGATGTAAAAAAAGACTCACACATGTAAGTTATATATATGGCTTGCATTTTATTTCTATTGGATAGCGTTATTCTAGACTTTATAAAGATAAGAGGGGGATTTTAAAGCACCATTCTCCTGTACCTATCTGAGGAATTGCACAACCTCATAACAACAAAACTTTCTTTGGCATTTGCTTTGGAAACTGTAAAATGTTTATGGATATTGAATCACACCCTCCCAGGAGCAGGACAGGAAGAGGTTATTCCCATTTTACAGATGGAAACACCAAGATTTCAGAAATGAGCAGGGACTCATTTATGGCTACAGACCTCAGGCACTGGGCCTAAGATCTCCAGCTCCTTTCTACCATAAACCCTCCACCAGCCCTCTCCTGTACCCCCATCCAGACTGTCCTGCACATGCAGCAAGCATGTTCTAGCCACTCTCAGGGCTTTAGAGCTGCTCTGAAAGACTTAAGGGAAGAAGCGTGTCAATACCACCACCCCATCCCATGGGTCACAACTGTCACCACAAAATGGCAGATTGACATTTAACACTTCTTGATCAGCCTATTGATGCATCGGTCCCATCGCCTGAGATTCTGATGTAACTGGTCAGGGTTGAGGCCTGACCACTGGGAATTGTTGAGAGCTCCCCTGGTCATTCTCAGGTACAGTCAGGGTTTGGAATCACTATTCCAAGAGCAGCTTGTGGGCCAGCTCTTCATCACAGAGGCGTTCTGCTTGACTCCCACAAGTGATGAATGTGGGTTTAAATTTTATTTAGTTGTCAACATAAAAGGCATGGAGTTTTCATAAAACAACCTGGATTTGAGGCTTCTCTGGAAGACAGGAAAGCTGACAACTGGGTCTGCATTCCTGTGTGGTGACCAGTGGCTAGAGCTCAGCAGTGACTGTCCCTTTACACAGAGGGCAGGAATCCTCCAGTTCCCCACACCCTACAGGATTCCTGTTGTCTCCCACCTTATTTATTTTCATTATCTATAATATGTTATTATCTGTAAAATAATATAAATGTTATCGATTATTCTTCAGAGTTGCCTTGAGCCATTTATTTCCCTTAGAGTCTGGGATACTGAGACCTATTGACAAATAGGTGTGGGAGCTGCAGGCCTTCTTGGTTATTGATTAGGCTAACTAAGCAAACTTCTTTTTGTTTCCCAGCCAGAGAATATACTGTGTGTCAATCAGACAGGACATCAAATTAAGATCATTGACTTTGGGCTGGCCAAAAGGTAAGGGGTTATATTTTGGCACTTAGATGACACTCGTTGGGGACTCTGTGGTTCTCTTGGGTGTGGGTTACCCTCAGTTCAATCTCTGAGTTTTGAGACTGACACAGGAGCTGTCTCTTCAGCTGGTGGCTTTTAACCGTGCAGAGTGGCCTTGTTACTAGCACAGGTGGAGACTTTGCAAGCTCTGCTTCTCCTTAAAAGATAGATTAACTGTACTTCAAAACAGCTGTCTGTGCAGAGACAGGAGCAGTGGTTACAGAGGGTCCACTGAGTGGGGGTGCTGAGCAACTCAGTTCTATTCGCACCCCGGCCTCCTAGGGCCAGGATCCCTGAGTGCCAGGAAATGGCTGCATTAAATAGAAAAGTGCAGAGTCATGCTGTGTGTCACTGGTTCTGGAGCCACTCAAGATTGGGTTAGATCTTGGTAAGATGGTGATATTATAAAGGAAATGCTGATAGGGCAGATATGAAGGTTACATGAGATAATTCAACAATGTAGACCCATCTTATTGAGGGTGAATAGGGTCTCAAGTTTTAGTGCATAAAGTGAACATTTGATATAATTTTTAAAAATCTTCAAGTCCCTCAAAATGCTTAAAGCCAATTCCAGCATCAGAGGTTTTACTGTACTATCCTGTCCCGTCATATGTGTAACGTAGCTGTGCCTCTGCAGGGCTCTTGCCCATGGTGTGCAGCTTCACTGTTGTGGGTTTTTAGCAGTTGTACAGATGCTTGGCCTGGAGGAAGGCTACTCCCCAAATCTTTAGGTATCCACCATCCATAAATATGTCAGCAGTTGTATGCCCATCATCCAAACTTCCTCCAGAATTCTATTTCCACCAAGAATGGCACTGCTCTAGGAATTGTATATTTTCTAGGTTTGGACTTCACATCACATGGATGTTTGACTCATGAAATTTTCTCTCACCATGATGATTGTTTTTCACAAAGATACTATTGTGTCACTTTATATGCAATACGGCACCTCTACTCCATCCACAAGTGGAAGAAGGCAGAGCCTCATGCCTGTGGAGGCAGACGTGCTCCCTGAGCTCAGCCTCTGGTGGCCAGTATCTGCCTCCCAACAGTGACGTTCAAAACTACAGTGGTATGTTCCTAGAAGGTTCCTCCCCCACTGGTTGAAGTGGTCATTGTTACCTCCTTGCGGAGCAAAAGGTACATTTTCAGTGCCCTCATGATAGATAGGAGGCCAAGTGCGATGCCACTAAAATAACAGCAGAGGGAAGTTCCTGTCATACCCCGGGACTTCAGGATGCCTGTTATACAGCATATTGTGTTTCACGCACAATACCAGATCTTCCAACCTGAGCACTTAAAAATCACATTCAATCCATAATGTTAAAAATTGCTTAATGTTTTCCCAAATAATGTCTTATAAAATAGGGGTGCATCCTACACATGTGCGTGTCTTACATACTAGAGCATTATTTCTTAACCTATTTTTCATTATCACTGCCTGCCTGCCCCAAAGAGCCTTTCTAGACATTTCTTTCCTAATTTCTAGCTCTCTACCCATGAAATTTAGTGCCACAGATGTTATTGTACCTGTTTGAGTACTGTGGCCCACTGGAGGCTGCAAGCCATTGTAATAGCTAAAAATATTTACTGCCCGTCACAAGAACTAATGTTCACCCCGGTAAGGCAATACTATAGTCATTGAGAAATGTATGCAGTACCCTCCCAAATGCCTGATAACCAATTACCAAATGAGTGTTTGCAGTGACACACTGAATTCAGAGTAAGAAGTAACCTCCTGAGGCACCTGGAGTCTGGGGAGACTTCTCTGAACAATCAGAAGGGATGGATGGAAGGGGTTTTGCCCACACGCGGTGTAATACTGGTAAATGTTTAACAACTAGCATGGGCAGGGTGGGTGCTGAGAGAAAGTATTTTAATTTGTAACCTCTGATAATCTGGGCCAATTTCGAGCTATCAGCATGATGTCACTGAATGCAGAGTTGGGAGGAGACATGCGGACTCTTGTGCTCTAAGACAACTCTGCCTGGAGGGAGACAGGGAGTGTGAGTTATGGGAAAAGGATGTGCTCTGAGCAGGCTGGTCTGGGACAGCAGTCGCTGGATGTGGGATTAGAGGAGGGAAATAGAGTAGAATATGAGGATATTCATGGGGAATCCTGAATGTCAGGCTCAGAAGTTGGAAATTTATTCTAGAGGCCATGAGTTTTACTGGTGAGGAGGTAAAAAAGGCTGGAGGTCAATTTGCCAAAAAACAGTTAATCAAAATCTATCCACAATCTATTTGACATTCCATCCAAAAACTTCTTAACCTGGTCAAAGCTTTGATGACAATACTTTCCCTATGTGACCAAAGATAAAGGACAAGTTCAAATATGTGAACACAGGGAAGCACATTGAAGAGAAGACAACCATGTAAAACTTTTGGGCATGGAGACACAGGGGTTTCTGAATCATGTAGTACTCAGGATACTGTGCTCACAGAGCTGGGTTGACAGACTGACAAGCTGACACACTCTGTGAGATGAAAGGAAAATGTCAAAAATGGCCTCAGTTGTCTGGGAAACTGGTCATTCAGCACAAAGATTATTTGCAAATTGTCCTGCTTCCTAGGAAATGTATCCTTTCAAGAGGAAGGATCTGTGGGGGGATACACAGGTTGAAAGAGCATATTTGAAATTAGCCATGGTGAAGTCACAGAAATTGACAAATGCTGTAAAATTGACTTTAAAAAAATCAGATAGCTGGTTGTTAAACATTTGCCCACACACTGCTGGTTGGTGTAGGCAGAACTGAGCTGGACTTGAATAAAAGATGTAGGATGCTGCTGCTCCATGTGTCTCTCCTTCTCTTCACGGAGATGGCCAAGGAGTAAGAGGGTAACCTCTATGATCTAGCTTGAGATTGTTACTTCCACCCACATTCCATTGGTCAAAACAGCTCACATGACCAGTGTCAGTGAGGTGGGGCAGTACATCCCACTTTGAGTGAGAGGAGCAACACAGTCACATGATGCAGTATGTGGATGTGGGCTAGGATGAAACAGAGGTAACAATAATGTAACCTGGAAAAGTGATTTCCAGGGCCCAAGAGCCTGGCCCTCTCTCCTCCAGCAGAAGGTCATTCCTCTCGGACTCCTTGCCCCTCAGTTATACCAGTGCAGGAGAGAAGCAGGCTGCCAGAGGGAAGCTCCCATTTTCTTCCAGCAACCTGGCTTCCTTGCAACATGGTCACCAAGGTGATTCTTTTTGCTCTCCCACCATGTGGTATAGTTGGTGTTGACTCCAGTTCTTCATTGCTTGAGTCTCAGAAAATTTAGAAGAGATTTTCTCTTTGAAAACTCACCTTTCCTGGTTTAAGGCAAGCAAGGCACATTGGGAAAAATATTCATTTTATTTCTCTTTAATTTTCAATCGCCTCATCCGAAAGATGGGGACAATAATCTTATCTGCTTCGTAGGGATGTTGAAATTACATAGATATATAGCTTTCTAGAGATATATAGGTATATGTTTGTAAAGTTTAGCATGGAGCCAGGCAAACAGGAAGTGCCCGTTACACATTTAATTAGCACCACAAACGTTAGAACAGTTCACAACAAAGTTAAGTTTCACAATAAAATTAGGGGAAGGTATGGAGATTTCCCACATTCTCATTGCACACATGCAGGTATCACCTCCCCCACCAGAGCAAGTACATTTGCTATAACAGATACATACGATCACCCAAAATCTGTAATTTACCTTGGGGTTCATTCTTGGTGTTGTGCATTCTGTGGATTTGGACACATGTATGTGTCATGTAACCTGCAGCGTGATTTTACTGACCTAAACAGCCTTCGTGTGCCGCCTGTTCATCGCTCCTTCCTGCCTAAATTCTGGAAGTCAACGCTATTTGTACTGTTCTCCATAGTTTTGCTTTTTCCAGACTGTCCTATAGCTGAATTCATACAGCATGCAGCCTTTTCAGATCAACTTACTTCACTTATAAAGGGCATTTTGGTTACTTCCTGTTACATTTTAGCTAGAAACTTCCTTCTTCAATAGTGATTCTAAACCCCACTGTTTGCTGTCCCATCCTGCTCAGTCATCAAGTCTCTTCCTAGCCTTCCTTAAACCCATGTCCAGAATATTTTTTCTATTTTCTTGGTAATTGTGGCAAAGTACTCATGACGTGCATTTACCATTTTAACAGTTTTTAAGATTTGCTCAAGTGTTAAGTATTCTCATATTATTGTACAGCCAATCTCCAAAATATTTTTCATCTTGTAAAACTGAAACTCTCTATCAATATGTCAACAACTCTTCATTTTCCTCCTGCTTCTAGCCCCTGGAAACCACCATCCTACTGTTTCAGTCTGGTTGCTCCATATACCTTATATAAGTAGAATTATTCATTATTTGTGGATTTTTGTTTGTTTTTTTGTGACTGGATTAGTTCACTGAAATGTTCTTGAGGGTCATCCATGCTGCAGTATGGCCCAGAGTATCCTTCCTTTTTAAGGCTGAAAAAATATCCCATTGTATGTATGTGTCGTATTTTTTTTGTCGAGTCATCTGTTATGGATACTTGGGTTGCTTCCGCCTTTTGGCTTTTGTGAATAATGCTACTATGAACATGGATGTATGACTATCTCTTTAAGACCCTGCTTTTAATTCTTTGGGATATATACCCAGAAGTGGGATTGGTGGGTCATATGGAAATTCTATTTTTAATTTGTTTAGGAACTGCCATACTGTTTTTCACTGCAGCTGTACCATTTCACATCCCCAATAACAAGTGATCCAATTTCTACATCCTAGCCAACATTTGCTGTTTTCTGGGTTTTTTTTTGTTTGTTTATTTGTTTTTTAATAGTCAATATGATGGTGTGAGGTGATCTCATTGTGTTTTTTTTTGTTTTTGTTTTAAAGGAAAGGTCTAGGCAGGAGTAAAGACAAGGTGACAGACAGGAAGACAAAGGCATAAGAAGCACTTTATTTATTTTTCTTTAGTTGTTCACGTTGATTGTTCCCTCCTGGTCCTGGGTCTTGAACTTGGGACCTTTAGGATGTATGTGGAACTACTCCCAGGGTGTGCTAGACCTCTGGGCCACCAGGGCATGCTCCTCATTGTGGTTTTGATTTGAATTTTCCTGATTTGTGATATGGAGCATTTTCTAATTCTTCTGTCCTCCCTCCAAACACATTCTCAGGCTGATAGAGCAGCATTCCACACACAGCTTCTACCCAGCTTGTTTGTGCTCGTTTGTGGACTGCATGCTGAGTAAGATATATTAAATCTTTTCTCCTTTTCAGACTGTAAATGCCTGAAGAAGGTGTTCTGTGTTTTTTCCATTCACCCTGTGACTTAGGAAATAGGAGTTTGGGGTCTGGGGGTGTGACAATAAACCACGCGTGGTGGGATATAAGGTGCAAACAACATGATTGGCAGGACGGGTGGGGGAACTTGTAACGCCCACTAGGAGTTAGTCCCAGCATCCTCATCGTCTCCCAGGGACCATTCCCAGGCTCCGCTGTCCTCCCTCTTCTCTAGGTACAAGCCTCGGGAGAAGCTGAAGGTGAACTTCGGTACTCCCGAGTTTCTTGCCCCGGAAGTTGTCAACTATGAGTTTGTCTCATTCCCCACGGACATGTGGAGTGTGGGAGTCATGACCTACATGCTGTGAGTGCCCAGGGGTCTGGCTGCTGGTGGGAGTGGGAGCCATCTCTCTGAGTTTGGGTATACTTAGAGCTAAGCTTTGAGTGTGAGTAGTTTATCTGAAGGAAGATGTTCTAAGGAAACAACAACACAGGAGTGGAGAAATAAGATGGAAAAAGAAGGCAGCCAATAAAGTGTGTTTTTGAGCCAGAAACCACTTGGGGTAACTGGAGTTTCATCCTGCAGGGACTTCTGGGATCTACTATAAAAACAGCCTCTCAAGTTATTCCATCTGAGGGTGAGGGATTTGGGGTGCTTATATACCAGCTCTTATGAGTTATTGCTTGTGAGCTGATCCCAGGGGCATTCATTCCTTGATACTTCTACATAAATAAAGAAGTTTCAACTGGAGAGAAAGCCCAGCAGCAATGACAGGGAGGGGCTTTAGTAGAAGTGGGACAATAGTACCTTAGAGTGGTAAGAAGAGGGGATGGGTAAGGCAGGACACTGCTGCATCATCTAATCTTGACCCTCCCTGCCGGTGCTCCATTTCCTGTGGGTCAAGGAAGTAGAGCTGGGATGGACTAAGAAGGGGATCTTTGTCCTCTCTCTGGGGACCCAGGGATGAGGTCCAAGGATTTGGGCTCCGTGACACTTCTTTGGCCTTTGCCATTTTGTTTTTGATTGTGAAAAGCTATGTGAGAGGACAAGGCAAATATTTCTAATTAAGATAAGTACGTTGACATTACTCTCTAGAAGAAGAAATGAGCTTCTTTCAAGTCTCACAGCCATTTACTTCTTATAAGCAATTCCAGGCACAGCTGCCTCCCAACTGCCCTGCCTTGATTCCCCAGCTCTGGGAGGTGATTAATTCCAGGAACACGTTCTCTATAAAAGGGCAGGGGGCATTTTGCTGACATTCTCTTGCACTTTTAAGGAGCGAAATTTTAGACACAGTGATTTCCTCAGAGGCCCAACAAAGCCATGCTTTTGTCCTGGTCTTCCCATTATGGTGTTACTGCTACTCTGTGTCCCTGTGGTTTGTATGTGAGTGCTGCGCCAGGAAGGGGAGTTTGAGGCCCAAGGCCAGCCTTGAAAGCCCTGTCTCTTCCATCTTCAATCTGGAGGAGCTTAATAAAGTCAGTTTTTTTTTTTGACCCCAAGGTCTTGGTAATAGCAACACCTTCCTGGCTCTCTTGAGACATGCTCAGCTATTTAAAATAAATCAATATGTACCTGATAAATGGACATATTGATTAGACCCCAATTTACCCTTTACTTCAGGGTAAAGGGAAGAGAGGTGGGCATGAGTGGGGATTTGTTCAAACACTCTGCCCCAATTTTTTAATCCTTTTCTTCCTCCCCTAACCGAAGGCACTGGGCCATCTCCGGGGGAGGAGTAATGGGGATTTTTTGAACGCTTTTGTTTCTGGTTGGTTCTGCATGATCCTTGTAAGATTCTTCTCTATCCTTTTGATGCATGTTGCCAGATGAGGCTTCCGCACACTGACAGTCTTCTCTCTCTTCTGTAGGCTCAGCGGCTTATCCCCCTTTCTAGGGGAGACAGATGCAGAGACCATGAATTTCATTGTGAACTGTAACTGGGATTTTGATGCTGACACCTTTGACGGGCTATCGGAGGAAGCCAAGGACTTTGTTTCCCGGCTGCTGGTCAAAGAGAAGAGGTATCTGTATTGCTTGTTACTCATGGAGGGTGGCCTCTGATCTGGGTGCTGAGAAAGTCAGGCTGGTGCTGGACTTCTTGTGGACCAGACCTGTCCAGGATTTCTTAGTCTGCTATTTCTCGGGTGCAAAAAATATAGCAGGGAAAGGGAAAAAGGAAATTAAAATAACAAATGAAGAGCATAAAATCTAGAGTCTTAGAAAAGACCACATTAGTCCTATTTCTAAGTTATAACTTTTAATAAGGTAATATTAAAAAAAAAGTTGTGATAAACATATTATTCCTTAGCATAAAGGTTGGAAAACTCCATTTTTGATCACGAAGTCCTAGTTTGTTTTCTGCAGCGATGCCAGAGCCATTGGGTTTTTTGATACTCGGACATATGCGAATAGCTCAAAAGACCCAGGGATGAGGCCCAAGAATTTGGGCTCCATGACACTTTCCTGACCTTTGCCATTTTGTTTCTTTCTGATTATGAAAAGCTATGTGAGAGGACAAGACAAATATTTCTAATTCATATGAATAAGTTGATGTTACTCTCTGGAAGGAGAAATGAGCTTCTTTCAGGTCTCACAGTCTTTTACTTATAAGCAATTACAGGCACAGCTGCCTCCCAGCTGCCCTGCCTTGATTCCCCAGCTCTCTCTCCGAGAGGTGATTAATCACTGGAACACATACCCTCTGTAAAGGGCAAGGAGCACATTGCTGATGATTCTCTTGTACTTTTAAGGAGGGAAATTTTAGACACGAGTTCCTTTTTAGTACATGGCATGAATCTGCCTAAATGATGAATCTGTTCTACTGACTCACTTGAACAAATTAAAACCCCAACTGAAAGTCTCAACTGATGTTTGATTTTACAGCTGCAGGATGAGTGCCACACAGTGCCTGAAACACGAGTGGCTGAATAATTTGCCTGCCAAAGCTTCAAAATCTAAAGCTCGTCTCAAATCCCAGTTACTGCTGCAGAAATACATGGCTCAGAGAAAATGGAAGGTATTTAGTAAATGCAGCATTTGTCTTTTTTATGTCCTTTAAAAGAATTATAGCTAAGCTTTTACTTACATTTTGATTCTAAATAGAATGATTATTTAGGGTAAAAAACCCCACTCTTCTGCCAAAACATGTTAGCTTGATAAAAAAAATGATACAGACCAAACACGATTGGCATAGAAATGACAATTCATATTTATGTGGACAATTGAAGTGACAGAATGAATTTTCATCATATGTTCTCAATGATGACAGTAGAGAGGTGCTTGGAATTGTAAGTGCTAAGTCTAGTAATTTCCAGTCTAGTAAGTCTGGACAGTGATATTCATTTATGTGAAAGAGATAAGGATGTACTATTTCTTTCTAATTGTAAAAAGTTATGTGAGAGGAAAAACATTTCTAATTCAGATGTAGAAGTTTACATTGTTCTCTGGAAGGAGAAATGAGCTTCTTTCAATATCATGGTTTTCAAAGACCTTGATACCTGATTCCTCCACATTTCAGACACAGGGACTGGGAAAGCCCTCTTGTGCTTTATGCTTTTGCTTATAATAGAGCGCTTTGGTACCATGGACATAAAATTTGTCTTAAAAACAATTGTCCTCCAGGGCAATGACTTTCCAACATTTTGATAGACTTAGATGCTCACTGAAAAACAAAATTCTTAAACTAGGGAGTTAGTACACAATACATACATACATACATAATACAATACATACACATACACACATATATATACACATACATGAAACAAAAATTTCACATTTTCTTAACAGAGTGTAATGTGCTGGTATTTTCTATTCAACATTTGGTTTCATAAAAAATACTGGTCATAACCCACCAGTTTAATTTCACGACCCATTGGTGTGTCATGAATCATAATTTTAATTTTGAAAACACTGTTCTAGGGTGCTGTATTTTTCGTGTGAAAAGAGTAATAAGATAAAATATCTTTTCACCACACTTGCTCCAAACATGGTCCTGAGAGTCACGTGACTGTTCTATCATTCTTTTAGAATCTTGTTTTCTCCTTTAGGGTATCAGTTGGAAACAAACCCACTTAGCTCAATTTGTCTAAGTCCCTTTATTGTTTCTTCTTTGAACAATTGGTCTAAAAATATGTTCCCCTCTCCTCTGCTTTCTGCTTTCTTTAAGAAACATTTCTACGTGGTGACTGCTGCCAACAGGTTAAGAAAATTTCCAACCTGTCCCTAATTCTCAGTGCTGCTCCCATGGACCCAAATGACTGAGGCTGGTGAAGTGATGACTCAAGATTTCAAATAATCTGGCCTTTTACTAATATTGATTCTATTTATTTGTAAAAAGGTTATGACTGTTACCTTCCTTGTGGATGAAAAGTGACTGTAAAGATAGTGACCCAAGAACTTTCTGCCTCATAAGATCACTAAGTTTGAATGCTGTATTTACTTCCAAGTATAATTTCTTGGTGTATGCATGCTTTCAGTAGGCAAGAAAGCTTCCATTTTTATATGTCATATTTAAATTCTAAACTTACGCTGATGAAAGAACTCAGTAGACACAGGAATATACTACTCTACTATCTCCTCTAGTACAAAGAATTCCTAGAATATTGGTTTGCTCAAGTGTGAGCTGACATTTTATTGCATTACTCTACTCTAGTGTAAAGTGATTAGGGTAGTGATGTTCAAACTTGTTTTGACTTGTGTTCCCTTTGGAGAATCAAAATGTGTGTCCTTTAATATTCTTTGAAATTTCAAAATATACCAACTGTCATGGCAAAATCAGAACAATGACAATTTTGAACATGTTTTTATACTCTATACACTGCACATTCTTCCTAGTTCTGCCCTGTGCTAACACTGGTGTCTCCCTCCTGACCTCCCTTCCTTGGTCCTGAATCTATGGTGTAGTAAGTCTAGAAAGTGATAAGCAATATGTGAAGGGGGCAAGAATGTACTGATGTCAGCTTTCTGAGAATAACACAGAAAAGACAGATCATGAGCCCTCAATAAAGAAAAACTGCTCTCCTACTGCTTTAAGGATATAGCACTTTCAATGTGGTCATCTAATTTATAAAACGATTAACAAGGAGTAAACAATCCTTTGCATTTCTTGCTTCTAACCTGATTTTTGTGCTATTCCTGTGACCTTCTTGTGAGCAGTTTTAGTTGGAGTCATACTTACTTTCAGTTTTTAATGAGCCATGCAGCAGTTTCACAGCTCTTAGGAGTTTTGTCTCAGAATAGACTTTGGGGGAGGGGGAACAGAAGGTGGAGAGCCAGTTCCGCTGCTGCATTTCTCAGGTTGTAACTTTCCTCTGCAAGCCAACCCTTATGGGAAAGTTAAGATTTTCAGCATCAGCAGGTGGAAACTATTTACAAGCTGGCTAGCCAGTGATGAACTTCAGAAGAGATGGCTGCTGGGAATTTCACCTTCAAGAAACAGTAACAATGATTTGGTAGAATGTTTTCTTTTTCACTGTTAACTCTCTGAAAAAAGGTTTTTTTGAGAGCAGCTTCCAGAAGAAGCTAGAGAAGGCATCTTACAGTTCTATCTAGTATGTTGATTCATATCTTCTTTGGGAATTCAGGTTCTTGGAGAATTCTATGAATCTTCTCTCCTGAAACATGGACAGTCACCCTGATCTACAGAAGCACTAACAGAAATATAATATGAGCTATATACATAATTAAAAAAATTTAATAGGTCCTCTAGAGAAAACCAATGAAATTAAATAATTGAACATATCAAAAACATTTCAATATGTAATCAATATAAAATTATTAATGAGATATTTAATATTTTTCATACTGTCTTCAAAATTTGATATGTATTTTATACTTAAAATACTTGTTAATTCAGGTTCTGTTTTCACCATATGCTTAGTATTTAGATTTCATAATATTTACTGTGGAAAAACATACTCAAGTTGTTCAAAACAGCTTAAATGTTTTCTACTAATTGAATTAAATATCAATTTTTATAATTATTTAAAATTAAATGAAAGTAGAATTTCAGTTCTGCAGTTGCATTAGCCACCTTGAAGTACTTAATAGCTGCCTTTCTCCAAATTCACAGGCATTTGATTTTTATTTAGTTGTTCATGTTGGTTGTTCTCCCCAGACCTGTGACATGAATCCAGTTTCTTGGGATGTAGGTGGACTGTGTTGCTTTGGAGGCAGTTGATCTAACTGCTAATGTGGATTTTAATCTGCCTTATCTGAAATTCAAGTGAGCTTTTATGAAGCTTCAATATTCTGGATATTTTTAGTTCTCCACTTTGCTGGGTATAATTAGTTAAAACATTTTTAGATTAGAACTGTGTTAGCATCAACTATTTCTAATAGGACTTTTCCGTTTGAATGAACACTTATTATAAACTTCTGGATAAAGAAACTTTTAATGATAGGCAGGACTCTTTTATTTTCACCTATCAGATTGGTGACAGTGTGGGGAAAACAGAATTTTTCCACTTTTGATGGCTATATGTCCAAATAAAGTCATGCCCAAACTTTCACCCACCAGTTCCATTTCTACACATTTACCCCTCAGCAATATTTGAACAAGTGGACAGAGATTTATGTAAAATGTTTACTGTAGCACTGCTGTTAATGGCACAGTGAAAACATACTCATGCCTATAAGGATCTAGATTAAATTTTATGGTGCATCTTGTGGTGTAGCAGCTTAAGTGTAGGCCATGTAAAGCCCAAGGACCAGAATTTAAGACCTGGGGCCAGGAGAAAGAAAAAAGAAATTAAAAAGGTATGTAATAAATGTTGCCACATCCATATAGGGGATATCTTGTAGCTATCAAAGATAGATATAGATGTATTGTCAACCATCTTTTCATTACAGAAAATTATACAACGTATCTATAGTATCTCATTTGTGAAGACAATGCTCGTGCATTACATTTTTCTAAGATATGCTAAAAAAACTTAATGTGGAATGTGTGGAAAGGAGTGATGGGAAGAGAGAATTTTACATTTCACTTTGTAATTTTACAAATTATTTACATTTAAAATTTTTTCAATAAGTATATATTGCTTTTAAAATTAAAATTTAGTAACAGTGTGGGTCTTTTTGACCCTGATTCAAGCAAATAAGCAATAAAGATATTTTGGAGACTACCAGGGAAATTTAATTCTAAATTGCATATTTCATATCAAAAAAAAGTTGTTAATTTTATGAGGTATAATAATAGCATTGTGTTTATAATGTAGGTTAAATAATGTCAAGGAAAAAGGGAGGTATAGTTAAGCAAGTGTGACAAAATCTTATTAACTGTTCAATCTGGGTGAATGGATTTAGGGTTTCATTATACTGTTCTCTTTACTGCTAAATATATTTGAAACTGTTCAAGATAAGAGAAACAATCAGTTAAATAAACCATGAGATGCTGCTGAAGAACCGAATTTCAGTGTCTCTACAACAGTTCTGAAACCCTCAGTAAGATTTCATCACTAGGAGACTAAGATTGCTTTTATTTGGAAGACTTTAAATTACTGCTCCAATTTACTTGGTTGTCATAGGTCTGTTCAGGTGTTCTATTTCCTCCTGGTTTGGTCTTGAAAGGCTTATGGGAATATGGATGTTTATAATAGTCTCATGTTCATAAGTAGTCTTTCTGGTGTATCTGTTGTAACTTCACCTTTCATTTCTATAGTTTTTCTTTTTTTCATTTTCTTAGAGCTCTCTCATCTTAGTGCGCTTAGTCAAAGGTTTGTCAACCAGCTGTTGATTTTATTATTGTTTTTATTTCTATTTTATTTCTGCTCAAGTTTTTATCATTTCCCTACTTCTACTGACTTTTGGTTTCATTTGTTTTTTTTCTGGTTGCTGTAGCTGTAGGTTTAGATTGAGATGTTTCTTGCTTCTTGATGTAGGCCTGTATTGCCATAAGCTTCCCTCTTAGTACCATAGATTCTGAAAGTTTATGTCTTCATTTTTGTCTTCAAGTACTTTTTAAAATTTCTTCTTTGATTTCCTCTTGTGCTTTGGTAGCTTTCTTTTATGTTATGTTTGGTTTTCCTTTTCATTTTCTTTGTTTTTTCTACGCATTTATGTCTTCAGGTTACCTTGAGATATACATCTAAGTACCTATATATAATCTTTTTTTAACTTGAAGCAAATTAATCTCATGCTCATTCTAACAGTCCACATTTTTACTGTCCTCCTTCCCACATTTTATATTTTTGATGGCTTGCTGCTTCCGTGTGTGTGGTGTGTGTGTGTGTGTGTGTGTGTGTGTGTGTGTGTGTGTGTGTGTGTTTAAAATAGAAATTCCGTTAGTATTTCTTACCAGGGTGGGTTAGGGGTAATGAGTTCCTTTAACTTGTGTTTTTGTGTAAAGCTATCACTCCTTCAGTTCTAAGTGATAACCTAACAGTATTCTTTATTGGAAGTCCTTTTCTTTCAGCACTTTGAATGTCATGCCATACCCTCTGGCCTGTAAGTTTTCTGCAGACATTTTTATTGGGATTCCCTTGTTTTTTTCTCTACGTGCTTTTAAGATTTCTTATCTGATTTTTTGTCATTTTAATTACAATAGGTCTTGGTATGTGTCTCTTTAGCTTGGTTTTGTTAGAACTCTGAGCTTCTTGGATCTTGATGTTTGTTTCCTTCCCCAGGTTAAGGGAAATTCTCAGCTATTATTTCAAGTAAGATTTTTGCCCCTTTCTCTCTCTTCTGGAACTGTTATGATGTCAATGTTTTTTCTTTTCTCGGATGCTATTCTCAGGTGCTGGGGTACATGATTATGGGAGTTATCCCTTCAGTCCCTAAGAGGAAACATCACTGCTGTCTCTCCTGAGCAAAATTCTTGGTAAAACCGTGTCTTGGCCTTTTCCATTCTTTCCAATGTGTTCTTTAACTTTTCCTTGTGGAGATGCTGGTCCCCTAATCCTCAGTTCTTTTTCCAAGGTCATAGTTTATATCTAGATGAAACCTTGTTGTGTATGTCAGGAGAAGATGAGCTCAAGATCTTGCTAGTCTGCCATCCTGGAATCTATACACACACACCATGTTTATAACAGCTTATTCACAATAGAGGTGAAAGCCGCCATCTAAATGTCCCTCAACAAATGAGTGTATAAACAAATGTACACACACACACACACACACACACACACACACACACACATATATAATTTATTCTCAAAATTCTGTGAAGCTACTATTACAGAGGAAAAACTAAGGGCTTAAGAGAGTAATTTTACTGAAGTCAACAGCTAACAAAATGAAGATTCTGGCTCATAAAAGAAGGAAAAAATAAAATTTGGCATATGCTAAAATATGGATGAAACTATAGGACACTATGCTAAATGAAATAAGCCACTCATAAAAGACAAATACTTGGGTGAATTGAGGCTGGTACTATTGTATGAAAAATAAGAAACAGGCTCCATATGGAATCCCTTACGCTAAGTCTCTCATCACCAAACCAAGCCTTAACCTAGTTTCCTAGTTGTGGAATTTTAAACTAGTTTACCAAAAGATTTCTGTCTTTCCCTGAAGGAAAGTGACATTGCCACAGCCAATTCACTCTTCGCTGAGTGCCTACTAATATAGCTTCCTCCTTTCTGCCCATGAATCATTGCAGAAGTTAGTAAGATCTTTATATATAATTAAATTTTGTTTTTCATCTTCTGATTTTTCAGTACTTTCAAATATTGTGTAAAAACTAAACAATTAACTTTTAAAATTAACAGCCAAATACTGTTTGATTCCCTTTATATGAGGTACCTACTCAGAATCAGAGACAGAATTACAATGATATTTGCTAAGAACTGCGGAAGAGGAATAGAATGGTTTAATGGATAGCTGCACTTTACAAGAAAGATCTCAGAGACTGGCTGCATAATCAATGTACTTAACATTCATTCAACTATGCACTTCAAATTGTTAAGATGGTAAATTTTGTTATGTGTAGCTTACAATTAAAAGAATGAACACATTAAATTTTAGTGATGAGTAGAATGCTTTTGACCCAAAGCTAGAAAGATTTAATCTTGGCACCAAAGAAAAAAACAAAATTTTTAATTTGGATGCAAAAACTTTCTTGCAATCTTCATGGAAATATTCAATTAAATTATGTTATTAATTTTATTAAATCGTGTCTGGTATGATGCCTCTGAGCCCTTAGCAACTTATCTTCTATAAAGGCCCTTTCCTATAGTTACAAAAAAAATTAGCATTTAATGTTACATTTTTCAATATGTAGATATCAATAAAAATAAACCTTAGACTTTATTTCTTTTTCCTTTTACAGGTTTATAGGGTGATTTTATTTTTCATCTTTTTTTTTTTCAGTAACTTTTATTCTCCACATTAAAGTAAACTCATATGTATAGGTTCCCCATATGTGCACTTTCCCCATTCCTCAGATATGTCAACACACCCTGCCCTCCAATCATCAAATATTCCTAAACACTGTCCAGTGGTCTCTGCCACCACTTGCCGCCATCCACCCCACCTCCCACATCCTGTTAGTAACCTCAGTTCTATTCCAAGTGTCCAAGGGTTTTCATTTTTTTTATTGGATTGCTTGTTTTTCCATTATTGAGTTTTATTAGCCTTTCGTATATTTTAAGATATTAAGCCCTTGTCAGGACAATGAAATGCAAATATATTCTCCCAGTTAGTAGTCTGTCTTTTTGTTTTGGTCATACTTTCTTTTGCTGTGAAGAAAATTTTAGTTTGATGAAGTTTTAGTTGTTTATTTTTCTGTTTCCCTTGATGCTGAAATTGAGTCCCCAAAGGCTTCTCGAAAGGCTGATGTCATGGAATCTTTCCCATGTTGTTTTCCAAGAATTTTATGGTTTCTGGTCTTACGTCCAAGTCTCTAGTCCATTTCGAGTTAATTTTTCTGAATGGCATTTTGCATGTGGCTGTCCAGTTATCCCAATACCATTTATTGAAAGGCTTTCCTTTCTCTATCATAAGCTTTCGGTTCCTTTGTTGTGGATTAACTATGTGAGTGAGTCAGTTTCCGGTGATTCAATTCTATTCCAATGGTCTGTGCCTGTTATTATTCTAGTATCATACTGTTTTGATCACTATCAGTTTGTAGTATAGCTTAATGTCTGCGAGTGTAATCCCTCCAGATTCGTATTTTTTTTCTCATAGTTGCGTTGGCTAGTCAAGGTCTTTTGTTGTTTCATACAAATTTTAAGATTTTTTTTGGTTCTATTTCCTGGAAATAAACCTAAGGGATTTTAATGGAGATTGCATTAAATCTGCATATTGCTTTAGGTATGATGACCATTTTAATGATGTTAATTCTTCCCAATCATGAGCAGGGAATGTCTTTCCAACTCTTTGTACCTTCTATTTCTCTTAAGGACTTGTAGTTTTCATTGTACAGGTTTTTCGTCTCCTTTGTTAAGTATATCCCAAGATATTTGATTCTTTTTATTTCTATTTTAACTGGTGTGGTTTTCTTGACTTCATTTTCTTCTAGTGTGTTGTTTACATGTAAGGATCTTTGTGCATTGATTTTAAAGACTGCCACTTTATTGTATTTGTTAATTCTAGCTTTTTAATAGTTTTTAGAATTTTCAATATATATATATAATCATGTCCTCTGCAAATGAGTTTGACTTCATTTACAATTTGGATTCCTTTAAATTTTCTTGCCTAATTGTTCTGGCTAAGACCTCCATTATGTCAAATAATAGTGGTGAGAGGACCGCCTTGCCTTGTTCCTGACCTTAGAAGAAATGCTTTCAAACTTTCATCATTGACTATAATGTTGGCTGTGGGTTTGTCTTATATGGCCTGTTAGGTTTTTATATGCCTTCTATCCCTATTTTATGCAAGGTTTTATCATAAATGGGTGAACCTTATCAAAAGGTTTTTCTGCACCCATTGATATTATTGTGTGGTTTTTCTCATTACTCTTATTGATATGGTGAATTACATTAAAAGATTTACTTATGCTGATCCATCCTTGCTTCCCTGGAATAAATCCACCATGATCTTTCTGATGCATTGCTGGATTTGATTTGCTAATATTTTGTTGAAAATTTCTGCACCTATGTTCATTAGATATTGGTGTGTAATTTTCTTTCTCAGCGATGTCTCTATCAGTACTTGGCATCAGTATGTTAGCCTCATAGAAAATGTTTGGAAATATTTCCTGTTCTTCAATATTTTGGAAGAGTTTGCGAAGAATAGGTATCAATTCTTCTCTGAAAGTTTGGTAAAAATCATTAGAAAAGTCATCTAGTCCTGGAATAAAAGGGCGACTTGTGATTACCTCTTCAGTTTCTTTGCTTGTTATTGTTTTGTTCAGGTTGTCCACTTCTTACAGGTTCAGTCCTGATAGACTGTACTTTTCTAGAAATCTGTACATATCCTCAAGGTTGTCCACTTTGACAGAGCTGTTCGTAGTAGTCTCTAAGGATATTTTATATTTCTGTGTATCTGTTGTAATTTCTCCCCTTTCATTTCTGAGTTATGAGAGCTTGCTCTTTTTTTGTGAGTCTATCCAATGGTTTGTCAATTTTATTTTTCCAAAGAAAAAACTTATGGTTTAAGCTTTGGGATTGCCCTTTGTTTTCTATTTTATTTCTGCTCAAAATTTGATAGCTTACTGCCTTCTACTGATGTCTGGCTTTACTTGTTCTTTTTCTAGTTGTTTGAAATGTAGGGTTAGATTATTTGTGATTTTTCCTTGTTTCTTGAGATAGGCCTAGATTGCAACAAACTTCCCTCTTAGTAGTACTTTTGCTGCATCCCATAGATTCTGGTAGCTTGTGTCTTCATTCTCATTTGTCTCTAAGTATTTTTTCTCTTTGAGCTCCTCTTTTACCCGAGTCATTCAGAAACATATTGTTTAGTATCTCAATTAATTTGGAATCTTCTTTTTGTGTTGATTTCTAGTTTTAAGCCATTGTGGTCAGAGAAGATGCTTGGTATGATTTCAGCCTTTGTAAATTTGAGACATATTTTGTGTGGCAACATATGATCTATCCTTGAGAATGTTTGATGCACACTTGAGAAGTGAAATCTGTAGTCACCGGGTAAGTGTTCGGTATGTCTATTAGACCTAACTGTTCTACATGCTCATTTAAAGCTGCTGTTTCCCTGTTAATTTTCTGCCTGATTGATGTGTCCATTGTTGCAAGTGGGGTGTTAAAGTCTCCTACTATTATTGTGTTGATGTCAATGTCTCTCATCAGTTTTAATAGTTGCTTCATATATTTTGATGCTCCTTCATCTGATGTTAGTGTTATGTCTTCTTGCTGGATTCGCTCCTTAATCATTATGTAATGTCCATCTCTGTCTTCTGTTATGCTTTTTATTTGGAAGTCTGCTTTATCTGATATAAGGCCATTGTTGCTTTCATGTTGTCATTTGACTGTAGGATTGTCTTCCAACCATTAACTTTGAGTCTTTATCCTTATAAACGTGAGTTTTCTGAATGCAGTAGAAGGTTGGGTTATGCTTTTTAAAACATTTGGTCACTCTGTTGTTTGACTGGTGAGTTCAGTGCATTAATGTTTAGGGTGATTATTGATATGTACCCCGTTTACTACCATTTTGTAATTTGTCTTCTCTTTCTCTTTTTAGATGGGTTGGGTGTATTGTTTTGATAGGTTTCCCTTTTCGTTTTTTCTGCTTTTTTCCTAGAGATATGTTTTGCAGTTACCCTTATATTAGAATTAAGAATTCTGTTTATTTCCTATTTTTATTTGAAATTAGATTAGTTTTGCACTCATTCTAACCAGTCACATTTTTGTTCTTTTCCTCCTCTCCACTTTTTATATTTGCTCTTACCTTTTATTTATACCTTTATATTTATATTGTATCCTTTAGTATTTTTTGTAGAGCAGGTTTTATGGTGATAAATATACCTTTAACTTTTATCAGAATATCTTTTTATCATTCCTTCAGTTCTGAATGATAATCTCACAGGGCATATAGTATACTAGGTTAAAAATCCTTTTCTTTCAGCATTTTGAATATATCATGCCGTTCCCTCCTGGCTGTAGTTTCAGTTTTCAGCTGACAATCTTATTGGGACTCCCTTTTGTATGTGACTTTTTTCTCTGAATGCTTTTAAGATTTAGACTATTTCTTGATACTTTAGCATGATGCTGATATATTATTCATGTGAAACATTATATATGAGTTTCTCCATATAGTCTAATACTTACTAAATACCCAGAGTAGGTACTTTGCTAAATGCTTTACATGTATTAATGCAGATATTCCTTAAAATTATTGTGAGGTAGACAATATATTTATAAAGTACTTAATTAGTTCAAGGTTTCACAGGTGGCAAGCAACTAAGCAGGGCTTAAAGCCAGGGAGTCTGGCTGAAGATTTTTTATGCTTCGGTGAGTAGAATGGTTCAGTGCACAAGAACCTGGGCTTTTTTCTTGTTATAGTAAACAGCTTTTGGCATAGCAAGGATTTTCCAGAACTGATGACAAGTTCTACTTGAATGCATATAAAAATAATCTTTATTAACTTAGGCTGTGTCATATATTTGTCAAACCAAGAAACTTATACAAAAACTTAAAAGTCTACTCAGGCTGAGTTTTATATTCTGGGTAGAATGGGAGATTCTCTTGCTTAAAACAAAAACAACCCACCAAATGGCTCCAATTCCATTTTTAGAAGAGCAACAGACCTGTCTGGAGTCAAGCTAATGTCAACCATGCACTGTGACTGATCTAATAAAGTTGTCTATATCAGGGGCCTGCCTGCTGCCCAGAATTTAGTCCCAGTGTTGGATTCTTTACTATTAAGGCAATTATAGTCTTAGGATCCTTGTTATAAAAATTTAAACAAAATTCCAGAGCCCTCACATCTTCCATGAGATGGCAAATGCATTAGTGGTTTGCAGTACATGATAGTCTGAAATGGGAAATCACTCTGCTATATAGCCTTCTGTGTTTTGGCAGCATTTTCCAATATTTTCTTTTTCCACTCTTCATAATCCTGTGTCAGGTCTTCATCTTTCTTTGTTTTATCTGGGATCTCTACTATCTTCTTAATTTCTAGGAGAGAAAATTTTCAAGTGTTTCAAAATTCTTATGCATATAAATGAATTTAAAGAAAGTAAAAAGCCTAATTATGGTATGAGATATGAAATGTTATACGGTATTAGTGAGAGAAAAAGATTGAAATGAGAAGTGTAAACAAATGGCAGTTTTTGCTCTCCCTTACATACCCAAACATTCCAAGTAAACTTTTCTTATACTTGACAGGCACTGATGCAGGCACTTTAATAGTATTTCTCATTAAACCTTCACTAGAAGCTTATGAGGTAGGTTCTAATATTAATCACATTTATAGCTGAGGAAGCTGAAGCTCTCAGATATTAAGTGACTTCCTTAAAATCACACAGCCAATAAGTGGTAAAACAGGATAAAAACCAAAGCAGTGTGGCTCATATGTATTCTGAATTATGTAAAAGTTCTGTTCATTTCTGTAAATGACTGCTTAGAAAACTAGTCTATCAAATAATTGTCAGGTATCATTTAAAAATCTGACTTGTCAGGAAAGTTGCTAAGGAAGCACAGGACTATTCACTGCATTAAACCTATTGTACACCAATCCCAGTGCACTAATTCTAACATTCATCCATTATTAGGATGCCTTACCCTTTGCTGGAGGTTCAACCACTGTCTTCTTTTTCTTCTGTGGTGGTGGAACCAAAACTCCAGGCTCACCTTTAAAAAAATGTTTTATCAAAGTTAATTTTTCTCCTATTCTCAATTTTAGTATTTCGACATATTTCGAATCAACAAATACTTTTTTTTTTTTTTTTTTTTACCAAATACTAGGATAAAGAGAAGGCAAATGGTATTGCTCTTCCCTTTTCAAATCTGAGAATCACCTCTATTTCCAGCTTATGCAGATGGAGGCTGGTGTCAAATATTGGAATCATGTTATTAGAGACTCTCTTTTCCAAGCATGGATTCGTGGAATCACAAGTTAAAACACTTTATTTGAAAGAGAAAAAACAATCTTCTCACCAAAATCTTTGCCAGTCCACATTAAATACAGAATTCAGCAAGGAGCTAATTTGTAAGTTTGAAAATATTAAACTTTCACCAGCTGGTCTATATTTTCAAATAACACATTCTTGAAATATGAAATGATACTCACTATTGATCTGCTGCCCAATCTTCTCTAATTGTTTACATAGTCGATCAAATATAGCCTTTTTCACACTGGATGTGGCTACCATTTTATTTTTATCCACTTTTAGCTTTAGAATCCTACAAAAGAATTTGTTAAATTACTGTTCTTCAAACTAGTAGAGTTATCTTCTCTGGTCAACCAGACTATTAATATACTTAAATTTTTTTTTTTTTTTAAAGGAAAGGCACAGGCAGAAATGAAGGTGAGTAGGTATGCAGGCAGGGAGAGACAGGAGAAGGAAGCATCTTTATTTTATTACTATTTAGTTGTTTATACTGGTTGTTTCCCCCCAGACCCGGGACTTGAACCAACAGGTATGTGGCTTGCTTCTTTGGAGGTGACTGACTTAACTGCTGCTCCACCAATGCATGCCATATTTCCTTTTTGCCCATGCTTTTACGAAGAGCCCCCAAACTGTCTAGCTTTCTTTTTTTAAATATATATCATTAGCTATAACCATGCAAATCACTTATTGGATACAGTGTTCAAATGCACATGGGATCTGTTATGTAACAAAAGGGGCACATAAAAGATATTTGCTATAGCGCCATATAGAACGCTTTTTTTTGTGAATTTCTGATGTTACTAACTTGTGAATGACAATCATAGCATTTTAAAGTGTTCAACTCACTTTAAACCATGATACTTAATGCTATATGAATGTACGCCATCATTCTTTCTCCAAAACTCCTCCTAATAACATTCTAAAATAACCATTAATGAAAAATACAAAACTAGCTTCTTATTTAGGATAATAAACCTATTCAACCCTTTCTCTGTTCAATATACTTTGGATTCAAAAGTCTGTACTGTTTTCAGTTTGTCCCGGTGAAGTGGCAGTTGGGTCTGCTACCTCTGGCTGAGAGAAGTCCTCATGCATCCTAGGGACTGGGATTTGTGTCCAGGGCAAGGGAAAACAGCCAGCATGAACATCTAAATAAAAAATGGATGGAGGTATTTCTTCCTCCTCTTTCTTCTGTCTGCCTCCTTGCTTGCCTTCGTTCCTATCCTGTACCTTCCTCTGAAGGAAAAAGTCTATATTGCTTTCTACAGTAACCGCTGTACTCCCTTCCCATGTATACATAACTTTGTTGAGTCAAAGGGACATTTAATCACTCCAAAGTATGTAACTAATAGAAACAGATCATAATTAGTGGTTAGACAGTGAGAAACCCCTTTTTTTTTTTTTTTTTTTTTAAGGGTATGGGCAGGGAACGGAGAAAGAAGCACTTTATTTACTTTATGTGTTGTTTATCTTGGTTGTCCCCACCACCAGGATCATAGATCATGAACCTGGTTCCTTGGGATGTATGTGGTTTATGGCAGCCAAAAGCAGTAAACTTAACCACTAAACCACCAGGGTGTGCCAGGAGAAACCCATTTTTTAAGGGCTAACTACATTCTATTTTCTAAGAAGTTTTCCAGCAAGATAAAAGACAACTTTTGCCAAAGATAACAAGTCTTAACATTATCAGGGCAACATTTTAGTATACAAATAGATAACTCAAAAATTTAAGATTCAGATATAAGGATTTATCATTGAAATGTTGTTTTGTAAATTACTTGATAAACAGTTGCAATCAGTACTTTTTTCAAATGACTGAAATTAACAAGTAACCACTGTTTGAAGGGCAGATTTCATCACTTATAAAAGACAGACCCTGAAGTCCTGATACCCAGCTTACATATATGGTACCACTTGGCAAATGGATTTCTGGCAATACCAGCTCTAATTTGTCAACTATATTATGGAATAAATTGAGAATATGGTCACTTGGCTACTATTCCTAATGTTATTTGTAAGGGAAAATATATTCTGAATTGAAAACAACTAATTATATGTATTCTTTCGGAAAGAAAAATCTATTTGTAAATGCTGGAGTTTTCTGAATATTAAAAGGCACACTTACTTGCATGCTGAGAACAGTGACGCAGTGGTGAAAAGTGGCCTGGATAAGTCAAGATCCACTTGCTGTGTTTGTGGAAGACTGGACTCATAGCTAAGGGAAAGCAATGTTTGCAGAACTATTAGGAAATACTAGTCTAAAGGGATTGAAAATGCAAATAAGAACTTATATTCTGTTTAAATGCATGAGATACATTTTGATTCTTTAACAGGCTATTTATAAGACTGAAAATTAAGAGGACAGTGAATTAATTTTGCTTTCACGTTTCAGTATAAATTTTCAAATAAGGAGGTTCTTTATGCCTCATACCTTTGTAATATCTTTGAAGCCATGTTCACTGCTTCTGTACAGCTAAATTGTACAGCTAGGTCTCTTATTCCAATATTTGAATTCAGGCCCAGTAAATACTCAAAAGATTTAAGACAGCTCTGATACATCTTCTTGTTCAAACCAGAAAGTTTAATTAAATAAGCCTTTGAAAAGAAAAACACACAAATCATAAAAATCATAAATTCTATATATTAGTGCCCTTAAAAAACTTAAGTCAACTTTTCAAAATTCTGTGGCAAATCACTCTACCTAAAGATTTAGCTTCATTTATTAAAAAATAGAAATCCTATCAGAGTTAAGTACTGCTCTTTAGAGCTTCTACTGTAGAAAGGTTGATTGCATAAGCACAGATAATTCAACAATAGTGTTAGTACAGCTAAACAAAATAGAAAAACAAAGAAGATGCATGGTTATTTGTTTTTCAGTAAAAGTATCAATGTGCAATTCATTGGGATAAGAAAGAAGGGGAGTGGAGTGTGGAGGAGGGCAAGGGATACAAAGAGAAACAGAAGGATCAACAACTAAGGGAAACCAACTATGCCTGGGAGAGTCAAGGTCAGCTTTATAAATGCAGGTCATGCAAGACAAAGGGGAGCTTGACACAAGAGCAAGCCAGGTGAAAAAGGCTGTATTTAGAAAACTCTTAAGTCATTAAAATACATGATCTACATTCTCTAATACTGTACACAAAAATTAATTCACAATGGATTAGATGGATGTAAGACTGGAAATCATAAAATACTTAAGTGAAAACATAGGCAATATATTCCATGATTTTGGGGACTTTGGGGACTCAACTCCAGTGGGAAGGGAAATAAAAACAAAAATAAACAAATGTGACATCAAACTAAAAAGTGTCTGCACAACTAAAGAAAGTATCACCAAAACAAAAAGATATCCTACTAACTGGGGGAAGATATTTGCACATCATATACTCAACAAGGGCTTAATATCCAAAATATAAAAAGAACTTATAATACTCAATAATAGAAAAACCACCCAACCCCAAAATAGGCAGAATTGAATAGACATGTCTCTAAGGAAGACATACAGATGGCCAACAGGTACATGGAAAGATATTCCTCCTCCTTTGTAATTAGGAAAATACAGATGAGGTATCAATTCACACCTGTGAGACTAGCCATTATCCAAAAGAATGGAAACAAATGCTGGTAAGGATGTGGCAAAAAGGAACCCTTTTACACTGTGGGTGGGATTTTAAATTGTTGCAACCATTATGATGATCCCTAAAAAAATTGTTAATGCCAGGTCCATAAGATCCAGTCATCCCATTTCCAGATTTACCCACAAAAACATTAATTCACAGAGAAATAGGTACCCCTGTTTTTATTGCTACACTATTTATAATGGCCAAGAATTAGAAACTACTTAAGGGTCAATAGAAAGATGAATGGATAAACGTGGTATACATACACAATGGAATACTAAACAGTCTTAAAAAAGATGAAATCCTGACATTTGTAACCATCAGGATTGAACTGAAGGGGTTTATGCTAAATGAAATAAGTCAGAAGAAGAAAGACACGTATCAGATCTCATTCGTATATGGAATATAAAGAAATAAAGTAAAGAGCAGATAAAACAAAAACCAACCCTTGGACATTGACAATAGAACTGAAGTTACCAACAGGGCAGGGCTTGGTGGTGTGGAACAAGAGGTGGTGGGGTAGGATCGACAATGGTGGAAGACTACTGATAAGTAGGTGATGAATGTGGTATATCTTTGATGAAAAGTGAACCTGCATATTTAAACTTCTATTCGTTTGTCAAAGTTACCTCAATAAAAAAATAAATTAGTGAAAAATAAAATAATGCAGTCTGTGAAGTGAATAGTATAACTTGAAATTAGGATTCAAGAGAGACTGGAGAGTTGATGGTAATGGAGAGCCGACCCATTGGAAGCCTACGGTGTTTTAAATGCCATTATTTAATCAGTGTATCATTATGTGACAGGTATGCATTAAAAGTGTGCTACATACAGCATATTGTTTAATCTTCATAATCAATGAAATTGTTATTTTTATCCTCTCTTTATGGAGGAGGAAACTGAAGAATCACAGAGATAGTAACTGAGGTACTGAGATTTGGTCTCTACATGTGACTCTTCCTGACTCCATAATTTGTGTTCTCATCCACTGTAGTGGAAAAATGGGTTTTCATGTACTTTAAAAGGTAAAGCTAGTGACAGTGTAGAAGATGATCTCAAGTAAAGGGTGGTCAGGGAAATGAAAACTGTTTTCTCCCACTTTTTGAAATTTCAAGTTAAACCACTTTGCTTTTATTAACGATCTATATTTAGTACCCATCTTTGATAACTAAAAGAAATGCAAAGAGGATTTCTGCTTTTATAATAGATGAAAAGCAAAAATAGCATTTAGTATTTTTTCGCAGCAGCTCTTTATAGAAGCAGAGCACACCCTGAATAGTGAAAAGGTTCCACTGGGTTTCTTCCCTGGGAACTACTTTATATAAGTTGTATATTTATCATGTCAATCCTGCTTTCCCGCTTTTACTATATGTTAGTGTTATTTTAGATTTTATGTGTTATTTGGTATAATGTGGTAGGTTATTTTTTGGGTCTGAGAAAGCTCAAAATTTTTTTCCAAATTAATGGTAATTTCTTCTTCACTAATGTATGTTACTTCAGTTTATGAAAGTTTCTTTGGAATGATCTACTTTTGGATAGTGGGGGAAACGTGTAGTAAAGAGTAAAGAGAATGTTGCAAAAATATCTTTTTTCAACTCAAGAAAATGATTCTAAAGCCATTTAAAATAATATGAGAATAGCCAGAAAAATTCTAAAAGCATGAGTTTTAACAGGGTCTCCTCCAATCAGAAAAATATACAATTCAGCTTCAGTGTTGCAACGGAGTATTGAGTATTCAAACAGTCAATGGAACCCACTTACCCTGTCCAAGGGGCATTTCATACAGGAAGCTGCAAGGTCCAGGCACATGACTGCATTGCTGGTTTCTGTGGTATGTGCAGACAGGCCAATACACTTCACCTGGGACAGTCGCAAGTACTCCTCTGCTTTTCTGGTCACAAGGATAATAAACATATTTACTAATTCTTTTCCAGAAGTTTGTCCAATATTTTGGTAAGCAATAAATACAGCCTGATGGACTTTATTCTGAGACCAACTTCCAGGTAAGTTTACCTGGGGCTAGAACTAAAACTCATATTTGGCTAGATGAGAGTTCCAGAAGACAGAACCAGCCTCTGCCTGGGGACACCACTATGCTCAAGTGCTTTCAGGTGAAAATAAGCCCTTCAATTCCTCCAAACACCAACCCTTTCACTCCCATTACTGGAATAAGCATGAACTATCACAGAGACAGGCAGGTTAGATCACGTTTTCTCCTTTTTACAATCCGGTTCTTAAAGCTTTAGTATATAGGACAATCACCTTAAACACTTGTGAAAACAGATTGCTGAGTTCCAACCCCAGAGTTTCTTCTTAGTAGGTTTAGGATGGGCCCAAGAATTTTAATTTTTCACAAGTGCCAAGATGAATACGAAGCTGCTAGTCCAGGGATCACACTTTGAGAATGGTTGTTCTAAATGATCACAGAGCCTAGGTCTTACCTCAAATAAAACTTTTAAGATATGTTTACCTTCCCTTCCTCGCCTAATTGAACGCGATGGCACCGGGTCTAGCCCTGTTCTCTACACTTCAGCTACAAGTGCTTTATTTCTAACCCAGGATCATGCTAAGATTCGTCTCAGCTCAGTTCTTGCTGCATGGGCTATTCTGCTCGGTCAGCTCGTCCTACTATCTTCCCAGGTCTGGCACCTTCTATCAATCTGGTCTCACCGCAAAATAGCACATACCCTGAGGTTTTTCCTGCAAAATTTTTTCTCCTTGGTATTCAAGGCAGCCACCAGGTAGCGCGGGAAACTGCCATCAGCTGTCTGTACCGTCTGGCTGATTCACTACTAAAAACTGACCTCAGCAGGTACTTGGAGAATAAATAACCAGAGAGAGTCTCTGACTCTCCCTTTCTCACTACAGAGTTATTGTTCCCATTGGCGTTTGGAGAATAAATAACCAGAGAGTCTCTGACTCTCTCTTTCTGACCACCGAGTTATTGTTCCCAGGGGCGTCTACAGTCGCCCTCTCGCCACCTCCTCCAAAAGCCTGCCGGGAAGTTTTACTCCAAGTTGGGCCTGTTTCTGCAGGACTCCCGCATCGTCCCTCAAACAAGAAAGGTGTCAGCCCGTCTGAAAAGGCCTGCGTGTCAGGACTCACCTCAGCACACCAGGCTCGGCGATGCCCAAACGCTGGGCTAAACACTGAAACAGTCCAGACTCCATGGCGCGCAAAACGACTTCCGCGAATAGTTGCAGCTCAACGAAACGCGCGCTCAGTTGCCGCGAGAGCCAGTGACGGCCAGGGACCACGCCTCTGATGCTTCTGGATTGGTTGAGACTTGAAGTTGAGACCGCCCTGTAAGCCAATCCAGGTGTTCCTGCTGCACATGCGCACCACCAGTGCAGTTACCCAGGCAGGTGAACGTGGAGGGGTGTCTCTCTCGCTTTTCCTCCCTCCCTTCTAGACAAACTCTTCAAACTCTGCCTGTCCCTTCCAGCCTCCCAGCGATTTCCCGTTACTACACCTCCCCTCCCTTTCACACGCAGCGGGGAGACTGGCTGATGCTCTGCCCACCAGTTCAGCGACTAGTGGCAGGGCCAATAAATAGCGAGCCTTGAGCTCTAAGAAGCGGACCTATCGAGAACGCTCCTTCAGACCCCGAGGGTGGGGCTAAAGGGGGCGGGGCTTGGAGGGGCCGCAGCGTCACCTGACCGCGGGAGGTTCCGCGCTGGTGGGTGCTGCTTGCTGCAGGCTCTGGGGAGTCGCCATGGTGAGTGCTGAGGGGCGGCGGGCCTCGGACAGACCCTTCTCCCAGTCCCTTCCCCCTGCCACGGTACCAGAACCCTACGGGTGAAGAGGAAGCTGCGCAGTTCGATCGGGGCTAAAACCAGCCCGGCCTGGCCTGCGGTGTAGGGTACAGGCCCGGAAGGCCGCAGCCGGGCCGGGTTGGTCCGGGGTGGGCGGCGGCTCCTGCTGTGGCCCCTGATGGGGCAGTTGCTTTGAGAAAGGGCGGCCTCTCTGAGGGGGTGTCTCGCCTTTAGTCCTGGGGGTCCACGAAGGCCTGTGGCCGCGTCTGAGTGAAATCGGCCTCCGCCCTGCCTGGAAGGGAGTCCCCAAGTGCCGAGTCTGGATGTCAGGCTGGCTCGGTGTTGTGCGGAGGACTTGAGGCTTGGGTGGTGTCGGGACCCGCCCCGAGGTTGCTCTCTGCGTTTTCCACCTTTGTGTTGTGCTGACCTCATGCCTTTTCTTGTGTGCAAGAAATACCGATCCGAGGGACCGTAATGGTACCCTGGTCTTTCTTGGCTTCGTAGCTCCTGTATTACTGCAGTGTTTGTCAGGGAATTCTAGGGACTCGCTTACGTGAATTTCCTGGAAGAACTAATGCTATCTGATAACCATTAATTCTGACAAACGGAAAGGAGTCTGCTTGTTTCCATTAACATTTGTTCATTGGTAGCCGTGACTATCGTACTTGTCTCGGCAGTGAGGAAATCAAAGTATTTTGCATGCTAGGAAGTAGACATTCTGTCCTTAGTGCCATTCTGTGATGGCAGCAAATCCTTGTGGCTGTTGGCTGATAGACTTGAACTTCCTCAAAATGTGAATCCTTGTGTACAGTTTCCACCAAAGACAAGTTGTCACTTGCTTTTTATTAGCCTTTGTCTTAGTTTACACTGTATAAATGTTTTTGGATTGTTGGTTTAGTGTATGTCAGTTCTAATTATTTCATTATTCATTTCATGCCAACAGGTCTCTGTAAACTTGTATACCTGGAAACAGGCTTCACTTTAAATGTGTTAATGTCATAAAGCAGGATTGAATGTTTGACATCTGCTTCCATATAATTTATTGCCATGCAAGATGATTTTGCTTACTTCTCAACATTTTTACAGCTGGGGATTTATAAAAGAACCGTATAAAATTTAACTAGGATTTTTCTGCATTTTGGATTGACATTTACAGTGGTTTGTAATGGAAACACTTAATCGAAGATCTACTATACACCTCAGTTCTGTGCTGTGTGAAGCAATTTGGAGCTGTGAGGCAGATGCCTGATCTTTCCTCATCAATAGTTATTGGGAAAGGAAGACTTCAGAACTGGTTTTCTCACAGCCATTGTCTCCACTGTCTCAATTACTTGAGCAAATCACTCATGCTTTTTTGTCTCACTTTTTAAAGAAAATATGCAGATAGTAATGAAGGCAAGATAAGCAGGGAGGGGGGTGTGGGAGAGAAGAGAGAGAATTGCGAACCCAGGTTCTTTATATGTATATGGACTGTGCTCAGCCAGAGGCAGCGGACCTGTCCAAAGCCTAGGCCACCACAGCAGGCCTTGGTCTCACTTTTGCTCTGAAAACAAGTGTTGGCCTCATTGGCTCTTCCACCTTTCCCAGTAATTATGTAAGAGGCATTCTATCTGTAGTTATTTTTTTAATTAAGATGTAATTCACATAATAAAACTGACCATTAAAAGGCAGTTCTGTGGCATTTAGTACATTCACAGTGTTGTACTACTTGTGTGTTTGAAAACAGTTTTGTCATCCCAAAAAGAAACCTGTACTTTAAAGTTATTCCTCCACTCTCCCTCCTGGTATTCAACAGTCTGCTTCCTGTTTCTATGATTGATTTACCTATTCTGAATTCTAAAAATTTAGCGTCTGATTTATCAAGCATCTTGTCTACCTAGAACAAGTTGCTTGATAAATCAGACGCTAAATTTGGTTACCTGATTGTGTTTAATAATAGCATATATAACATTAGGACAGTTTGCAGGAAAGTCATCAAGACATTCCCTTAGAATAGTTGTTATATAATTACATTATGAGTAATATATAAAAGTACATTATAGCTTTATTCTTTCCTTTATAGCCTACTTTGTAATAAGTCTAATTTTCTATATTTTGTATTTGTTTTTCTTAATTTTAAACTTAGTTGCTACAAAACAGAAGAATTTTGCTGCATTTTATTTATAGGTCACTGAATCTTTTAGTCAATTTTAGGATATGTGAATCATATAAATGTGGTCTTTTGTGTCTGGCCTTTTTTACTTAGCATTATGTTTTCTAGGTTTATTCAGGTAATCTGTATCGATACTTCATTTTTTATGACAATATTCTGTTATATGTTTATATCATCGTGAATGTCCTCAATGCCTCTCAATCACATACTTTTTAAAAAATGGTTAAAATGGTGAATTTTATGGTATATCTATTTTCTGTATTACCAGAGTAAAAAATGTAATTATGAAATCACCTGATATATTACTGTTACCTCTAAATTGGCCATCTGAACTTACTGAAATCCTTTGACTCTAATAATTGTTCAGTCTATTACATATTGAAGTAAAAAGCCAAAGTAACCCAAACCATTGCTTGGTCTCTCTAAAGTTCTCAGAGGACTAACCTATGATGGTCAATTTCATTAAGACTATTCTATTATATATTTATATCACTATCCATCTGTTGATTTTTTAGTCATTTTTTATTAAATACATTAAATGTTTTGAAGCCAGCTCATTCATTCATACTGAACATTTATGAAGCATCCAGTATGTGTCCAGCAATGTATTGGGTCTTAAGGATGTAAAAATGACCATTACTTGCAATTATAATGCAGTGCATGCTGTAGTGGAGGTTTAAACACAGTACTTACACAATGTAAAGGACAGAGTGGTTAATTCCACTTCACAAGTAGATCTAGATCATTTTGAAAGCAGATTTATGCTAATGATCAAGAGTATCTAGATATATTTTGCCCATTTTAACTAAATCTCTATTTGAAATGATACGCTTGGTACTTGAGAGTATGCCTTACGGTCACACGCAATAACTTCAGATGTTTTACTTCTGATCTGTTTAGTCTCTTGATATATTGCCTAAGTGAGTTATTGTTCTCATAAACTTTTCTTAGTCTAAGAATAGGCTAAAATGCAGATGAAGGCATGTCCTGGTGGAGTAGCAGTTTGTTCAGCTGCTTTTGGTTGGCACAGTCCACATACATCCCAAGGATCCCAATTTTTTCTTTCTTTTCCTTAAGTAGTCTAGAGGAAAAGAGACTTTTAGAGACTTGAGTTAGGCTATACCTAACACAAGAATTAGGTAGATTAGATGGCTGTGTTCTGGTTGGATTCAGGATATATTAGAACACAGACAGCCATAAACTATTACATGTTTCTCTGAGGGCAACCTGCTATAAGAACATCGAGTCATTTTCTGAAAGAGAAGAAATTCTCTGTAAACATTACTGTTCCCTTTTGACAACCTTATGCCATTAACTTAAGTGACTGCATGCAACTTTCTATTTAGCAGTTATTAAAAATTGATAAATGGATTTGAGATGCAGAACTGGATGAGCCTCAGATGAAAGCCTTGGAAAAGGACTATGGCTACAACTGTAGAAATAACAGATTTGTTAGAAGAGATTGCTAATGAGACATTAATGGAAGAATTTTTATTTTACAGCCTACAACACAGCAGTCACCTCAGGATGAGCAGGAAAAGCTCTTGGATGAAGCCATACAGGCTGTGAAGGTCCAGTCATTCCAAATGAAAAGATGCCTGGTAAGGATGATAATGTGGGCAGCACAGTTGCAATCTGTGTGTTTCTAAATGACACATCTGCCGTATTTTGCTGCTGCTGCTGGTAAATTTAATTGTAGTGTCTACCAGCCTGTCTTTAATGCCACCTCTCTCAAGCACAGTGAGGAGCACTTTCAGCAGAGAGCCCTTTTAACTTATGTTTATATTTATGATCAGTAATTGTCTTCCCTCCCAGAATGTAAGCTCTGTGGTCCAAAGACCCCTGCTTTCTGTTTACGCATCACTGTATTATCACCATACCAGTATCTGACCTAAATTATTATCCCTATTGGTTCTGTACTTCAGACCTGAGGAGTACTTTACATATAATGGGTATTTAACAAATATTTGTTAAACAAGTGGATTTAAATGCTTTCAGTTTGAATTATTCAACTTTGTCTTCTATCCAAAGGCTTTTTTTGCAAAAACTACTTTAGAAATTATATTTATTTATACAATATGCTTTCATATTCTAAAAGATAGTGTAACATATATTCTGTGTAGAAAGTAGATTCTCTGCATTAATTTTTTTTTTTAAAGAGAAAGAGGAGGAAGCTTTTTTTTTCTTTTATTTCATTTGGTTTTTCCCTCTGGCCCTGGTCACAAAACCGGGGTCACTCTAGCCATCTAAGCTACAATGGCACACATTAAGAAATGGAACCAAATAACCTAGTACTTTTAAGTTATTACGCTGATGATGAGGGTAATAATATCTTACCTTTGTAAAATTTATTAGTTTCTCATGCTTAGTAATAAACACTTTAAGCCATATTTATTGTATTGTTTTCCTGGCAAACAAATTTGAAAAAAATAAAGTCTTAGAATGGAGAAATGGGCGAGCATGGAGTTTGCTATTGCTTGCTTCTGTGTCTTTCTGTATATGAATATGTTTCTTGAATCCAGAAGAATTATCTGAATTTATATAGTAAGTGTGATGCTTGGGCATTGTACAAAGGAAAGCATACTTAACAGGCATTCTAGACAGTTAAAGAAATTAAAGAACAATCTTTCACTTATGTCTGAGCCATATCAGGATCAAAAGAATGATGTTGCCTACTCTGATTGCAGATAAAATATGATTAATGGAACTAGTTTCATCTTGCTAGGGTTTGAAAAGATTAGAGGTTTGTTTGGAAGCTTGTAGTCCTAGATGTAAGACTTACTAAGCTCTGCAGCCCTGCTAAAGAATCATGTATCTTTTTCTTTTAAGTAGAGAGAATTTATGTGACTAAAATAATTTAAATGGGTATGGTTTTTAGCATAACAAATTCTAGATGAAAGAGTTTATATAACAAATGTTTATTTAAACGAGACATTCTTATCAGTTCTCTTGGTATTTCTGTAGGACAAAAACAAGCTTATGGATGCTCTGAAACATGCTTCTAATATGCTTGGTGAACTCCGGACTTCTATGTTATCACCAAAGAGCTACTATGAGCTTTGTATCTTTTGAATGTTGAAGAATGAATGTTTGGACTTTTTTTCTTGATAAGACCATATTTTGCTTGTTCCTTATTTTTTGTGGAGTTACAGTATTTCTCCTTGTTTTAACCAGATATCAGTCCTTCTCCATACAAATGTGCTAGGGGAGAAAAAGAAAATGTAATATCAGAAACCCTTTTTCTATATTTAAACTTCATTAGATGGTTTTTTGTTTTATCTTAATTTCAGAACCATCTTGAAGGATATTGAAACTGTCAGGCAGTTGGTTCTCTATTGCTTTCATTTTGTTATGCAGGATCTGAAGTGGAAAGAAATTCAGTGATTTACCATTTCAAAATCCTTTAGGAATCTGATAGTCTACTGTTTTTTTGTTGCTTTGTTTCACTAGACACCTTTTAAAACTCTTAAAGCCCAAAGTTCTGTCTTCACTGCAGCGTGCTCTCTTAATGCATTAACATGTACAATGACTGCCCAATAGATTAATACTTCAACGAGTTCCAGAGATTGCTTAGATTGGCTTAGGTTTGAACCCTTAATCATAATCCAAAGACATGGCTATTTCTGATGAGCTGCATTACCTGGAGGTCTACCTGACAGATGAATTTGCTAAAGGAAGAAAAGTGGCAGATCTCTATGAACTTGTACAATATGCTGGAAACATTATCCCACGGCTGTAAGTAATTATGAATCTAGAGGATCTTATATCTGCTTTTTTTACTAGATTTTTTAAATCTTTGTTAAAACCAATTTTAACGTTATATGGTTTCTTAACATATTGAGATTAATATATTGGTAGATATCTTTTCCCCCTAAGATTTGAGTGTAAATTTTATCTTTTTATATAGATAATAGGGACATTTGGAAATAGAAAATAATGGAGATGTTATTTTGTTTAATGTTTTGACTTATAAAATTACTGACATTTCTCTTTATTCTAATATGTTTAACAGTGATGATGATATTTGTGTGTATGTATGTAACCTAATGCACATAAAAACTTTGTGGGGAGGGTCAGTGAATGGTTATATTTTAAATCAAATGATATTTTCTTCATTGTGCTGGAGAAAACTTTCCCCTGTCTTATTTATTTGTTTGTATTTAGCACGTTTGGTCATAGTTAAATTCTTGACTTGAATATTTTATTTTTAGTCAAATGTTTTCTCATAATTCTCCTAGTTATCTCCTGATCACAGTTGGAGTTGTATATGTCAAGTCATTTCCTCAGTCCAGGAAAGATATTTTGAAAGATTTGGTGGAAATGTGCCGTGGTGTGCAGCATCCTTTGAGAGGCCTATTTCTTCGAAATTATCTTCTCCAGTGTACCAGAAATATCTTACCTGATGAAGGAGAGCCAACAGAGTAAGTGATTATTTTTCTTGATTTAGTTGTACTGTTTTTTTGTTGTAGAGCATATAAAAAGTGTAGAAAAATATATAGAAGACTAAATAATTCTCCCATTCAGCCACCAGTAGCATTCTTACATAGATTTCCTTTGTGATACTGAATTCATTATATGTAGTGTGATACAAAATATACTCATAAAAACTAGGTCTGTATTATTAGATCCTGCCTTTTTCATTTCACATAACTGAGAGTATTTTCCGGATATATTAAATATTCTTTGACTTTTTAAATGAATTACATTTAGAAAATTTATTTGTGATGAAATAATGAAGTATGTTTTAACTTTTCCTATAAGCTGGTCAATTTTTGTATTGTTTTTCTTTTTTTAGAGAACAAATGTTTTTAATACTTTTCAGTTGTTTCACCTGACCCCAGGGACAACACCGTAGCTACAGATATAATACCTGAACCAACAGGATGCACCTCATGTTGTTTCTTGAATGTCTGTCAGTTTTTATAATTTATGGATTGTTAGTTAACAAAGAATATAATAAGTGTTTTCAGTAGTCTGTGCATGCAAATTAAATATTAACTCCAAAAGAGAAAAACAATCATTCTGAGAAGAGCCCTGTCTCTCCTATTGCAACATCCAGTTTCATTAAGTCTTTGTTCCACGCCAGTGGCTATGATCTTCAACCAACTGGGTCTTCATTCACTCATCCATTTGTTCATTCAGTTTGAGGAGTATACTTCCTTTTTTTCAAGTTTGTATACTCATTTATTTATAAGGTGTACAATTCAATGTTTTTTTGGTATATCTGTATCAATTCCTTTTTAAAAGAAAAAATGAAATTTTACTATGCACATTACAAAAATTTAAATGGTATAGAAAAGATAAAAATTTAACATTGTAGGAAGGATAGTATTTGTTTTATTTGACACTAAGTTTTGAGAATTTAATTAGGCAATCAGTTAAAAAAAACATTGAGAACTACTAAGTTCCCCATCCTAGGTGATGTAAAAATAAGCAGGAAACATTCTCTTCCCATACAAAGTTTATATTTTATTTGAAAATATAAAATATTCAGCAATAAAATGATTTAGTTGTTTGTATATTTTGAGTGTCTTTTTTTAAAGTTTTTTAAAAATTATTGTAGTTGATAAGATCAAATCTACCTGGCTTAGGGAAAGGGTGTGGAGTATTCTGTCCCTTTAAATTGGTACTGTGTCTTCTTCATTGCATTTTTCTCTTGGTAGTGAACACTAAGTCAATGAATAGAAAATGTCTGTTATAAAGCATTGGTGTATTGAAGAGCTAAGAAGGAAATGCACAAAGAAGGAATAGTAGTAAATTGGTCCTATAATTTAAATGCTATATATATTTTTACCCCCCTACTGTTTTCCTTGCAGTGAAGAAACAACTGGCGATATCAGTGATTCCATGGATTTTGTGCTACTCAACTTTGCAGAAATGAATAAGCTCTGGGTGCGAATGCAACATCAGGGACATAGTAGAGATAGAGAAAAAAGAGAACGAGAAAGACAAGAACTCAGAATTTTAGTGGGAACAAATTTAGTGCGCCTCAGTCAACTGGAAGGTGTAAATGTGGAACGTTACAAACAGGTTTATACTTTTTTACTTGTCACCTTTGCTTATGTCATGAGATATAAATTGAATATCTGATTTTTAAAAAAATTTTAATTGAAATATTTTTCTAAAATAATGGAGTAGATTTAAAAATCAAGACATAATAAACAAAGTATTTTTTGAGCCTGTAATTGTGGATTGTAAGACTCATTATTATTAAAAATAACGATTTTCCTAAGCCTAAAATTACTGTATATTACTATACATGTACTCAAAAGCAGTCAGATAATTTGATACTGGTGAATGAGTAGAGGGTAGTAAAGCAGGATCAACAAACTTCTTCTGTAGTATTTACCAGCTAGTAAATAGTTTTTGGCTCTGCAAGTCACATGGTCTCAACTATAAAACTCATAGGTATAGGTATTGTCTGTGGCGTTTTTTGCCAGAGACAATATGAAAGTGGTTTACAAAAACAGACATTGAACTAGATTTACCATCCCCAGTATAGGCAATATATTTAAAAAATACATATTTTTGATAAATGTACAAAGAACCTTTTCAGTAAATGATTTTGTAACAATTGGACATCTGTGTGCAAATAAATCCCCTGAAATGGGTGACCCATTCCTGTACTATGTGAAAAAACTTTAAAAATGCATCAGAGACATAAATATAAAATGTGAAATTATAAAACCTTTTTAAGAAAACAAAAAGGAAATTTTTATAACTTTGGATTGGATAAAAATTTCTTAGGACACAAAAAGAATAGAGCATAAAAGAAGAAAAAATAATAGAACAAACTTCATTATAAATGACTTACTAAATAGAAACCTGAAATTTTTATTTAAAAATTTTCTGTAAAAAGTTTAATCTAGAATGAAATATGGGTGAGAAAAATCTGAAATGATTTTGAAATTAATAGTTAAAATGTAGAGGAGTGGATTTTGAAAATATTTTTTAACTTATATTTTCTATTTTAGATTGTTTTGACTGGCATATTGGAGCAAGTTGTAAATTGTAGGGATGCTTTGGCTCAAGAATATCTCATGGAGTGTATTATTCAGGTAAGTGAGAACTTTTTTTTAAGAACAATCTCTAATATAAATTTTAAATCAAGTTTATCAGAATGAAGGGCATTAAAAGATAATCATCTTTAAGTTGATTTTATTTCAGTGATGTAATGATTCAGTATTAGAAAAATCTTCCTATAATTCACAATAGTAATACAATAGTAATAGATGAGAAAAATCATATAATTATCTATAGTTTGACTTATTAAAGTTTTAAAAACTATTTTTGTTAAAAGCAACTTTTGAATAAACTAGTCATTAAGTATGTTTTTTTATCATGATTAATGAAGACTATTGAAATAAAGAATAATTGGTGATCCAATTTTAGTGATATTAAAAAAATAAAGCTACAATTATTGGCTCACCCTGGAGGCTTAGTGGTTAAATCCATAGGCATAGCCCTCATAAATCCCAAGGACCCAGGTTCTAGATCTAGGGAGAGGGAGAAGGGGCAACGAAGATAGACAACAAAATAAAAACAAACGCTGCTGCTGCTTTTTTCCTGCCTGTCTCCTCACTTCCATTCCTGCTTGTACCTTTCTTTAAAACAAAACAAAATCTGGCATGTTCAGGTGGAGCAGCAGTTAGGTCATTTGCCTCCAAAGGAGCAAGCCTCATACCCTGAGTTGAGTCCTGGGCCTGGGGGCAAACGTCCAGTGTGAACAACTAAATAAAAATAATTAAAATGCTTCTTCCTCTTCGCTCTTCCTGCCTGCCTGCCTATTCACCTTCATTCCTGCCTGTATCTTTCCTTTAAACAAAGAAAGCTACAATTACTAAAACACTGGTCTGACAAATTAATAGACATAAGAACTGATGAGAAAATCAAATTTCATTAAATGATGTTGTTGGGATACTTAGGTAGCCATTTGAAAAAAATGTGTATCCCTATATCTCTCTCTTCACTAGATAAGTTCCATATGATTTTAACATTTTAATGTAGAACTCATAAAAGTTCTATAAAAAACATGGGGAAATTTTTTTAAATCTCAATATATTGAAGGTATTTTAAAGTATGATTTAAAATCCAGAAGCAATAAGGAAAAGATATGTACATTTTCATGTACATAGAGCAAAATATTTTACAAAGTCAAAGAAAAACGAAAAAACTGGAGAAAATATTTGCAATTCACATAAAAGGGCCTTGATTCAACAACTATAATGGTGAGCAATCCACTGAAAAATTAAGCAGAGAAAAACAGGACCAGATCTTCACAAGAAATGGACTGTAAAGACTTACGCATATAAAATGAAACTTTCCTCTTAAGAGAATCGCAATTTAAAATCACATTTAGACATCTTTTATCTTTCACTCTGACAAACATTAAAAAATTTAAAAGTTGACCAAATTAAAACCAATCCTCATATACTTTTGCGATAGCATTTCTTGGTATAAGCAAAAACCCAAAGCACTTAAATGGACATCAGTAGAAGACTGGTTCACTTATACAATGGAAAATGGGAGTGGTAGAGCTGTGTGTAGTATATGCTTTGCCATCTGTGTAAATACGAATATATGTGAGCAAATATGCATATATGTATTTTAGGGTTTTTGTTTTTTTAAGCAAAATTTCAGGCAGGAAGAGAGAAGAGAATAAACATTTTATTTAGTTGTTCATCTTGGTTGTGTGTCATGTCTCTCCTCCCCTCCTCCCTCTTCCCGCCCCAGAATGCAAAGCTGGGTCCTTGGTATGTTTGTGAACTATTGGCCTGGGTGTGCCTATTTATTTATTCTTTTGAGGGAAGGAAGGAAGAGGAGGAGGAAGCACTTTTATACATTTATGTATTTTTGTTCTGTGTCCCTTTTCCCGCTCTCTACCCCTTGAGCTTTGCATGATCCACCCCCTAGCTATTGGGTCTGAGACAACTAAACTTGAGCCATCAAGGCGTGCCTCTTTTTATTTTTTTTTAATTTTTTTTTCATTGTTATGTGCTTTTTATGAGACTAAATTTGTACCTCAGTTTGAATAGACTTCATATCACACCAACTACCAGAGTACTAGTGCCCTTTACCACCCACCACTGTATTAACTCCTTCCTTCTCTTATTTTCTCTCTCCCCGCCCACTAAATCCCACCCCAAACAGTGTGTTACATCCTGTAAATTTTGAGATTTGTCTCTTCTTTTGTTTTGTTTTCTATTCTACATAGAAGTGAAACTATCCTGTGCTTCTCTTTTTCTTTTTATTTCTGGCTTATTTCATGTAGCATAATCACCTCCAGTTCCATTCAGGTTATTTCAGAGATACAGTTTCATCTTTTTAAATAGCTATATAGATTCTGTTGAGTCTATACCATGGCTTCTTTTGTCTAGTTATCTGTTGATACACATTTGAGTTGTTTTCATGTCTTGGCTATGGTGAATTGTGCTGTACGAACATGGCTTATGTATGTGCGTTTCTAATTAGTGTTGTTTTGATTCTTTGAGTATATGCTTAGAAGTGGGATTGCTGAATCAAATAGTAGATCCATCTTTATTTTTTTGAGGAATCTCCATTCTGTTTCCCAAAGAGGTTACACTAGTTTACATTTCTACCAACAGTAGGAGAATTGCTTTTTGTCTATACCCTTGCCAACCGTTGTTTCTAGTCTTTTAGATAAAGGCCATTCTCACTGGTGTGAGATGGTATCTTACTGTGCTTTTATTTGCATTTCTCTGAGTGATGTAGAGCATTTTTTCATATGTCTGTACACTGTATGTCTTCTCTAGAAAGGTATTAATTCAACTCTACTGCCCATTTTGAGTGGGTCATTTGCTTTTTGTTGTTTAGGTACATAAGTTCTTTACATATTTTGGAGATTAATCTCTTCTCTGATTTAATGGGTTGCCTTTTTGTTTTAGTGCTCATTTGTTTTACTTTACAGAAACATTTTAGTTTGATATCTCAATTTAGTTTGACTTTAGTTTCCTTTGCTATAGGTCACTTTTTCAAAGACTTCTGAGATTGATGTGGAGTGCTTTTCCTACATTTTCTGTGTTACAATTTCAAGTCTTATGTTCTGATTGTTGATCCGCTTTGAGTTAATTTTTGTGTATGATGCTAACAAGTAATTAATTTCTTTTTTTTTTAAAGGGGGGAGAGGGGGGCAGGCGGTAGATGTCCTGTTTTCCCAGCACAATTTTTTGAATAGACTTCCCTTCTTTCATTGTATGCTCTTAGCTCCTTTGTCATAGATTAACTGCCCATATAAGTATAATTTTATTTCTGGGCTCTCAGTTTCATGCTATTGGATTATGTGTCTGTTTTTGTTACACAATATATTTTGATGACAGTCCCTCAGTAGTATACATTGAAGTTGAAGAGTGTGATTCCTCCATTTTTCTTTCTTTTTTTCTCTGAGAGTAACTTTGTCTATTTGAGTTCTTTTTTGGTTCCATATGAACTTAGTATTCTTTGTTCAATTTTCTTAAATGTGTTCTCTATGATTTTGATAAGAATTCCATTAAATCGGTGCATTGCTTTGGCAAGATGGCCATTTAACTGTATTGATTCTTCCAATCTATGAGCATGGGCTATTCTCCCATTTCTTTGTGTCTGTTATCTTCTATTTCTTCTTTTCAGTGTCTTGTAGTTTTTCATGTGTTATTCTTTTACATTGATAAATGTATTCCAAGTGTGAGCATTTTTGTTGCTTTTGTGGCTGGAATTTCTTGTTCTTCCAGTTCGTTTACATAGAGAAATGCTATTGATTTTTGTGTTTTTTATACTCTCCCAATTTGCTATGTCTATTGTTTCTAAAAGTTTTTTGTTTTTTTTGTTTTTTTTTTGTTTTTTGTGGAATCTTTTGGGTTTTCTAAGTATAATACCTTGTCATCTGCAAATTACGGTTTTGTTTTTTTTTTTCAATTTGGATCCCTTTAATGTTCATTTCATGCCTTATTGCTCTGGCCAGGACTTCCAGAACTATGGTGAGTAGTAGGAGTGGAATGGGCATGTTTGTCTTGTTTCAGATCTTAGCTTTCATTTTTTCATCATTGAATGTGATGTTAATTGTGGATTTCTCTATATATATGACTTTCATTATGTTAAGGTGTATGCCTTCTATTCCAAATTTTAGTAGTTTTGGAAGGTTGTAGAAAGTTCTAGAAATATGTCCATTTTTTTCAAGACTGGCTTATTTGTTGGCATATAAGTATTCATAGTAATCTCTTATGATCCTTTGTGATTCTTTGATCTTTATGATCCTGCAATGTCTATTGTAATCTCCCCTCTTCATTTCTGTTTTTTTTTTTTTTTTTTTTTAAGGAAAAGTACAGGCAAGAATGAATGTGAGCAGGCAGGTAGGCAGGAAGAGAGAGAAGGAAGAAGCATTCTGTTTATTTAGTTGTTCCTCTCAGCCCCCAGATATGAATCCAGTTCTTGAAATATATAAGGACTACACTCTTTGCTGAAGGCCGCAGACCTAACCACTTTCTCCACCAGGGCACGCCTCACTTCTGGTTCTTGTTATTAGTTTTTCTCTTTTTTTCTTCATGAGTCTGGCTAAAGGTCTATCAGTTTTGTTTATTTTTTCAGAGGACCAGCTCTTGGTTTCATTGATCTTTTGAATGGTCTTCTTGTTTTGGTTCTCATTTATTTTTGCTTTAATTGTTATTATCCTTCAACTGATATTTTGGTTTCGTTTGTTCTTTTTCTAGTCCCTTCATGTGTATCATTAGATATTTAGTATGAGATATATCTTAGTTTATGACATGTACTTAATATGCTATTAACTTTCTTCTTAGAACTATTTTTCCTGCATCTCATATGTTTTGGTAATTCATCTCTTCATTTTACTTTTTTCCAGATAATTTTAATTTTGTCTTTAAAGAAGCATGTTGTTTAATCACATCTTTGTGGTTTTTCCAGTTTTGTTTCTCTGGTTCATTTCTAGTTTCATACCCTAGTGGGTTAGAAAAGATGTTTTCTATAATTTCAATTTTGCTAAATTTACTGACTTGTTTTACACCCCAGGATATGGTCTATCCTTGTTTCATGTGCACTTGAAAAGAATGTGAAATCTTTTTATAAAGGTAGAATGTTCAATGTGTGCCCTATTTCATTTTTTAAGGGGACTTAACCTTTCATTACTTTTCATTTTTTTGAAAAAATTTTTGATGAATAATAACCTTTCCTTTCTCCTTTAATAACTTCATCATTGTTATATTGCTATGTTTTTCCCCTCCAAAATATAGAAAGGCATAACCTAAGTTTTCTAGGTCTTATTGATTTTGGTTTAATTGTTGGTGTACTTTGGTTAGTGGGATATTCCTGTCTAAGCTTAGGTTTAGAGGTTCAAAGTAATGTATTTGAATTTATTTTCATAAAATTAAAATGATTTTTTCACAAATATGAACCTTAAATATCATGTATAAATCCAGAACATAATATTAAATATTTTACTTATGATAGTTGATTATGATTTCATTTTCAGGTTTTCCCTGATGAATTTCACCTTCAAACTTTGAATCCATTTCTTCGGGCTTGTGCTGAGTTACACCAAAACGTGAATGTGAAAAACATAATCATCGCTTTAATTGATAGGTAAGAACTTCTAGCAGTAGGCGGAGATGTGTATCTAGGGAATAATGAATTTAAAAATTTTTGTGAATTCTGTTAAATCTTTATTAATTATTTTGATTTAATTACACTATAAATACTTTAGTTCTGTAAGTGTGTGTATCTCTCAGGTGTACCTCTAGACATGAAAGAGGTTTAGCTTTTAATTGTACAGGAGGAATGGCAATAATATTTTAATCTATACATTTAATTAGCATTTAAAGATATTATCAGACTGATCTTTTATTGAAGAAACATTTCATTGTATTATATAGGTTTAAGGTATATATAGTAAGTCAACGTATTTATATAATACATCAAGTTCATCACTATTTCAGTTTCTCCTTCACTTTAAAATTAATCCCCTTTGCCATTTGCTCACCCACTCTTCCCCTTCTCATCCTGCAACCGTTGATTTGCTTTCTTTTTTTGACTAAAAGTCTATTGTTTGAGTTAGTTCATTTTTAAAGTCTATTTTTGTCTAGTTTATTCATTTTCTTGGTATCTCTATACATCACTTATAAGTGATTCATACTATGTCTGCCTTTCTTCTTCTGGCTTATCTCTAACTATAATTCTCTCCAGGTCCATCCATGTTGGTGCAAATGGCAGGATTTCATCTTGATAGCTGAGTAGTATTCCATTGTATGTTTATGTGTATGTGTACATGTATATATATACACATCTTCTTTATCTGCTCATCCGTCAGTGAGCACTTAAGTTGTTTCCATCTCTTGTCCATTGTAAATAATGCCACAGTGAACATGGGGGTGCATATATCTCTGTGACTTAATGTTGTGTTTTTAAAGTAAATACCCAGTAGAGGAATAACTGGATCATAATATGATTTCCATTCTCTCTCTCTCTCTTATTTTTTAAAGAAAAGATGCAGGAATGAAGGAGTCAAGCAGGCAGGAAGAGAGGAGGAAGAAACTTTTTATTTTATTTTTATTTATTTAGTTGTTCACTCTGATTGTCTCTCCCCACAACCTCTCTTACATGGCTTGCACTCCTTGGAGGCAATTGACTTTCTACTATTCCTCCAGGGCACGCCTTTTCTCAGGTTTTCAAGGAATCTTCATACTGTTTTCCATAATGGTTATACCATTTTACACTCCTGCCAGCAGTGTAAGAATCCTCTTTTTCTTCGTCCCCTGCAGCACTTGTTTCCAGTCTTTTGAATAATAACCATTCTCACAGGTATAAGGTGACATCTCATTGTCATTTGCAGCTTCATTTCCCTAATGACAAGAGAGGTAGATCATCTTTTCATGTGCCTATTGGCCATCTGTATGTCTGCTTTAGAAAATTGTCTGTTTAGCTCATCTGCCAATTTTTTATTGGATTATTAGTTTTTTGTTGTTGTTGAGATTCATTTAAATATAACAAAGATCCCCAAGAGCAAATTTATTTTTTATTTTTTAAAGAAAAGGTGCAGTTTCAGTAGTGAAGCAGACAGGAAGAGAAAGAAGGAAAGAAACATTTATGTATTTGTTCATCTTGGTTGCTCCCCCCCAAAACCCCAGAACATGAATCCAGGTCCTTGGGATGTGTGTGGTGGGTGCCTGCTGGAGGTGGTGGACTAAACTTAAACTGTTAAACCACCAGGTTGTGCCAAAAATCTGTTTTTCAATATGATGGAAGTTATCTTTTGTGATAACTTTTGGAGTCTTTTTTTTTTTTTTTTAATCAAGTATAGCCATAAGATATAGATGATTAAAAATATCCAGGTAATTATTTTGCTATATCATATTTTTAAAGAAGAATTTTCAAGTATTAAATATGTTTTAATAAATTCCCATTGCTTTAACTTTACTTCTTTAACCATTGGTCCTAGCTAAAAGCATAAACTTGGTCTTTTATTATGGCACTAATGAGTAGTGCATGTTTGGCAACCATACTGGGTGCTAGTGTGTAATGTATGTCTACATGTAATAGTACACATCCTTGACATTATGAAACCATAAACCCAACTGAAGATTTATTTCTACAGGTGCTGTCTGAATTTTTTTTAAATTTGAATTACTAATTTTACTTATAAAAATTTATGTGGTGGGATTCTCCAAATTATTAGCTCAGTTCTGGGCAGCAAAAATTGTATGTTTATGAGCATACTCTTAATGAAAGGTAATAGCAGTATTTTCCTATTCAGGTGTAATGTCACTTAGCCTTCCTTGTCAGTAGTGATTCTTCTGTTCATTATATAGTGTGGCTCCAGTTGTAAACATGATGAGTAATGATAATGGAACAGACATTATTTTGAACAACTAAGATGTGGAACATAGTTAAAATTATTAGCTACTGCTTTTGGAATTGTATTCTAAACTTTAGTGAAAATACTGTGTCTTAAAATAGACTACTTTTTCTGTTTTAGAGATTATTTTCTATAATCAGTTGAATACATTTGTCACTTTAATGCATTTCTACCCATATCTACTTTAGACGTCAAAGAATTTGCTATATTTGCCTGTGGAAAAATCTACTTATATGTGGTATAAAGTAAGAATTGCAGTGAAATAAGACATTACTGGCAAACAAATTTAGCTAACGATCAATGCAGTTTACAGCGAATCTAGGGAATGATCAGATACATACCACGCCCTTTTCAAAGTTCTAGGAGAAATATGCTTGTAGAAAATCAGAAAAGCATAAAAAGGAAAATATCTCCTATCACCCCATTACTCAGATCCCTGTATCTTTGTAAATAAATAAAGATTTTTTTTTCAGATTAGCTTTGTTTGCTCACCGTGAAGATGGACCTGGAATCCCAGCAGATATTAAACTTTTTGACATATTTTCACAGCAGGTGGCTACAGTAATACAGGTTTGTGTGGCTTTCTCTTGAGTTCTCAAAACTTTGAATCTCTCAGCTAGTGGATCTATTTGTAATTGTTTAAAATAAATTCTGTGATTTTCTCCACATTCCAGTCTAGACAAGACATGCCTTCAGAGGATGTTGTATCTTTACAAGTTTCTCTCATTAATCTTGCTATGAAATGTTACCCTGATCGTGTAGACTATGTTGATAAAGTTCTAGAAACAACAGTGGAAATATTCAATAAGCTCAACCTTGAACAGTAAGTCAGAGTTCCTTTTTTGTAACCTTATGAGTTATAATGTACTTTTTGCCCCAGATTTGTTTTCTTTCTCAGTTGCATTTTGAAATGTTTTCTTATTTTAAACATTTATTATATTAATGTACGTGGTACTAATCAGGGCTGAAAATGGCAACCAGTTACTTGGTTGTATACAGGAATCAAATCCAGGATCAGTGTCTCAATTCAGTCTCCTTTGTATATTTAATAAATTAGTAAGGAAACTATGTCAAGCAATAGTTCCATAAGAAGTGGGCTCCTAACAGTTGAATCAATTGTGAAAAGTTAGGAAAATACACATACGCAGTGAAAAAGATATCTATCTATGTATATTTTAAGATGCGGAAATTAAATTGGTTTAAAGAATTTTTCTGTTTTGAGCTTTGATTTTGATGCCATCTCAGAAAGTATTAATATTCTTTTGTCTACATGGAGTTTACTTTATATGCTGTTTGAGATCTGCAGCATCCTCTAGTGGCCACTGTGGATAATTCTTATCCTGTTGTCTTTTCCCCTCACTTTTCCTTCACTGCTTCTGAACATGGTGTCAAACTAACCACCCCCCAGCTGCCATGTATTATTTATAATTTTACCTCACGTAATTGTTCTCCATCTCTTCCAGTGGTTTAATTGCATCAGGAAGATTTCATCTTTTCATTTTCTTTTTTTAAATTCACTTCCATTTTTTTGTGAACTGAGAAACATTCCCTGTCTTGAATGATAAATGTGAGAAAAAATTAAATGTCTATGTCTTCACCCACTTGATGAGTTTTAAAGTAAAATTAGATGAAATACTTAGAAAGCTCAACGTCTAAATGTTTTATAAATACCTAGTTATTCATTAATTTCCATACAATTTTCCTATAAACTGCTCCCTTCAGTGCAGCCTGTTTTTTCTTAGTCACCAATATCTGATAGTTTGTGTTTTCCTTCTTTGTGAAATTGCTGGTTTTGCTGGATTTTTCTTCTTATTTTCATCATGAGTATGCAATACTTACTGGCTGCATTTAGGAACCTAGCTACCACTTAAAAGTTTCCTTAAGACTGTCAAATTATAAGCAATCATTTTAATTCTAGCTATACAACCTGTTCATGAGTTAGAGACTATTATATCTTATTTTATGTCAATAGAATACTAATAGAAGAATGAATGTATCCTCTTGGAAGGAAGTCATTGGAGTATTTTGGGGTGTTGATTCCTTTGACCCATTTCCTTTTATATACAAATGAAAATTTTAAGTTATTTTATAAAAAGTGCTATTTGTGATGTAAGAAGTTTATTTTATTCATTAAAGACCTGCTGTTTTTCTTTTTCTAGTATTGCTACCAGTAGTGCAGTTTCAAAAGAACTCACCAGACTTTTGAAGATACCTGTAGACACTTACAACAATATTTTAACAGTCTTGAAATTAAAACATTTTCACCCACTCTTTGAGTACTTTGACTATGAGTCCAGAAAGAGCATGAGTTGTTATGTACTTAGTAACGTTCTGGATTATAACACAGAAATTGTCTCTCAAGACCAGGTAAGAGAATACCAACATGACATTAGAAAACATAACATTATAGCTATAATTTTATACTTTGAGACAGGCACGTGAGATGGGAGGGTCATTTAATACTAAAAAAGGTGTCATTGTCTTTGTATAAGTTAGAAAACTGAAACTATATAAAGAAGAAACTATGAAACAATTATAGCACCACCAGAAAGGCAATAGCCACTATTAATTAACACTTGGTTCATCTCGTCAGACTTTTGTCTATATGTCTGTCAACATTTTTTACACTTGCTTACAAAAAAAGAATTCTATTAATGATACTGTTTTGTAAACTTTACACAATTAGAAACATTTTTGACAATGACTTTATATACTGATGGTTTCACTTCAGTGCATTTGTGTCTCCCCTGTTACAGGTGGATTCCATAATGAATTTGGTATCCACATTGATTCAGGATCAGCCAGATCAACCTGTAGAAGACCCTGATCCAGAAGACTTTGCTGATGAGCAGAGCCTTGTGGGCAGATTCATTCATCTTCTGAGGTCTGAGGACCCTGATCAGCAGTACTTGGTATATCCCTTCAACCACTTCTAGTGAAATCACATTTAGATGTGCGTCAAATGATCTAATGCAGTTTGTTTCCTAGAAGGGTTTTTTTTGTTGTTGCTTTTTTAAAGGAAAGGTGCAGACAGAAATGAAGGCAAATAGGCAGGAAGAAAAGGAGGATGCTTCTTACCTTTATTATATTTTTACTTAGTTGTTCACACTGATTGTTTCTCCCAGACCTGGGACTCAAACCTGCTTGTATGTGACTTGGTCCTTTGGAGGCAATTGACCTAACTGCTGCTCCACCAGGGCTCTCTGTCCTAGGTTTTGAAAGAATTGCAACTTAATGAGAAATTAAGTAGCATCCATGGACTTTATATACAAACATATAATTGAAAACTTTTGGAACTTATGAGGAACGGGTTGATTGCTCTAGTTTCTTTTAGGGTAAATTTATGTCCTCAATTTATTTGCTACTCCATGTTTATTTCTATGGATTAGGCTCTCTTTACCTGCCTTGATGTAATGACCTTGTGTCAGAATTTCAGTTTTCAGAGTGCAAGCCTGAGGACAGGAGCACCAGCTGCCCTGCCCTAGGGGCATTAGGCTACAAGCTTGGCGGGGTTAGTAATAGCCCCAGGTGGGGGAGGAGCTACTATTTTGCAGATATCTGAAGTCTCTTGCAGTCCTCCGGAGAGAGCTGCTGTAGAGTAACAGAAAACTCCACCAACTGTTTTTACAGGAAAGCTTTACTCAGCTGTCTGTGTTAGGGTTGCAGGCTCTGGCTGCACTCCAGGCAGTGATGCGCTTTTAGGCTCGAGAACTGTAACCACAAGAACGAAATATTCTACCACTGCAAACAATGCTGACAGTGGAGGGGCAGGGATTTCAACCTCCAACCATAATCCAACAAAGTATCTACTGGTGATGATACCACACAGACAAGAGAACCTGGGAGGGTACCTAGTAGTATCCCTTCTCATTGGAATGCTGTCCTTTCATATTCCTCCTACTAAAGTTTTTAGTTCAAACAAATGAAAACCCTTCAGTTAGTCTGTGCACGCTTCATCTGTTGGCTCCCCTTGCTCTCTGTCCTGTGTTATTCTCAGAGTCCTCTTGTTCTCCAAAGAAACACTCTCTTTTCCACACCAGAATGTACCTTCTCCCCTCTTGGTATAGTTGGTAGGTGTAGGGGCAGCAATGTGGAAGTAAAACTTGCTGTTCCTGGGAAGAGGTTGTGTATCACTGGTATTCCTCCGTCCTTGGGCCACAGTTTCCAGGTAGCATTCCTGGTGATACCATGTCTCAGCTTTTTCTTACCCTCTCTGTTGTATTCTGTTACTTTTCCTTGTGGAGATAGCAAATCCTGAGTTCTCAAGGTGTATTTTTCATCTAGATGGAGTTCTGTTTTGTTTGTGGGGAGGATAGGTGAGCTCAAGATTATTAGTCCATTTTGACTGAAGTCCCAAGAACAGCTTTCTTTGAGAATGCCCTGACTTTCTTAATTTTTTATGGTTGACATCTTGTACTCCTTCATAATCAGTGTGACAAAGAAGCTGATTTCTGTTGGTAATGTAATTGTACTTAGTGACAAACATTCTGGACATTAGTATCATATTGCACTGTGTCGCTGTGTGAGCTGTACGTCATGACTGATTCGTTATTCAAATATTTAATCCCTTATTTTTCTGTGTCACACATGTCACAAACATGCCTACATTTGTTTTTATTTTTTGTTGCATACCAAATGTAGTAGTTAAGTAGTAGGTCTTCCACATGTGGCCAATTGGTCATACCCATGTACAGGGAGGCCTTCAAGGTGAGGATCGTTAGCTTTGACTTCCCCAAGGGGGAAGTACATTTTCATCCATCTACCATATCAGAAATTTTGTAACCTGAATATTGTGTTACACATATTTCAAAGGATTTCGTGAATTCTTTAGGTTTTTCCGAAACTAGACTAGTTGTTTTGTTTGAAACATTTTTATTTATTTGTTGATTTTGGGTCTCCGCAAGTACCAGGTCATAAGCCTGAGTTCTTGGGCTTTACATGATCTCTGCTATACCCCAGTTGCCAGCGTAACACCTAAGCCACCAGGATGTGCCTACACAGGCTCTTTGAAAGTGTGTTACTATTTCTTGTGACTTAAATGGTCTTAATAGCTGTCTGAATTAGGAGGCCTAATATACCTACAATAAGCCTAGAGTTATTTTTATGTTATTATAATAATAGCCAACATTTACTAAGAACATATCTTATGTCAGACTGGTAATCCCTCTTGTGTTGTTTGATCTTCCCAACAACCCTAAGAGAAATATATTACCCCCTTTTTAAATGAAACTTAGAGCTAAGAGAAGGTAAATAATTTGTTCGGGTTCAACACAGGTAGTATTAGAATCTGCTTTTATAAATATAAACCTTTCTTTAAAGTTTGCACTCCTTCTCAGCATGGTATACTTTGTACATGTAATGTTATACATGAAAATATGTTTAAATCATTCTCTGACCCTGACCAGCTAGACAGGTTATACAACCTCTCTGAATCTCAGGCTTCCCAATTTGTGAAATAGGGTTAGTACCTTTCTATAATTGTGATAACTTGGTGAGAAAAGAACCAAAAAACCTGAAACATTGTGTGTATTAAAAAAATCGTACCCATGATGGTAATTAAGCACCCATTTAATTTTATAAATAATTAATCTTAGTATGGAAAAGATTAATGCTTTGGGGGCATTTTATTCAGATTTTAAACACAGCACGAAAACATTTTGGAGCTGGTGGAAATCAACGGATTCGCTTCACATTACCACCTTTGGTATTTGCAGCTTACCAGTTGGCTTTTCGCTACAAAGAGAATTCTAAAGTGGTAGGTTTACTTTTAAGTATGTCACTACTTTTTTCCCTTTTTTATTCTCTCTGTATATGTGTGTTTGTTTTTTATTATAGAAAATTTCAAATCTCCAGAAATAGACAAACCCAATTTCAGTAACTCAGTTCATTACTCATTCTAAGTTAAGTGTTCTTAACAGTGATTTCAGTAGATTATATAGTGGTGAGGGATCACATAGAAATACCTAGAAATGAAAGATTAAAATAGTTTAAATTTATGCTAGGAGTTTTTCCTATATTTAAAGATCACTGTGGAACTTAAGTTTATTATTAAATTGGCTTAGAATGCCTTAGTTTTTTTTACGAATGATTTTATTTTCTCGGAATCTCTTTAAAGTACCAATTCTAAAGTGATATAGTAATTTCGTCCAGAGGTTGCAGGTACATACAGGTGTAAGATCTAATTCAGATTAAAGACCAGCATTGCATAATCACTGTTCTCTAAGTATATAATTGAGTTTTATAAATTGTATGCATTTTTAATGATCTTATTCTTTTTACAAACAGAATCATGGCTTGGGTTCAGTAGTTTAGTTTTATAGGAAATAACTCAATCTAATATACTTGAAAGTTGGAAAGTCAGGTTTATGTTAAGGAACAAACCTTAGTAAACTTAATTTTCTGCTACTGGGAAAACAAGATTTATTTGGTAGACCTACTGGTATGACCTAGCAGCTATTGACCAGTTTTTATTAGAATAGTCTCTTATTTAGTCTCCTTTCCAACCAACTTTTTCATGTATAGGTATTTGTGAATGTGACAATAAAAATAGCAACATTTACTTACTATGTACCATGTACTGTACCAAAGACTATATGCTATATACACATTTAACCCTTGTACCAAGTGTATGACTGCAGTCCTCTTTTAAAAATAAAAAATTGATTTCTTTAACAAGAAGAAATTTGGGTAGACAAATAGGACATATCACTAGTAATTGCAACAGTGAACCTTTTTAGAAGTCAAATTGGTAAAGAAGAAAAAAAAGATTCAGCAATAATAATTATGATGAAAATTCATTCTCATAGTAATAGTGAGAATGTGAATTACTTCAGTTTATTTAGAAAACTCTGACAAATGTAACTAGAACCTTGAAACATTCAATAATTACATTTCTAATAATTTGTACTAAGAAAATAAAGGATTTAATAAAGTTTCATATATATATATACCATTCATTATATTTTATATTATTACCAAAAGAGAATATGTAAGTAAATTAAGCTCTATTGTTTATGGAATATTTTCTAGTTGTTAATTTTACTTCAAATAACTTTTAGTTTCATGAGAAAAATTATTATAACAAAAGAAGTCAAAGAAAATATTAGGTGCACATTATATGTTGTATGAGCCTAATATAACTTTTTTAAGGAAAAGTGCAGGCAAGAATGAAGGTGAGTAGGCAGGCAAAAAGACAGAGGCTGAAGAAGCACTTTATTTTCATTTAGTTGTTCGCCCCACCCCTGATTCTTGAACCTGGGACCTTTGGATGTATGTGGGACTGCTCCACAGGATATGCTAGATCGCTAGGCCGCCAGGACACACCCAAATTTAACTCTTTTAAGTGAGCTACTTTAAAGAAGAAAATAAACTACACACAAAGATCTGAGTTACATTTGCCTAATAAAAGGATGGCTTAAATTAACATCAGATTGTTATTTTTGCTGGGTGGGAGATTTAGGGATGAGTATAATTTTTTAAGTTCTCTTGTATGTTTTCCTAACTTTGTCCAATTTGGGAACATTTTGTTTTTCTGATGAGAGAGAACAATACCAAATACATAAAATTGCAAAACTAGTAACCTCAAATGGCTTTGAGGTAGCAAGTAATTGTGCTTGACTTATTTGTGTGGTCCATAAATGAAACAGAGGGAAGATACAGGGACCAAAGCTGAACTTTACGGTTTCCACAGTTATGTCTAGCGAAGTTTTACACAAAATGAACATTCTTGAGTGAGTTATCTTGAAAGTAATTTAAGATAATTTAAACTTTTTTTTTCTGTTTTAGGATGACAAATGGGAAAAGAAATGCCAGAAGATTTTTTCGTTTGCTCACCAGACTATCAGTGCTTTGATCAAAGCAGAACTGGCAGAATTACCCTTAAGACTTTTTCTTCAAGGGGCTCTAGCTGCTGGAGAAATTGGTTTTGAAAATCATGAAACAGTAGCATATGAGTTTATGTCTCAGGTGATGATCTGTTCTTTCTGGGTTCTCAGTTTTGCTGTGTTTCATTACCTGTCTATAACTATGGTGGTAACAAACATGGATTTTCTCTTCACTGAATATGTAACTACCCTTTCCCTACCTTCTTGAAACTTAATACTGTAGTCATATTGACTAGTTTGGAGCTGGAAAATTGATGGGTTACTGGGTCTAATGAGATTTACAATTTCCAAGTAGGTCATGGTGAAAGTTTTTCATAGGAGTAAAATTTTCCTTTGTTAATAAGTTTTGGGAACCTCGGACTAAACAAAGTTAAAACAACACTTTGTTGAAATTTGTCAGCAACTTTAATATGTCAGCTGTGCCTGTGCCTCTAAGAGAGAGCATAACACTTTCAAAAGGAGCTGACTGCAGAATGTCTTACAGGATAAACACTTGGCAGCAAGTATTTTGGGAAATGTTCTAGTAGATGATTGGTCCCTAAAGGTCTTTGTGTCCATCAGGCATTTTCTCTTTATGAAGATGAAATCAGTGATTCCAAAGCGCAGCTGGCTGCCATCACCTTGATCATTGGTACTTTTGAGAGGATGAAGTGCTTCAGTGAAGAGAATCATGAACCCTTGAGGACTCAGTGTGCACTTGCTGCATCCAAACTTCTGAAAAAACCTGATCAGGGCCGAGCTGTGAGCACCTGTGCTCATCTCTTCTGGTCTGGCAGAAACACAGACAAAAATGGGGAGGAGGTAAGGGAGCATTCCTGTTACAGGAGAGAGGGGACCTTTAGCAGGGAAGGACTGCTATGCCTTGTGCCCTAGAAGTTAAAACATGTGGAGTGCTTAGAAACCTGACAAAGAAAATTGCTTTTTTTGTTAAAAGAAATGAAATTGACAATAATAGACTTTAGAGTTATATCCTGTGCTGAAGCCTCCATTTTGAGGATACTGTGTAACATAGCAAATTCATACTACTACTTTAAAAAAACAACATAATATATAAACACAACTATATAGAACAAATAATATATTTAGTTTAAAATATAGCTGTGTACTTTTTAAAAATTAAGATTTACGTTTGTTACATACTTTTAAAACATGAAAGAACACTCTAGCATTGCATTATTTCCTTGTGTGAAATGGGACATTTGTGAATCATCACCACCACCACCCTCTCACCTTTTTTTAAATTTTAGCTTCATGGCGGCAAGAGGGTAATGGAATGCTTGAAGAAAGCTCTCAAAATAGCAAACCAGTGCATGGACCCTTCTCTGCAAGTACAACTTTTTATAGAAATTCTGAACAGATATATCTATTTTTATGAAAAAGAAAATGATGCGGTAAGTGAACTAGTAAACTGTTGTTAGTGAACTAATAATTTCCCTTCTTGCTCTTAGGAGTTGGGATATATACAAAAGTTTGTCATTCTGATAACTTTCTTTTTATTTATAAGGGTCAGAGTGCAGAAGCTACCTACTGGTTTCTTTTCTATCTGTATAAAATCCTTTCTATCTGTATAGATGGTGTATCTCTAACGGAAGAACTCATTATGTGCAAGAAAATTCTCATTTTTAGGAATATTCTGACAAATATAAAATAATTTACAAATACTAAGTAGACTGATAAGTCATACAAGTTTAGAATAATTTGTAAATTCATTTTCCTTTGAGCAGTACAGTATTGATCAATATTTATAGGTTAAATAAAATTTTGCTTTTGTTCTACTGGCTTTGTAATTTTTATTAAGATTTCTTTAATGAATAGCCAGCAGGTGCTGCTCAGACCAGGAATTATGTTTTCATTTCTCTTTTTTTCATAGTTACTCTGGTAATTGATGAGTATGCTTCTCAAAACATTTTTATTATCTTTTATTTCTTATGGTACATGCTTGATGGTGAAATTGTGCATATTCTTTTTTAGGTTACCATTCAGGTTTTGAACCAGCTTATCCAAAAGATTCGAGAAGACCTCCCAAATCTTGAGTCCAGTGAAGAAACAGAGCAGATTAACAAACATTTTCATAACACACTGGAGCATTTGCGCTTGAGACGGGAATCACCAGAATCTGAGGGGCCAATTTATGAAGGTCTTGTCCTTTAAAAAGGAAACAGACTCACCATACTCCTTTCCATGTACATCCAATAAGGGTTTTATTATACTAGGTTTCCCTTTCATAGATTGTGCCTTTCAGAAATGCTGAGGTAGGTTTCCCGTTTCTTACCTGTGATGTGTTTTACCCAGCACCTCTGAACGCTCACCTTCAGGACCTTAATAAAGTTATTCACTTTACAAGTGTTCAGGTCTGTCTGATCACGCAAAGTAGCATGATTGATCTGCTATTTAAAATTCCTGTGATCGGTTTAAGAAAACAAAAACAGCAACAACAAACACTTATCTTGGCTACTAATGAAACGCTCTTCCTTCTTGTTATTATTTTTTTCATTGTTGATTCATTACTTGGGAATACTAACCCATAAGTGTCTGTCTCTTTGTTCTCTTGTCCAATTTGAGATCAGTTTAGAGGAAAGAAATACTGTGTGTGAAATTCAGCTTGGGCTTCTCCCAAAATGCTAAGATAAGGCCATGTGTAATATTTTCCCTAAAACTAGAGTATATTAATGCATGTTTGAGAATTTTAAAACATCATGGTCAAAAGCATAAGCTATATTTTGCATATTTGGACTCCATCCATTAAGAAGTTGTGTTGTCCTCTGGACATATTTATCAAAATAATTTTGTTCTAAATAGTATAAAATAGAAAATTTGTGATCTTTATAATTTATGTATAACCTTCATTGTAAATTTAGGGGGAAATGCATCATATGATTATCATGATTTTTTTTTTTTTTTTTGCACCAGTGAAACAATAAAGTTGCTATTAACAATTTCTGCCTTTTTCCTTTTATACCTTCTTGATTCATAATAGGAACAAATAGAATGCCTTTGACATTTAATAGACATTCTTATGTTCACAGCGCTCACTTCTTCAACTTTTTTTTTTAATATTTATTGAGGTATCTTTTATATACAAAATCAAATCCATATATGTAGCTTCCCCATTCCTTAAATATATGCCAACACACCCTGCCCATCACCAAATTACCAAAAATTCTTCATCATTGTCCATTGGACCCCATCACCACTTGCCCCTACACCCCACCCTGTTTCCTACTCATAGCCTCAATTCTGCCCAAGGGTTGGCTTTGTTTCTTTATATTCCACATGAGTGAGATCATTTGGTATTTGTCTTTCTCCTGATTTACTTCACTTAGTATAAACCCTCTGGTTTCCATCCATGTTGTCACAAATGAGAGTATTCTTTTTTTTAAGGTCTATATAGTATCCCATTGTGTACCACATCTTTATCCATTCATCTGACAATAAGCACTAGATAATTCTTGACTATTATATAAATAATGCTGCAATACATGAGTGTACATACAGCTCTGCGAATTAGTGTTTCTGTGTCTTTTGGGTAAATACCCAGAAGTGGAATCATGGACTTGTATGGGATTTCTATTCCCAATTTTTTAAGGACTCTAAGGGTTGCGCCATTTTGCACTCCCACCAACTTTGCATCCTCATCAACATTTGTTGTTTCCAAAATTTTCTAATACTGCTAGCCAATCTCATGAGCGTAGGTGATATTTCAATATCATTTTGATTTGCATCTCCCTAACGAGTAAGAACATCTTTTCATAATGTCTTGTGGCCATCTGTATGTATGCGGAGAAATGTCTAGCCAGTTGTGCTCATTTTTTGATTGGGTGGTTTGACTTTCTGCTGTTGAGTTTTATGAGTTCTTTGTATATTTTGGACATTGAGCTCTTGTTTGATATATGGAATGCAAACATGTTCTAGTCAGTAGGTTGTCTTTTTGGGGTTCTTTTATTTATTTATTTATTTATTTATTTTTAAGGAAAGGTACAGGCAGGAATGAAGGAAAGTAGGCAGGCAGGCAGGAAGAAAGAGGAGGAAGAAGTGCTTTATTTAGTCATTCACACTGTTGTTCCGCTGAGAGTCAGTACCTTAGGATGTCTGTAGACCACTAGGCCACCAGGGCACACACTCTTTTTGTTTTGGTGATGATTTCTTTCACTGCACAGAAACCTTGTAATTTGAGGAAGTCCCAATTGTTTGTTTTTGTTTTTGTTTCCCTTGCCACTGGAGTTGAGTCCCCAAAGGCCTCCTAACACTGATGTCATGTTGCCTATGTTATCTATAAATATTTTATGGTTTCTGGCCTTAATGTTCGAATCTCTAGTCAACTTCAAATTAATTTTTGTGTATTATATTACAGCATGATCTATTGTCATTCTTTTTATATGTGCCTGTCTGGTTTTCCCAGCCCCATTTATTGAAAGTACTTTCATTTCTCTATTGTATGCTCTTAGCTCCTTTTTCATAAGTTAACCGACCATAGATGTGTAAGTCTATCTCTGGTGATTCATTTCTATTTCACTGGTCTGTGTCTCTGTTATTATTGCCATACCATAGAGTTTTGATCATTATCGCTTTGTAGTATAGTTCAGTATCTGGGAGTGTGATACCTCTAGTTTTGTTCTTTTTTGCTCAGGATTGCTATGGCTTTTCAGGGTCTTTTGTTATTCCATTCAAAAATAAATATTTTTTTTTAGTTCTATTTCCTTAATGGGGATTGCATTAAACCTGTATATTGCTTTAGATAAGATGATCATTTTAACAATGTTGATTCTTCCCAGCCGTGAACAGGGGATATCTTTCTATCTCTTTGTAAAACTTCCTCTATTTCTTTTAATAAGGACTTACAGTTCTCATTGTACAAATCTTTTACCTCCTTTATTGAGTATATTCCAAGATACTTAATTTCTTTTGTAATTGGGATAGTTTTCTTGATTTCATTCTCTTCTATAATATTGTTTGCATATAAAAATGCAACTGATTTTTGTGTATTGATTTTGTAACCTGCCACTATTCATTAATTCTAGTAGTTTTTGATGGAGTTTTTAGGGTTTTCTACATATGCTATCATGTCATCTGCAGATAGTGGTAGTTTTACTTAATCCTTTCCAATTTGGGTTCCTTTTATTTCTTCTTTTCTGATTGCTCTAAATCTTGCACAATGTCTAATAGTAGTGATGAGAGTGGACAACCTTGTCTTGTTCCTGATCTTAGAGGAAATGTTTTCAGTTTTTCACCATTTAGCATGATATTGACTGTGGGTTTATCACATATGGCCTTTATTATGTTGAATATGTACTTCTTTCCCAATTTCATGTGAAGTTTTTATCATAAATGAGTACTGAATCTTGTCAAAAGTTTTCTTTGCATCTGTTGATACGATCATGATTTTTCTCCTTGTTCATATTGATGCAGTGTATTACAGTAATAGACTTAAGTGTGTTGATCTATCCTTGCATCAGGATAAATTGTATTTGATCATGATGGATGGTCCTATTAATGTATTCCATTTGCTAATGTTTGCATCGATGTTCATTATAGATTGGTCTATAATATTCTTTCTTGATGACTTTATCAGCTTTTGATATCCGTGTAATGTTAACTTCATAGAAAGTAGAAGTGTTCTGTTTTTCAGATTTTTTGTATGAGTTTGAGAAAATAGGTATTCTCTGAAAGTTTGATAAAACTCACTAGTAAAGCAGGCTGATCCTGGCCTTTCATTTTTGGAGAAAATTTTTATTATCTCTTTAATTGCCTTGTGATATTTCTTTCCATTACTTCCTGATTCAGTCTTGGTATGTTTCTTAAAATTTGTCCAACTCTTCAAGATTGTCCAATTTATTGGTATGTAACTATTCATAGTAGTCTCTTATGATGTTTTGTATTTCTGAGATACCCGTTGTAACTTCTCTTTCATTTCCACTTCTAGTTATGAGAGTTTTATCTTTTTTTCTTAGTCTGGATAAAGGTTTGTCAATTTTGTTTATTTGTTCAAAGAACCAGCTTTTTGTTTCACTAATCTTCTGGATTGCCTTTTTTGTTTCTATTTTATTTGTTTCAGCTCCAATTTTTATTATTTCCTTCCTTCTACCGAACTTTGGTTTCATTTGTTCTTTTTATAGTTGTAGGGTTAGATTGTCTAGTTGCGATTTTTCTTCTTAAAGTAGGCTTGGTTTGCAATAAACTTCCCTCAGTACTGCTTTTGCTGAATTCCATATGTTCTGGTAGCTCATTTCTTCATTCTCGTTTGTCTCCCAGGTACCTTTTTTTTTTTTTAAAGGCAAGGTACAGGAAGGAATGAAAGTGAATAGGCAGGCAGGCAGAAAGAGAGAGGAAGAAGAAGCATTTTATTTATTTCATATAGTTCAACTTGGTTGCTCTGCCTGGCCTGGGTCTTGAACCAGCATTCCCCACATACTTTTTAAATTCTCCTCTGATACTCTCTTTCACCCAAGAGTCAATCATAAGTGTATTGTTTAGCTTCCATATATTTTGGAATCTTCCAGCTTTCTCTTTGTGGTCGATTTCTAGTTTTAAGTCATTGTGATTGGAAAAGATGCTTGGTATTATTTCAGTTTTTGTAAATTTGTTGAATCTTGTTTTGTTTCACAACATATTGTCTATTCTTGAGAATGTTCCATGAGCACTTGAGAAAAATGTGAATTCTGCAATCACTTGATGAAGTGTTCAGTGTGTATTTATTAAACTCATCGGTTCAAATTTGTCCTTTAACACTGTTGTTTCCCTGATTTCTGTTTGGTTGATCTGTCCATTGTTGTAAGTGGGGTGTTGAAGTCTCCTACTATTATTTTGTTGCTGTCATTGTGTCTCTTTAGTACCGTTAATAATTACTCTTTGTAGTTTGATGCTCCTTCATTTGGTGCATATATATTAATAAGCATTATGTTTTCTTGCTGAATTGACTCCTTAATTATTATATAATGCCCAACCCTGTCTTTTGTTATCTCCTTTAGTTGGAAGTCTATTTTATTTGATATAAGTAAGGCTGTCCCTGCTTGCTTGCTTTTTTTTTTTCTGGTTACCATTTAATTGTAAGATTGTCTTCCAACTTTGAATCTTTGTTTATCTCTTGAATATAGATGAGCTTCCTGAACACAGCAAAAGGTTGGGTTATATTTTTTTATCTACTCGACCACTCTATCTTTTTATTGGTGAGTTCAATCCATTGATTTTTTAGAGTAATTATTGATATATAACTGTTCATTGCCATTTTGTTCATTGTTTTATGGGTGTTGCAAGTAGTACCTTTGTTCTCTCTCTTCTTAGGCGAATTGAATGCTACTATGTTCTAATGGGTTTCCCTTTTTGTTTCCTTCTTAGTTTTTTCCCTGGAGATATGTTTTGAAGTTACCCTGGGATTTCAATAGACATTTCTATGCTTATATCCTGTTTTATACTAACAAATCTTGAGCTCATTCTAACCATTCACATTTTTATACTCCTCCCTACTTTTTGCATTTTGATGACTTGCTACTTTTAAGTGGGGTTGCTTTATATTTTAAAGGACTTCTTTTAGGATTTTTTTGTAAAGCTGGTGATGAATTCTTTTAACTTTTTCTTGTCTGAAAAGCTCACATTCTTTCAATTCTAAATGATAATCTAGCAGGGTAAAGTATCCTTGGTTGGAAGGTCTTTCAGCACTTTGAATATATCTTGCCATTCCCTCCTGGCCTGTAAAGTTTCAGCTGAAAAATCCTCTGACAGTCTTATGGGGGCTCCTTTGAATGTAACTTTGTTTTCTCTAGCTGTTTTTAAGATTCTTTATCCTAGATTTTTTTTGCATTTATTTTTAAAGGAAAGGTGTAGGCAGGAATGAAGGCAAATAGAGGCAGTCAGGCAGGAAGAAAGAAGAGAAAGAAACATTTTATTTATTTTATATAGTTGTTCAGCTTGGTTTCTCTCCTGGCTGGGGTCATGAACCAGGGTCCCTGGGATGTACGTGTACTGTGTCTGGTGGGTTTAGCTGTTTAGCCACCAGGGCGTGCCCTTATTTTTGACATTTTAGTATGTCTTGGTTTAGGTCTGTTTGGGTTTTTTTTTGTTTGGAATTCTTTGAGCTTCCTAGGTCTGGAGGTCTGCTTCCTTCCTCAGGTTAGGGGAATTCTCAGCTGTTATTTCTTTGAATACAGTTTCTGCACCCTTCTCTCTGCTTTCTCCCTTCTGGGAACCTTCTGATACGAATGCTATTCTTCTTGATGTTATCCCATAGGCCTAGGGATTTCCCATAAGCTGTCTTCATTTTATTTAATTATTTTTTCTCATTGATGGTCTGCTTGAGTGTATTCCACTGCCCTATATTCTGATTCACTGTTCTATTGGAGGCATCTTCACACCTACTGTTGAGTCATTTGTGTTCTTTAGTTCAGCTGTTCTGTTCTTTAATTCTATGAATTCTGTTTAGAACTGCCTCATATCTTCTCTTTCTTTGTTGTTCTCGCTTTATTATTTTCCTGATTTCCGGGAGTTTCATTATCACATTTGTATTGATGTCTGCATGAGATAGTTTTACCTAAGTCTGTTGCATTCAGATTTTCTCCTGGGGTTTTGTTTAGATCCATTATTTCATGTACATTTCTCTGTCTGATCTGTTTAGCATTCTATGTCTGTTTCTATGGTTTAGATGTCTGTTGTAAAGGTCTGGTGTTTGATTTTGAATTGTACACAATAGACCTGGATCTTGAACACTGGACTTCCTTTAGTTGTGTGATCTCAGCACTGCGGATTTATTGAAGCTCTGAAGTGAGCCCCTTGTTGAGGCCTGAGAGTCCAGCCTACAGGTTTGGAATTGGAGTAGGGAATGCAGAGCTTTCTCCCAGAGCACTGGCTTGAACAATAAAATTCACAGCAGGAGTCCCAAGAGTTGTGGCTCCATAGCAGCAAACTACAATCCCAACACAGCCCACAGACCAGAAGTAGCTGGCAACTATTATTAGTAGTCTACCCTTCCTTCTGAAAGTCCCTTAATCTCCAGAGAAGTGGCAGTCCCAGCAAGGGGCAGTCAGCATGCCCTGAGGCCTGGGGATGGAATTTCAGGAAGTACCAAGCATATTGGTATTTTGCTGTAGCCACAGACTGGTGGGAGCTGCTCTTTTTGATGGAGCCCTTCCAGTTAATTTCCCTCTGAGAGGAATAGAAAGGAATGCTCCTTGCCAGGAAGCGGCCTATTTGCTTTGGTGCTGCTTGGCCTGGCTAGCTGTCACTGGCTACCTGACACTGATAGGCAATGGAAAGTGCTGGCAGCTCTGCGCCACTGTGCCTAATGGTGGAGGGGACAGAGGCTTTCCCCCAGTGACTTTCACCTAATGGTGGCCTTCTGTGCCGTTTTCTTGCCTAAGTGGTGTCTCCGTTTCCTGGGGCACTAGTCCTCTTTTCCACTCCATGCCAAGGTCCCTGGCTCAGTGACTGCAGGCCAGCTCAGGAGCGCTCACTGCAGGAGCAAGAGTTTCACCAAACTTTCCCTGCTGCCCCTATGTCTCAGAACACAGTGGTGTAGGCCCTAGACACATCAGCTTCTCCTACATTTTATGGAGGTATATGTCCTCTGTGGGTTCTAGTCCCATTTCTTTTCACAGACTGCAGTAGCCAAATAGGTATTTTCTGAGTTGTGCTGTGGGGAGGAGGGAGCATGATATCTTAACAATCTGCTGTCTTGGAACTGGATCAGCTTGTTCAACTTTTATTGAACAAGATACTATTTTTCAGTCATATTTATCCATTTTCTGTCCTTAGCCTTACCCTGCTTGCCACCATGTAATCTCCCAAAGGCTCACCACCTGTATTAGTTACCTATTGTGTAACAAATTATCCCCACACTTGGTGTCCTAAAAAGGTTTATTTCACAGGTCTCTGGATCAGAAATTCAGGGATTTAGTTGATAGTTCTGGTTCAGGATATCCCAGGGGGGTATAATCAAGATTTTGACTTTGGGTTGCAGTAACCTGAAGATTTGATTGGGACTGTCTTCCTAGCTTAGTCATTTGGTTTTATCCAGATCCTTCTGTTCCTCTCCTTGTGGGCTTATACTCACAACATAACAGCTGGCTTCTCCAAAGTGAGCGATCCGATAGCAAGGAGGAAACGATGCCTTTTTACAGCCTAGCCTTTGAAGTGATAAACTTGTCATTTTTGTCTTGTTCTGTTTTTTGGGAGTTGCCAAGTTGAGTCCATAGTTAAGCCTTAAAGACTTACAAAGAACTTATGGACATTTTTAAATGAACACATCACTTACTGCTCTTACTGATAGATATATATCATTCACTAGGTGGTGTGATCTGAATATTTGTCTTCCAACCCCCAAATTCGTGCGTCAAAAACCTAACCCCTAAATATGATGGTATTAAGAGGTGGAGCCTTTGAGAAGTGCCTAAATCATAACGGTAGAGTCTTCATGAATGGGATTAGTTATAAAAGAGGCCCCAGAACGCTTGCTCACCCCCTGTGCAACATGAGGATGCAGAGGTTGGCAGTCGTTAACTTTGAAAAAGACCCTTACCCAACCATTAGACAGCCTCCAGAACTGTGGGTAATTTCTATTGTTTATACGCTACGTCTCCCTCCTTCCTTTATAGCAGCCTGAATGTAAGACATTCGGTTTTATAAGAAATGTTTCTTAAGTAATGGAATTAGTACCATTATAATCTATCAGGTATGTTGTCTTCTGTGGGAACTATTAGTTCAGCAAATCCCTTTTGTACTTGGCAGATGTTAATTTCCCCTGTATAAACCTGATTATGGAATAGAAGATGATGTGTCCATTTTATTTACATTCTGTGAGTACAGCTGGCAAAGTAAAGACATGATAAAGAGAATACTTGAGTTAATGCTCAAGAGAGGATGGATGGTAAAATAATTCCAGTACAGGTTGTAAGGTATTCATGTTTTCGATAGAGGTGAGAAACCAGATTTAAAAGATAAAGCAAAATTTTGCTTATGTCACAGTTTTTTAAAAGAAAAGTGCAGGCAGGAATGAAGGAAAGGAGGCAGGCAGGCAGGAAGAGAGGAGGAGGAAGCATATTCATTTTTATTTTTTATTCAGTTGTTCACACCGGTTGTTTTCCCCCAGACCCAGCACTGGAACCCAGGATTATGTGGCTTACTCCTTCGGAGGCAGCTGACACCACACTGTTCTACTAGGGTGTGCCTAGTTTCCTTTATTGACCATAAATTGAACACCTATCTTATATCAGACACAGTGACTAGGTATAATGGTGAACAAGATATGGCCCCTAGCTTTGAGAATTTTGGCCGGTGTTAAGACGAACCAGCAGTTAAAAATTATGTGAGAATATGCCAAGGAGAACATAGAAAGGCTTTGGAGGTTAGGGCTGTTGGGAAAAGACTGGAGGTGCGGGGGGGTGTTGTATGACTCCTCAGGGAATTTTAAGTTCCATTGCCTACCTGTCTAGCTTTTTGAGGCTAATGATTGACCTGCAGTTCCATGTTTTGTAGCTAGAGCCATGCTATCAGAGAGTGATCCATGAACTGAAGGCAAGTTAAACTCTTTCCGCTCTATAGTGAGACAAAAGAAAAATGGACTAAGCATTTACTAACCTGTTTATAGCAATTTGGAATTTTATGTCTATTGAATCTACTAAAAAATAATTGAGGCTTGTTTTGTATGTATGCTGCCTTGTTTTTTCTACTAACATTTATTGCATCTTACCCAAATTTGTTCTTAATAGATTTAATGGGTAACAGAGGACTTAGGGAAATATTTGTGGTATATAAGTTGTTAAGGCAATCTGATAAAGGGGGCATTTCTGTCATGTACATATGAGGGTGGATCTTGGCTTTTCCAGGACACAGCAGTTTGGTGAACACTTCTCTGAAATTCACATGGCAGAGAGTACAGAACAGGGTTGATAAGTGCTGGATGTATATCCCCTGGTGGGCAGCTCAGATGATCATGAGCAAAGTGTAGGGAGTCTAGCACAGGCCAAACACAAACACAATGGCCACTCACTCACCCTGAGTCGCAGGTGACTAGCCTCAGTGATGTCAAGGTCTGGCTGCTCTGGGAACTGAACCACTCGCTGGTCCTGTAGTGACTAAACAGCATGCTACTTTGGCTCCAATGTCAGCTGCAGAGGCAGTAAATCTTGAGTCCCAGGGCATCCAAGGATAGTCCTTTGTGCCTGAGGGAAGAGGCCCTGATCAATCCACTGCTCCTCCCTTCAGCTGTTTTAACAAAATAATGCTATTTTCTCTCTTTTTTCTCCCCTGAAAGCTAATCTCCCAAGTTGTTTTAGCTGGGGACTGTTTCTGAATGTTGAGAGATGCTCCAGTTGAAGTAAGTGATGCTGAGAAAGGAGGTGAATTCAATGATGAGGGCTCTCATCAGGAAGCACCAGATGGAGAAGAACTCAGCATAGCACTCCCTCTGAGGCAGGATGCTCTTTTTGACCACATATTCCCAGTAGATGATGTCAGTCCCGTTGAAGAGGAACACTGCCACTCATACCAGTGCCATCTTAAAGATGGCATTTCTGGCCATGTTCCTCTGAGCTCTGTAAGTCAGCTGCAGGGAAACAGCAGGGGCCAGTAAGGAAAGGTTGAGGCAGCTTACTCACTCAGGACGGTAATTGTTAAGACAGCCAGCATTATTCTTTCACTTATAAGAGCATACACCTTTAATACCTGCCAGAACACATATGCGTTACATACAAAATTCACTCACAGCCACAGGTGCAGCAGCGTTGTGAGGCACTACACCTCTTCCAACTTTAAGCGCATCCCTGTAACTTGATGTGCTCGTTTCAGTATTTTACTCAACCAATTTAGTCTCCACTACTGTTCCTGTAAGTGGCACTATGTCTCAGGGGCTAAGAGCAGTGGTTCTGTCTGGAGTCAGCTGGCTTCAATTCAAATGCCTATCACTTGGCTAGCTGCTTATGCCAGGCAACTTACCTTTGTGTGCCTCCATTTCTTCATGGCTAAAATGGTACACTTTTACTGCACCAGTTAATAACAGGGTTGTCAAGGCCAGATGTATAGCAAGCTCTTGGATATAATTCAAGTAAAGTTCTTAGAACAATGTCTGACTTGAAACATTAGCTATCATTACTGGGTATATCTGTAAAGGCAGAAACATTAAATAGAAAATCTTGACTTTGTGTGTGTGTGTATATCTTTCGTATGTAGAAAATGTTCTGAGATGGTGAGAGATACCTAGAGATATTAAAGACTGTCTACAAAGATCTGGGAGATGAACATTTTCCCCCAGCTGGGTGCCAGACTGCAGACCCTTTCCACATGTGTTACTGGAGAACACCCAGCTGTCCACATGAGTCAATGCAGAACATTTACTACTGTGCTTAGAGATTTTCCTGTATCTGCCTGCAGCATTCCCAAAGGCTTTAATTCAAAGCACCATGAGAGGACCTCAGGAGAGTGAACCCACACAATGCTTACCCTGAGTTCCTGGAAATTTAGAAAATGCCTCTTTCGACCACATTTGTAGCTAGGAAATGATTTTGGTTGAATACAGTTGGAATATAAGAAAAAGTAATCGAAGAAAGGGACGAGCTGGGCTGGAGTCAAGATGAAAGGCACTGGGTCTCATTCTCAGCTGTACCTTATAGTCATATATAATATTTTTTAAAAAGCCAAACCTGGGCTCTACACCTAGCCCATTAAATAGGTACTAAAACTTTCCCAAGTGGGTTGAGGACTGTAGTGAAAAAGACTGTGTGGGTGCCAGAGTGGACTTAGCGATGACCCTGCTTGAGAAGGGCAGTGAAGAGTTCAAAGCTTGTTGCTCTTTTCTCGTTTTCTGTCAGGAACATAGAATACCTATACTTGTATAAGGACTTTTTTTTTTTTAAGCCTAAAGGAAAGTTCTTTTCTCTTCTTGCTTTCAACTCTGACTTAAGTCTCTCCTCTACCCCTCCTGATGAATTCCTTTGGGCCTCATAATCCCCATTTTCAAAATGGGGGTCCAGAAAATTTAGTTTCTACTTATCTTAGAGGATAAGCAGACTTTTGGGCCAATTAAGAGCCCCATGAGTTTTCTGACACTTGCTAATAGAAATTAGACGGCGGTCACACAGAGCCTTAAACAAGACTTTTACTGAGGTTCCACAAAGGGAGAAACCCAGGCCACAGAATCCGAAGCTGCTCAGGTGGCGTTACATCTTTTAAGCAGTTCTTCAGCCAGTCAAAGGCCCATTGGGTAACTCTCTGCTGCAGTCAAGTCAGTGATTGATTGTAATCGCTGACTGGAGCATCTAGTACTGCAGTTGTTCTCTTGTTCCAAAAGTGCCTGAAACAAAATGGTGAAGACACAGGTTACTCAACATCCCCTTTCCCTCATGTCCAGCCTAGTGGTCTGCAGATTCGGAACTTGTCATCACAAATGGACTCTAGGAGGGAAGTGCTCAGGGTCATGCTATGGGGTGACAGATTGGTTAGGCACTGGTAATGTCAGCGAGTGGTTAGATTCCCCAGCTTAAGCTGAAACTCAGTTACAGGCAGTTACAGATTTCCCACGTCAGGGGCCAGGAGCCCTTATTCTAGTTGTGCCTCCCAGTGGCTCCTGCCTTGCTTTTCCTTCTGTGACCCTCAGGAAAGGGAACGGTAGCTGCACGCACATCATACAGCAAGAGCATCAGTGATCATCACTATAAGAAGGAACTCAGTAAGGAGGTTCCCATTGCAATGAGTAGTCAAGAATTTCTAAAGTCAGAAAAGATTTTACTTAAAAGAGGAGAGGGGAGTCCTCCTGCTTCTGGCTTTTATTCCATCCTTCTCAGGTGAAAATTAGCCAAAGGGCTTTTAACCCCTCATTTTCCTGAGAAGAAAAGATGCACAGAGATGCGGTGATGTGCCAAGGTCACACGATGTGTTAAGTGGCTAAATCAAAACTGGAATCCAGGTCTCCTGAGCTAGTCTAAAAGGTGAGTGACTTGTCACTTGTGATGGTGCAGGCAAACCTTGCTGTCAACCCTGGAGATACTGAGGCAGTCACCTACTCAGAAGAGGGGACCCGTCCCACCAGCAATGTTCAGGGAGAAGCAGCCGTAAACTCTTACCAGGGAGGGCAAGAAGCTACTCAGCACCCATGTCACCTTTCCTCAAAGGTGGGCCTCGAATTTGGACTTTTGATCTTATTTCCAGAAGAGATTATGCTTATATTAAACCAGCAAATATACCTAGCACTGAACCTATCCTTGAACAAGGATGATTTAGGGAGAAGACAAGCACAGACTTAGTGAGGCGGGAAAGGGGTGGCCAGCGAGGGGCAGGACTGCTCTTTCAGTGGTGACCAAGGAAGGCCTCTCTGAGGTAGTGACAGATGAGCAGAGGCCTGGGGACTTCAGGGTGAGCCTAAGCAGAGTGAGAACAAGGGGAAAGATAAAGGTATCTTGCTAGGACTTTAGATTTGCCTTCCATTCCTGATCATATCCATGACCACAACACCTATGATATCCTACATAATGACAAATCCTGTGAAAGGCCCTGTAATTGTTTAATTTGCTAAATGTAAATATTTAAAGATCTCAATACTATAGCCTGACTTTACCATCTTTTTCTTTTCTTTCTGAATGTGTGGAGTCCTAAAAAATCTATGCAAGTGGTGTGGTGGGTTTCTCTAGACCAGCAGTCCAGCAATTCCAAACCCGACTGTGCCCCGGCCGCCACCCACGACTGCGGGTTGGTGTAGTGCCTCTGCCCTTCTTTCCGCCCCGGCGACAGAGATGAACTTGCATCCGATGCTGAAGACCCAGGTGGTGCACACGGGTCACCAGCTACAGCTTAATACAGCTCCTCCCGAATTTCCACTCCCGCTCCGGACGAGGCGCGCAGCGGGACACAGTGGGGCGTGGGAGCCCGGATTCCCGAGCGAGACCCCAGTGCTTGGCGATCCCCGTTCCAGGGCTGCTCCAAGGCCGCACTCACCCACCAGCAGGAGAATACAGGTTGCGGCCCACTACGAAGGCCACCAGGACCAGCTCGCTTTCGTGGCCGAAAGCGAAGAGAACCGAGAAGGGGCAGGCATGCAGCTCCCGCTCGGGTCAGACCCCAGTCCCCGCCGCTAGGCTAGCCCGCCGCCTTGCGCACCGGCCGGTCCTTAGCCGAGACGCCGCCGCGCGGCTGGCGAATGGGCGGGAGGCTGGAAGGGCGGAGGACTGACCGCAGGGAGCAGGGGCGGGCGCGGGGCGGAGCGGGATCGAGGGAGGGGCGGGAGGGGCGGAGCCCGAGCCGAGGGGCGGAGCCCGAGCCGAGGGGCGGAGCCCGAGCCGAGGGGCGGAGCCCGAGCCGAGGGGCGGAGCCCGAGCCGAGGGGCGGAGCCCGAGCCGAGGGGCGGAGCCCGAGCCGAGGGGCGGAGCCCGAGCCGAGGGGCGGGGAAGAGCCGGCGGCTGGGCAAGGTCTGGCTGCTGGTTACCAAAATGGGGAGAAAAGAGTTCTCAGCTCCAACTAGGCGCTCAATCATCTCTAGCCGTCCGAGCAAGTTGTTATCCTTTTCCCAAATAGAAAGTTTTATTTTATTTGTACCCTAAAAGTAGTATGTGCACTTCTTAAAAACAGCAATACTCAAACAATACAGAAGAGTATGTAGTAGATGTAAAATTTTCTACCATAATTCTTCCCAAATGTGCCCGCTTAGAACATTTTAATTTAAATCCTTCCAGGCTTCAGGCCCTTTCCCCCTTAACTTTTACCTCTCTCACGGTATTAGACAGATTTAAAAAAAAAAAAAAATTGGTTCTGACATCCTAATGTTTTACAATCTGATTTTACTCCTCTCAAAATAAAAAATAAAAATAAAAAAATTCGGAAGTTTCCCCACATCTTTATGGAATATAGATCACCATTGTTGTCATCGTTTTGCCTTGTGTGCGTGAGAGCAGTTGATCAGTCTGGATGAACAGCTAGCAGTTGTTTCTATGTTTTGGTTGCTCATGCATCTTTCTTTCATAATGTCCTCAGGACAAATTAATGGCAGCAGAATTTCTAGGATACAGGAATGCCGGGTTCCTAATTGCAGTTTGCCCTCCAGTTTGCCCTCCTCTAATTTACAACAGAACCAGCAATCTCAAAAAGTTCACGAGTAGTGACAGTTTGATTTCCTTACTTCTTGCTCCAACACCTGTTTCTTTAGCATAGAAAGTCCTTCTCTGGGGAATTGACTCAATGTAGACCACCAGTCAGGGCCATTGGACCATAGATTTGGGATGGGGGAGAACTGACCTTCTCCCCAGAGGGAGTATTGGCCCCTAAGATTGTGGGGAGCATTTGATGGTGGTGGTAAGGGTTACCTGCTAAGAAGCTGCTCCTTAACACTCTTATGTAGATTGGGTAGAATCTGCCAGGTGGCTGTCCTTTGGTATGGGAGGGGAGGGGAGGGGAGAGGCAGGAGGAGGACTGAGTGTGTGTGTGTACAGATTACTGCAGTTGAAGTTGCTTTATCCATCTAGTTTGCTCCAGGGATGGCAAAAGCCACCCAGTGTCATGGATGCAAGTTCTTGAACCACAGGGCAGATCTTGGGCACCATTTTGTGCAGTGACTCTCAAATTTCTGGAACTACAACTTATATAGGAATTACTGTTTACATTATAACCCAGTGTGTACATACACACACACACACACACACACACACACACACACGACATGTGCATGTGTACACATATCAGTGAAGAAAATGCTGAACAAAAACAATGATTGTCCTTAGTATGATGCATTTTGATACTTTTGGTTCTAATCTATGGTTTATTAGTTTTTAATGCATGTCGTGATCCACTACATTTATTTCATGATGCTCAGCTGGCTCTCAACTTTTATTTGAGAAGGTTATGTAACTGAATTCTTCCTTTCCTTTTACACTTGGGGAAACAAGGACGGGGAAGAGACTCATTAAGGACATCCCCGGAGTCAGGGCAGAGCAGAGGTGGCGCCAGGATCTTCTGGCTCTAGACTGCACTGACAGTCATAGCCAGTCAGGAGATGATGGTCCCTCTCACAGTGACAATGACACTTTTAGGGCTGGATAGGGAAGAAACAAGTCAGCATTTATCACCTTTGTTGTTTACTAATTGCCTCTTCATGTGCTGAAAAGGTACTTTGGTATTGGTGAAAATGATACTCGAAGCTCTGGTGGGGGGCCTCTCACGCCAGTCAGGAGGTTGGGGATGGGGTCTCATCTAGGGGGCTTGCCAGACTGCCGAGAGCTCACCAGCGCTCACGAGGAGAGCTGATGGAAGGTCAGGTAGAGGGCCACACTGTCACTGTCTTCTGTGTGTAGGAAGACAGGAGAATTGGATCTGCAAGTGTATGGATCACCCTACCCCTCAGTGGCTAGGAGACCAAGCTTAAAAGTCAATCCTTGTTTATCTACGTTTTCTAGATTTGTTTCAGTGGTCCAGACACCACCTGCCCAGGCCTCGGGGATAGGCCCAATGCAAAGAGCCCTTGGGAGGATGCTGCCACCCAGAGTTCCTGGAAAGAAGAGCATCCTGACAGAAACTACTCTTGATCTTTGTCTTCGTTCAACTTGCTGCAGCAGAATACTTCAGACTGGGTTAAACAACAGTTTCTCTCCATTCTGGAGGCTGGGAAATCCAGCATCAAGGTGCTGGCTGATCCAGTGTCTAGCGAAGACATATTTCTGGTGCAGATGGTGGTCTTCTCTTTGTACCTTCATGCAGTGGAGAGAGAAAGAGATCATGTCTTTGTCTTCCTTTTTTTTTTTTTTTTAATAAGGGTATTGATCCTTTATGAGGGCCCCACCCTCATGATCTAATCTAACTCTAACTTCCAAAGGGACCGCTTCCAAATACCTTCACATTGCAGATTAGTGTTTCAATGTATAAATTGTGTAGGGGACAATTTGTCTATAGAGCCAATGGAATTTGCTTTGTTAGGTTTTGGACTTGCTCTGAATTCCTTACCTTTTTCTTCTTTCTGATTGTTTTCGCTTTTGGAATGGGAATAATTATCCTATGCTTGTTCCACCACTGTATTCTAGAAGCAAGCAGCTTGTCTGGCTTCACAAGTTCACAGCTGGAGAGGAATTTGCCTCAGGATGAATTGAATCTCACATTCTCCCTTATGTGATGCAGATAATTTTCAGATGAGACTTTACAGTTGATGCTGGTGGAATAGAGACCAGTAGTGGTCCCTGGCTTCTGGTCTATGGAAATTTATAGCCGCTTGATAGTTTCTATTTTTGTTACTTTATGGACATTTTGAAGTTTTGTTTTCTTTCCTTCTGAGCTGTTCCTTGTACCACCCATTGCTCGAGATTTCTTTAGGGTCAGCCTGCCCTGAGACCACCCAGTTACCCACCTACATCTGCAGGCAGAAGGAAATCTCAGATGCCCTGCATGCATAGTAAGGGCTAATCTGACCAAACTTGCTGGAACTTCTACTTACACAGTTTCTGATTCACAGTGATCTGATGTATCCAAAGAAGAGGAGGCAGGTGAAGGAAGAGGAAGGAAGAGAAGGAAGGTGAAGGCTGAATGAAACATTACATCTTGGGTGGGCTAAAGCCCTCCGTGGAGGATGCCAGCTTAAATATCTTCTCTTCCAACACCTGGTGTGACAGCTGGGAGTCCTGTCCTCTGTACTAATACCCTTACACATAAGCTTTCATTTCTTTCTCTTCGACTCTCACGTGTATACATTCAAAAAATAAATGTTCTCTGAGTCCATCTCTTTGACTCCAATTATTTTTAATTCTCAAGTCAAAGGACCCACAAGAATCTTGGAGGTGTGTAACACTGGATTAAATAAGATGTCTAGGGCTAATCAGGTGGGGTGAATGTTTTGGGGGAGCCAGAGGGTAGATTGTTATGGACTGGATGTGTCTCCATAAGTTAATATATTGAGGCCCTAGCCCTCAATGTGACTATATTTGACAATAGCATCATCAAATTAGTAACTAAGGTCAAATGAAGTCATAAGGGTGCATCCCTGATCAGCTGGGACTGTTTTCTTTATAAGAAGAGGAAGACAGAGGGCAATCTACACCCTCTCCCTCAATAACACAGAGAAAAGGCCATGCGAGGGAGTTAGGGAGCATGCTAGATGTGAGCACTGGGTGGGAGGTCTTAACCAACAAAGTTGTCCTATTAAGAAAAAACACTGAAGACTGCCCTTTCAGAGAGATGCTCTCTAATTCTCTAAAGGTCAGAGACATTTTTCAAACCCTGAGATTCCCCAAATACTTGAGCATGGGCAGATTTGCAGAAGTACAATCCAAAGTAAGCTATGAAGACAATTATTATAAAATAGTATTTTGATTTTGGCTATCCCCAACCCCAGTGGGTTTCACCTAGTGGTTATGGGAAAGAACATGCACAGTAAGAGTTCGGTTATAAAAATCTACCTGTTAATCAGCATGAAGGACAGGAGCAGAATCTGCCCCAGGGGAAAGTATAAGGGAGAATAGGTGGGGAATATAAGCCCCGGGAAGGAATACTCCTGTGCTGTTGTAGCTGCCTGGGTCCACCTGTTCTCTCTGAGGATGTACTATCTCGTTAATAAGCCTGCACTGTTTTCACTTGCAATAAATATTCTTTTGCATATTTGTGCTTTGCTTGAATTGTTTCCTATGGGACACAAGGACCAGAGGTCTACAAATCCAATATGGAATACTTAAAAACTGGGAGAATAAAACAAACGAAAATAAACCATAGTTAGAAGGTCCAAAGGAAAAGAGCCTTCACCAGAAACCAGACTTGACAGCACCTTGATCTTGCCTTCAGAACTGTGAGAAAATAAATTTTGTTTGTGTAAGCCAACCAGGCTGTGGTATTTTGTTTTGGCAGCCTGAGCAGACTAAGACACTGCCCCACCATTACCAGGGCAGGGGGCGGGGGGCAGGTCTCGGTCAAAGTTTGCCCTCTTCAATCTTCACTTTGCTCATGTGTGAAAGGGGATAATAGTGCAGCTTTCAGCACTATCTGAAAATAGAATATTCCTATTTGGTATGATTTGGCAGGTAATTTTTGAGTCTGAGAATGCTCAAATTTTTTCCATATAAATGGTAATAACATTTCTAGATGCCAATGTACCAAATTATATCAGATAGGAATGTTCTACTTTTGGATAGGTGGGGAAACCTGTAGTTGCTATGTCTCATGGTTGTGAGACAGATGAAATAAACATGGAAAGCACATAAGACAGTAGACATGTAGCATGTAGGAAAGCCTTTAGGTAATGGGAGCTCTTACGATCACCATCGCTGAGGCACCTAAAATCCATGGCCCACTTCCTCCTCAGTGCATCTCAGCAGGCTCCCTTTGCTGGATGTTTCCTAGAACATAAGCCCCTTTAGATTTGCTCCAGGAAGGCATAACTGAAAAACCAAATCTAGTACAAAAAAGAAAAGAAAAGCATTGACTGTTTTCAAAGTAGAGGTACAATGACCTTTTTTTATTATTACTTAACAATTTTTTTTTTAATATCCATTTAGCTGTTTACATTGGTTGTTTCACCCTGGACCTAGGACTCAACCCCAGGGGTATGTGACCTGCATCCTTCAAAGGTGATTGACCCAATTGCTACGCCACCAGGTCGCCCTATGATTTTTATTATTGCTATTGTTATTTTGATGTCTGGGCTTCTTGCTTGGCAAATGTGAAGGGAATTGACCTCACTTCCCTGCCAAGCAGTGTGGAACTGGTGCACATAGAATTAGAACAGGGGAGGAACAAGGTAGGGCTGACTTTTCCAGTCCCTGGAATCCCATAAGAATCTGTCCACTCCCTCAGCCCCAAACTGACTCCTTCTGTGTCCTCACTCTTGGGTGTGGCAGTAAAACTGGCTTTAGTAACCGGAGAGACTTGAGTTTGAATCTACTTAATTGGGTGACCTTAAGCAAACTTCAGAACCTCTGAGTCTCATTTGATCACCTGTCAAATGCTGATATCAGTTACTAGCAGCTTTGTTGTAAAAAATATTGGTCAACAGATATGTATTCCATGGCACAGAGCAAATAGGCAACAGATGGCTGCACTTGGAGCAAATTGTTGACTGTGGCCTCCAAGTCTCTGGAGTTGGAGGTAAATCTCTTGAATCTTAGCGCATCTCAGGGAATCTAAGACTTCCTTTTTGTTTCAAGGGTCAATCATATCTGACTCAGAACTCAGTTTCTCTTGACTTTGTGTTGTTTTATGTCTGTGCATCTCACATTGCTATGGGTCACATCAACTCAAATATGAAATTCAGCCCCTTTTTTTGTTTCCCCAAAACCTGACTCAACAAGAGATCCAAAAAGGGTTTACACCACAGAAATACAAATTTAGCAGCTTCAAATGGAGCATAAAACATTCCAAATCTAAATGTCTGCCTGCCAGCCACACCCACCAGCAGATTTTTGTCACACTTCACTCCCCACAGTGCCCCAGCTTTCTCTGGTTCTCTGCCTTCTCTTTCCTGCCCCTCTAAGTGAAATCTGTGTTTTCTTTTTCTCATGATTCTCAGCCTAGACTTCTCTATCCGTCTTCTAGGGTTATGCTGACACTTTTAATACAAGTAGGTTATCAAATTATTTTTGTATTCGTCTCAAGAGAAATTCCAGGGGTACTTGGAAACTTTATATTCCCCTCTTGCACTATTTTTAAAATCTAATTTATTACAGAACGAAGCCAAAATGACTTTTTGTCTACCTAAAAATCCAAGTAACTGAATTAAAAGCCTGTTGATACTAACACGCACTCAGTAGAATGATGGACCCCAATGCAGTTATGCTGTATGTTCACCAGAAATGACCAATTAAAAATGTGTTACAAAAACATCCCATTGATGATATCCACAAAAAAACTGATGAGTAAAGCTAACAAGAAATATGCAAGAATAGCATGAAGGAAAAGTGTCAACTTTATTGAAAATCTTAGACGAACCCCCTTATTTTGCGGGAAGGCTTCTGCAGTGCTATATCAGTGTCCCACTCTAAAAAATCGTTGCCAGAAATCTATTACAATAAAAAAGAAAATGGTCTCTTAGAGCAGAAGAGCTCATCTTTGAGACCACAAGCTGAGTGTGTCCTGTTACTCTATCATATGTCCCTTGGGAAGGTCTGAGATTAGGACCAAAATCTGCCCTACTAGGGCATTATGCCCATGGTGCCAAATGGCAGAAACCCAGCCGACTTAGCAAAAACCAAAAAGAAACTGATCCATATGCATAGCTGAAACATCTAGAAATACTCTTGGGGAGTCTAGCTCCCTCCAGCTGGATCCAGGGGCTCCACCAACGCCATCAAGATCTGCTGCTCTCCTTTCTTCCACGATTTTATTTTGCCTGTCACTAGAAGAGGGATGTGAATTACCATGTCCACAGAGGAGTGAAGATTTCACACCTTCACCACTCACAGGCCACAGTACCTGGCACAGAATAGGCACTCAATATTTGTTGAATGACTGACTGTGGGCTTTGGGTCTCTCAAAGAACTCATGACAGAGTTAGGTGAGTGAGCAAGCAGAGATTTAATTAGAGGGTAAAGGAATGGAGGCGACCAAGGGAGGCCAGACCCTGTCTGCTGTCCCAGTGGTCTGGGTTTTTAATGAAAAAACCCACATGGTGAGGAAGGAGGATGAAGAGAGGGTCATCAGGCCAGGTTTCAGTTCCTGATTGGGCAAGGTGACATTGTCCTTTGAAGTTATTGGTGGGTTTCTTCAACTGTCGCCGCTCCTTTGTTCCTTTGTGCAGAGGGTCTGTCCTGGTCACATACTAATGTGGGACACATCCTACATGTCCGACTCCTCCATGGACTTTCCTTATCGATCCAGATGATTGCATTCCTTTGCTTGGCAGGGTGGCGCCAGGGACAATTCACGGCCCTAATATCTGAATTTTGATCCCTGGCCTAAAGCTTTCCCTTGTGGAGTCCCTGATACTGACCAACACTCTTTGCTTTATAAAGCATTTCCATATAAATGAGCTTGTATAATCTCAGTTAAATGAGGATTGGGGTTATGAAATTTATTTTTTAAATGATGGAATGAAGGCAGGTGAAGATGAGAATTTACCCACTAGCTTCTTTTCCTCCCTCCCTCTCTCTCTCTTTTAGAAGTATTTTATTTATTTATTTGTAGTTTGGTTATTCACACTGGTTGTACCCCCAACCCTACCCCTATGATCTGGGATTTAAACTCAGAGGTATGTGTCTTTCTCCTTCCAGGGAAATTGACCTAATTGCACTCCACTTGGGAGCACCTTTTTTCTCTCTTGGTAAATGTTCTCTTGGTTTATCTTCCCCAGTCCAAAGAAGACTCGTCAGTCCTTTTCATACGGGCTTCATCATATTTTCATGCAGTCTTGGACAGAGAGCCTTTAATGAGCTTGGTATATACAGCCCCATGACCAACAGAAGAGCTAGAGGAGGGAGGGAAATCTTGAATAGCTGTCAGCTTGCCGGTGGAGTGAGTCAACATGCAAGGTCAAGTCTGTCCTAGATCCATGATCTTTGTTAAAGCGCATGTCAGGAGATAATCAGACCTTTCCAGCAAGTTTTTAGATCATGGCATGATGTGATGTGGGATCATTCTTGTCTTAGTCCAATGGTGTAGAATCTATCAGTTGATTATCCAAATAGCCTGTTCTCCAATTTTCTACTTACCACCAGAGTTCACTTCCACCTCAACAGGTGGAAACTTCTAGATACTGTTTTGTAGATGTCTTTTGCAGCTAGAATATTGGCATATGACCTGAACTGGCCAGTGGCATCCTAAGGAAAAATTTTTTTTCATCTATTTGTGGTATTTGCTTCTAGTAAAACTTCTTGGTAGTGCATCTTCACTTTGTCACCTCTCCTTGTTGATGTGGGAAGAGCATTGAAAAGGGAGCGAAGAGATTTTCTTCTTATCTGGATTCTGCAATTGATCCACAAAATGGACTTGGACGAACCCCTGCCCCTTACTGGTCTCCAGTTGCTATCTGGACCACAATGAGGCAGGTGGGTGATATCATTTCCAGGTGTGTCTCAGCCTGCACAAGGTCCAGCTGGCCATGGTGAAGATGCTGAACCTGGTGAGATGAGTGGGAAGATTCTGAAAGGCTTGCAGCAGAGAGGAACATGACTGGACTTCAGTGAGGAGGAATGGTGGGGCTAAGTCTGAGCAGATAGGTGGTTCTGGGTGGGAGGTTCAGGCAGTCAGCTGGTCAGTGGTGAGGCTGCTTTGAGACTCTACTGTTGGGGCAGAGATGGAAAAAGTGGGAGGGTTTGGAATCACACAGTAGGAGAATCCACAGCATTAGGTGCTGGTTTGGCACAGAGGGTGAAGGAGAGGGAGGTGTCAGAAGTAGCTCCTGGGTTCTGGGTTCTGCAGCCATGTGGAAGGGGGTGTCTCTGGCAAGATGGGGAATTCCAGAGGACAGGGTCACATAGGTTCAAGTTTGACTTATATATAATGAACTTGAAGTTCACTGGTGACACTAAGTGGGGTTTTGTCAGTGGGTTGAATAGGTCAGTGCATCCATGCAGAATTTGCTGGCAATGGTGAGGCCATTGCATCTGATTCCAGGAGCAGTGAGGAGCCTTTGGAAAGCTTAACCACAGGGGGACAAGCTTTGAGTTTTGGTATGAGAACGGACTGGAAGAGAGACACTAAGAAGGTGCGGGTACCTCTTGGGAGGTGAAATCACCTTTGAGTACATGGCAAACTCAGTAGGGATGCTAATTGAGACCACTGAGAAAAGAAGAGGGCGGCCTGGCTCCTCATTCTCCTGCAGCCTTGGGCAGCCCCCCGCTTTCTGGATCTGAAAGCCTCCCCACTGAAACCCAGCTCCTTAGTCTGCACTGTCAGGCTTACTCAGGCCTGGGCACCTACGATTGTGGACACCCACACCTGCAGCCCCCCAACTGTGGGGTTCGGTCACTCAAATATAAAGTTAGGTGAGTGAGCAAGCAGAGATTTAGAGGGTAAAGGAATGGAGCCGACCAAGGGAGGTCCAGACCCAGTGTGTTCAGGGTCGCTCCACTTACCAGACAGTGCAGTGAGTAAACAAGTTGGGGCCCATTAGTGGGGAGCAGAGAGACAGGATGGAGCCAGCCAAGGGAGGCTGACTCCATTTCCCTTGCCAGTGGCCTGAGTTTTTAAGGAAAAATTCCGCATGGTGAGGAAAGGGGATGGAGAGAGGTCTGCAGAGCAGGTTTCAGTTTCTGATTGGGCAAGGTGACATTGTCCTTTGAAGTTATTGGTGGTCTTCTTCAACTGGTGTCATTCCTTTGTTTCTTGGTGAAGGCTCTGTCCTGATCATGTACTACACATCACACATGTTGAGCTCGTCCATTGGCTTTCCTTATTGATCTGGCCGCATCCACGCCTGGGTGCTGGAGCCAGAGGCAATTCACTGTCTTCATTGCTGAACTTGAATCCCTGGCTTGCTCTGGTGGGGATTCTAACACCAACCCCAGCCTCTGTCAGGAACAGTTCATGTTTCCATTGCTAGGAAGCTGCAGAAGTATCTCTGTGGGGCCAGGCAGAGACCCTCAAGCTGCTGGGCCCCGGGAGGCAGCAGAGCCCCTTTGTTTGCTTCAAACTCTGGAAGGATCTGTGAGGAGAGAGGCAGGTAGCAGTCTGCAGATGGCAGCTCTGTAATTGTGTGTCTGCACCTCACAGCTCCCAGAGGCCTGCATCTGGGGCATGCTGGGGCCCTGCCAAATCCACACAGAAGGAAATAGATTGCAGAACTGGTTCAGGCTTCAAATCCAGATCCAGAGAGACCAGGGCAGAGAAGGTGAGGCTTGTTAGTCCCCTCTTGTACCTATGGAAGAGCTGGGTGGCCTAGCCTTGCCCAGGGATATAGCCTGAGGTGGGGGTCCCCTGGGTCCCAACACTGACAGTTTATATCAGTGTTGTAGGGCCTGCCTGCCAACTGTTACTGGTCTGAGACAAGATAAGTATAGAAATTAAGTTAGCCTTTAGAAACAGTGTAGAAATTTGACAGTGTAGTAATTTTACTTCTGTGGAATCTAATAATAAAACATGTGGGTTTATGTTTTATAGGTCTTTGTGTTTTTATTTTATTTTTCTGCAATTTACTTTTATGGTATATTACGAAAGTATCAGTCTACAACAAATTGGAAATAAAAGTGAATGTGGTACTTCAGCCCATATAACGTAAACAGCACAGGTCTAGGAAGTCTTAGGTAATTGTGTTCCTTCTCTAGGCATATGAAGGTGATGAGTTTCAAATGAGGAGCATGTTTTCAGGTTTAGGAGAGTTTTTCATTCTGATTCCTCGTTCATTCATCCATCCGTTCATTTAAGAAATGTGTATTATACTAACTTTGTGCAGAATACAATGATGAGAAATACTGAAAGTAGTTTCTTAACCCCGTGACTTACAGTCTGGTGGGAACGGCAGACATGAGAAAACCGGAACAAATATCAGAGTATAGACTGGTAAGTGCAAGGAAGAAAGGGACTAGATCACCAGAGGAAGCTGTCCTACCCTAAGGGTCAGGGAGATTTCCTCAAAAGGGATGACTGAGCTGGAGTCTGAGAGATTGCCGGAGATGATTAGGTAGGGTGTTTGCCTCTCAGGCTCTGTTTCTACATCCTGCTCTCTGGCTAGGAGGGATGACTTCTAGAGTCTGCCTCACCATGCTCTTGCTTCTGACTGGTTTTCGTCAATAGGAGGCACCCCCAGAAGAGTAGAGGGAGCAGTGAAGGGGTGGTATTTATTCCCTTGCTCCCTTCCTGTCTGGAATGGCATTCCTCTGCTTATGACCCCAGCTCCTGGAGCCACCACAGGACTGCAGGAAGCATAACGGACCCAGAGCCCTAGCTCCTGTCTCTGGAATCCATCCCCCCATTACGCCAATACATGGGCTGCTCCAGCCAGTGACTGTGTGTGGTAGGGACACTAAGACATTCCTGGGAGACACAGGGCTCCTCTGATGGTTGATTTTGGCTCAAAGATTCCCTGACAATCTGGACAAAACTTCCTTAGTTTGTATGGCAATTTAGGATGCTTCAACTCAGCCTTCCTTCTGTCTCTTCTTCATTTGGGGTTGGATACCATATCTGATGATTCTGCCATCCTTTGTGTGTTGCCTCCCCATTTTCTGTCATAAGTGTTTCCCCTGATGAAATCCTTGTATATTTAATCTCGTCTTTGGCATCTGCTTCTTGGAAGGCCTGTTTTTGTTGAGAGTCCTTTCACCAGCATCTACCTATAACTACCACAACCCACGAATGGCTTCCTCCTCCTGCCTCCTCAGCCTGGCTGGCACCCTGCTGTTGCTAGTCCCTGGATAGTGTTTCCCTGCCTGCAGATTTTAAAAAGTCCCATCACTAATCTCAATTGAGTTATTGCTATAGACTGAATAGAACGTAGACTGAATGCTTGTGTGGCTCCAAAATTCATGTGTTGAAACCTAATCCCCAATGTGATGGTATTAAGAGGTAGGATTTTTTCAGACTCTGCCTTCAGGCATGAATTAGTGCCCTTGTAAGAGAGACCCCAGACAGGTGATGATCCCTTGCTCCTATACCATGTGAGTGCCCATCAAAAAGATTGTCATGTATTATCAGGTGAAGACACCTTCTGTGAACCTCAGATATAATTTGCCAGTGACTTAACAGTGGACATTCCAGCCTCTAGAAGTGTGTGAAATAAATTTACATTGTCTGTAGGTCACCCACTCTATAATATTCTATTAAAACAGCTCAGACAGGGTAAAGCAGTTACCCATTTTGAACATATCCATATGTTTCCTGCCACACTCCAATACAATACTACTCAGAGAGCATAGTCCAGCATAGCTATCTGTGCACTGGCTGATGTGTGAGAGGAAGGCTTGGTGTGTATGTGGAACTGAGGATGGTCACTGTGGCTGAAGTACAGAGAGCAAGATGGGCAGGGAGAGAGAAATACAAGATGATGCTTTTTAAAGGCATTACAAAAAAATGTAAGAATTTTAAGCAAAGAAGTGATCTCATACAATGTTAGATACTTAGATATATAAAAACATGAACAACAGAAAAAAAATAGAAAAATCTCACCATCAAAATCAAAAACTTGTGCATCAAAGGACATTATCAACAAAGTGAAAAGGCAACCTACAGAATTGGAGAAAATCTTTGAAAATCAGCTACCTAATAAGAATTAAATATCTAGAATATATAAAGAACGCCTATAACTCAATAACAAAAGATGAAGAACTTAAAAATGGACAAAGGACTTCAGTAGACACATCTCCAAATAAGGTATATAAATGACCAATAAGCACATGAAAATATGCTCAGAGAAAAGAAAAGGCTTAGTGAAACAAATTGGGTCTGTCGCCTTCAATCAGGGACTTCACAGAGATCCCAAGGACCTGGGTTCATGTCCCAGGGCCGGGGGACAGCAAGGCGAACAACTAAATAAAATGAATAATAAATGCTTCTTCCCCCTCTCACTTCCTCTTTGCCTTCATTCCTGCCTGCACCTTTCCTAAAAAAAAAAAAAAGAAATTGAAAAGTCAATGTAAAAACTGCAGATTACATTGGAATTAGCAGAATAGAGATTGTTGGTAATTTGGGGGAGATTTTTTGGTGGAGTGCCATGGAACGATGTCCTATTTTGGTGGGTTGAGTAAGTGGGAGGTAAGGAACTGGTAACGGCTGAAGGAGGGGGCCTTGGATGATTTTTCTCTTGTTGGAGGTAAATATCCAGTCTCCATGTTTTGCTCTCTTTCTAGGCTAGGGCCAAGATTCCTTTCAGACTTCGTTACCAATGCCAACTCCAAATTCTAGTATCTGTTGCCTAAAAATTGACAGTGCTTTATTTAATTACTTTATTTAAATTGTTTATTCCCTGCCCCCAGCCCCTAATCATGAATCTTTGGGTTTTACAAGGTCTGTGCCTTAGCTTCCTCTGCTACCTGAGTCACAATATTTTATTTATGGAGTATTAGGGGACACTCACTTAACAACAGGGGATAATTGAGAAATGGATAATGAGTCAATAAGAGACTGCCAGGATAGTGGAAACATATCTGGAATGGGATTTAGCTTTGACTTTAGTCACTATCCATATGTGACCCAGTGCCAGGGCCCCACAAAGATGAAGTAACTGAGTTTTCTTTCCGTGGTGCTGACCCACATTTTCCCACTGGGGGCTGAAGCACACTTGTGTCTCTTGAATATTGGGAAACAGGTGATTTCTACACTTCTCTGTGCCTCTCTGTTGTCTTAGTCAGATCTTCTACTTTCTGTTGACTTCAGGATCTAGGTAGATTTCTGTATCTAACATCTCCAAGTATCCAGTCCTCTTCTAATAATCATGGATTGAGTTTCCTTTTGGGAAACAATTTTTCCCCCCACCCTTAGTCTATGTTGTTGGAATAAACATTGTGTCCCAGGATGCCAGTCGAATTAGAAATAAAAATGTGATTTGTTGAGTCAGTAAGAGTCAATCTGGGGTGTTTATGAAAACTGTTGGGAAAGAGGATTTTTTTTTCCATTGGGCCTCTTGTGTTGGGGGAATTTTCTGGGGTCATCATGTGGAGACATGCAATAACTGACTTAGGAGGAAAACTGAACTAAAAGAGAGAGTGAAAGAGGGACATGAAGAAAGTACTGGTGACATCATGTGCGCTCTTAGACGTGGCTGTCCTTGAAACAAACATGTTCCTGGACTTTCCAGTTATATGAGATAATGGATATTGTCTTTTTTTTTTTTTTTTAAATTAAACCATCTAGAGTTGGATTTTGTCACTTTAAACAGGAGAATTCAAGCAAATACTGACTTTAAGAGCCCTTCTAGGTCTTACAAATTTTAGGAATTTACATATCCTTTACATTAGAACCATAAATTTAATGTCAGCTACCATGGGTAGAAAGTGGCTAGTTCTCTAACATATTCTTCCCAGAAATAGGAGAACTTTTTCTGGTCATTTACTCCTGTTATTTAATTATTTATTTTTATTGAGGTAATATTTCTTTATAAAATGAGTTTAGATTTGCAGATTCATCCTTCATCAAATATATAACACACCATGTCCAATAGAAAATTTCTTACAGTCCTCCACCACTCTCTGTTGGACCCTCACTGCCCTTTGCTCCCACCCCTACCTCTTTTTTAAGAAAGTGATCAATATATGCTTTATATACCATAAAAGTAATCCATTTAAAATGTACAATTCAATGATTTTCAGTTAATTTACAGAATTGTAAAATCTTCTTTTAGAACGTTTCCATCACCCCACAAAGATTTCTGTGTTCATTTGCAATCAATTCATGTTCCAACTCCTAGTCTAAGGCAACCATTAATCTGTTATCTGTCTACACATTCGCTTCTGGGTATTTCATAGAAATGGTATCATTCAACATGTGCCCTTTTAAACCTGGATTTTTTTCACTTAACATAATGCTTTGAGGTTTGTCCATGTCGTAGCCTGTTTTAGTGCTTTATTCCTTTTTATGTTGAGTAGTCTATTGCATGGGCATATGATACTTTATTTATTCATTCACTGGAAGATGACCATATGGATTATTTCTGTTTTTTTTGGAATTATGACTATAACTTGGATATAGGTCTTTGTGTGACTATATGTCTTCATTTCTCTTGGGTAGAATTGGGTAAAATCTACAAGTAGAATTTCTGGGTTGTAAGGTAAGATTTATGTTTAATTTTTCAAGAAACTGCCAATATTTTTTCCAAAGTGACTATACCATCAGTATTACATATTACATATTACAATTAACACTCATTATCATTTATCTTTTTGATTGTATATAATTCTATTGGGTCTGAAGTAATGCCTCATGGTTTAAGTTTGCATTCCTCTAATGATTTATCATGTTGAACATGTTATTATGTACTTATTAGCCATCATATTTTCTTTGGTGAAATATATATTCAACTCTTTTGCCCATTTAAAAATTTGGCTTGCTTATATTCTTATTGAATTGCAAGTGTATTTGAATTTAAATCTTTTGTCATACATATAATTTTAAAATATTTTGGAGACAGGATTTTAGATCTAGATACTAATTGTTTCTACTTGTTTGTTCATGTCTTGTGTGGGGTGGGCATAACCTGGGAATGGTTACAATCTTCCTTCTAATCTTCACACCTCATGGGTTTATGTCCTACTTCCAGCTGTGTTCCCTCTCCCCAGAACCAGGCTGTTGCTTTAGCTGCAGTAGAAACCAGCTCTGGCTAAAGCAGGCGAAGGGAAATTTGTTGGAAGGCGCTTTGGAGGTATTGGTCAAGTCACACTTAGGCCTCATGTACAACCATGGGGGAAAGGATCACTTTGCCTTCCTCAGTGAAGGTCATTTAGAGTAGGAAGTCAGATCAGAGTTGTGGGGGCAGGGAGAATACCTGGCCAGTGAGCTTGTTAACTAGTCAACTGAGAACTTAAACATAGTGAAGAAATACCTGGCCCATAAGCTTGTGAAACCTGTAATGTTGTTACAATTTGTGATCTTACATTTTTTGTAAAAAGAAAAAAAATATCTTGTGGCCATTGAGACAAATGTCTTGTGACCCCAAATAATAGAATTTTCAATCAAATATGTCCTTTTGACAGCAAAACTTCCCAAAACATCCTGTCTTTCTAATGCAGAATGTTTGAGCCCTTTTTTAAGTAAACCTGTGATTGACTAAACACAGAAATGCGGGTTCAATAGGCATCTGAGGGGAGGGATTGACCGGTGTAAGACCTTGCACTGGGGGAGCTGTACCAGGAAGGGAAATTTGGGGCCTAATGAGCCTGTTCTGGTTTCAAAAGCCCAGGCCTCAATTCCCCTATCCTGGCAGTCCTGCCCAAATGGGTGGCAGTTGGGAGGGAGTATGAAAATGAGTAGCCTATAAATCAATGAACCAAAGTACTGGGCACTTGGCCTATTGATAGACCCACAAGGAAAGAGATGGAGACAAGGGAGTTGATACACTCTGAGGAACGACTTTATTGTCCCATGTGCCAGCCAGGAAAAGCTCCCTTTCTGAGAAGAGACTGAAGGAGCAATCCGAGGGAATCTGTGTGAGAGGGGCTTTTAAGGGGGTAGTCGCTGACTAGCATGGAGGGGGCTAGAAGGTAGAATTCCGATAAGGGCAACTGGCTGAGCTGTTGATTTAGAGGTAGGGAGTCAGTGGGCTGGAATGTCTGGAGACTGTGAGGGGTGGGGATGGAGTCCTTGAGATTGGTAAACAGGAGCGGAGTTAAACAGCTTCTGATCTTGCTTCAGGCTGCAAAAGTTCCTTTTCTCATGCTTGGTTAGAAAGTGAACTTTCAGTGCTTTTGTCTTACTCAGACCTGTGCTTGGATGAGCCCTGTGGCTTCTCACCTATGGAGCAGCCTGCTCCAACCCCACCTCTTCTGGAGCAAGCTGTCACTTTAACTGCAATAAATTCAGCTTGTGCTTGTCTGTGCTTCTCTCTGAATTTTTTCTTTCAGGGAGACAAGAATCAAGGAAACAACAAAGCTGGTAACTGTAGTATCCTTGATTTACTCCTCACCAAGATTCCACACAGCAGAAGAGAGATCATTCCTCCCCAAAAGGAATCAGGACTGTTAAAATGGGCTACATAGATGCTGGGCAGTTTTAAAGTAAGGGACGATGCTACAAAATCCTTGTCAGAGAAGGGTTGAAACTTTTAGCAATAAATCCATCTTGGCCATATCTTGTAGAGTGATGCTTTGTAGATTAAGATAAGGCACCAACCTCATCAAAACTTTCTCTGGTGCTGGAGATTCTGAAAATAATAAGTATTTGTGGTATTTGAGGAAAATTCAATGAGCAGAATCAATGAACAGAGATTAGAGGGGAGAAAATTTCCACTCAATGTAAGGATGGGATCTCTGAGAGAGTCTTACGGTGATAGAATAGCCCTCCCTGGAGGCAGGAAATTCCCCGACACTGGAGGTGGGTGCAAGGTGGGGCTGACTGGGATATTGCAGTGAGCATAGGAATATGTCTTCCTGTGGTTAATTTTGTTTCCACTTGACTGGGCCATGGGTGCCAAGACACTTGGTTAAATATTATTCTGAGTGTGTCTAGATAAAAATACACAGCTCTAGATCTAGATATCTATATAGATATCTCTACTGGTTCTGTCTTTCTGGAGAAGCCTAATACAATATCATGGGCAATATGATGAAATTATCTCAGAGGCCTCCTCTGTCCCAGGAATCTCTGATTCTATAGTTCATTCTCCGGAGTTCTGCATAGTCACATGGTTGTTTCTGTTTTCCTTCTTTTATTGTGTATTTCTGAGTCTATAATTTCAAGACCTGGGCTTGAATTCATGGGAAGACTGTTTAGATATACAAAGTGTTGCTTAGCTTCTGAGGAGTCAGATAAACAGGTGGAGAGGAAGACTCTTGTGTTGTCTTTTGGAGGCAGACAATGAACTTGGGTGAAGAAGCAGTTGGGGGAGGGTGGGGCTGGGGCACAGGCCGCTACTGGTGGTTCTCTGACTCCTCCTTCCTCTGACTGACCTCAACCTTAAATGAGGTCCCCATACAAGTGAACTGGTTTCAATTTGAGATAACAGGTGGATAGGAGGCTTATATCAACAAGAGGAAGTGAAACAAAGTAACAAAGCTCTAGCTTAACTGCAAAGGTTCCTGATGCCTGGCTGGCTGAGCTAGTTGGGCAAATGAAGACCTCAGGTAACAGAAAAATGTTAAAAATGTCACTTATATGGGAATCTGGGAAACCATGGTTACTCCTGTCAAAAAGATGAACTGTCTTTGTTCCGCATCTGGAAGCGAACACACAGGAGCTATGTGCCTGTATAAACCGTACACTTGGGGCTGTATGATTTGGGTGGTGCTCTCCCGGGTACAGCCTCTGACTAATAAACTGCTCTTAAATTCTCCTTAACTCTGGTGTGTCTCTCCATCTCATTGGTTACTTTATAACAGAAGTGCTGCCAAAAGTAACTCATTTTCCTGAAGCTCACAGATTGACCAAACTCTTATGACATAGGCTTTTGCAAAAGGGAAAAAAAACTTTTAATGCGGGCCAGCCAACAGGGAGACCAAAGCATGGAATTCAAAGATCAGCCTCTTCACTTCCAACCTACAAACTGGCCCTGGGTTATATAAACTTGTACGGATGGTGGGCTGGAGTCTCCGGTAATGACTGGATAAGAACAAAGCAGGAGAATTCCATCAGGGGTGGCACTGTACATCCTGGAAAATAATACGGAAAAATAAGATTAATCACTGCTCAGCAGTTCCACACTAGCACTAGCATATTCTGTTTTCTCTGACTTCCTGAAAAATAATACTTAAGAATGTGGTTAATCGTTACTCATTACCTCGTTATCTACTTTTGGCTGACTGCAAAAGGAGGGGAGATGTGAGTGGTTTATGTGGGAGGATTTATGAGAAAGCCTATGCAAATCAGCCAGCCTTCCTAGTGCTCCAGCCAAGGCAGCTGTTAGGAACAAAGAGATGACGTCAGGTTCCACACAAAGACTCCTAAAGGGAGTTTTCCTCCTCTAACTTTTCTGCTGTGGACAGCTGCTTTGCGTCTGCACTCCCCTTCAGGCGGCCAGCACTCATTTCTATGGAGGCAGGCAGGCTGTCTCTTTTGAGAGGACATTGGGAGGTTGAATGGAGAGGGACAGCTTCTCTGAATTTCACCCCAAAATATTTTTTTCCAGAGAAGACTAGCTTTGTTTTCATTTAAACTATTGGTTTTGTGTGTGTGTGTGCGTGTGTGTGCGTGTGTGCGTATGTGTCTTAAATGGCCCGTTAGCTCCCTGGAGAGTACCCCATAAACTGTGGCTTTCAGGTGTATACACAGACACACACACACATACACACACACCCTTATGTCTGGATCCCTGGGGCTGCTTTTCAAGTCAGCCTAGGTTTTAGAATTCCAGTTCATCTCTGCATTGTCTCATTTTAGCAAGAACCCTGCTAAGTCAGTCTAATAGAACCCCCACTCCCACTCCCACCCGCCCTCAGTATCTGATAGGGTTCCTCACCCCTAACAATGCCCCAGGTAATGTCTGATCACTCTGGCCTCTTTTCAGAATCCTCTTAGGTCAGTTTAGCCAGAATCTCTCTTAGGCCTGATGTTAATCATTTGTTTTAACTTAGCTTTCTAACTTTAACCTATGTGTTTTGATTAACTAGTTCATTTTCTCATAGATAAGAAACTTGTGCAAACCAGTTTGAATTTTTCTGCCCTAGCCAGTTTGGCAAAAGTCTTGCTTGGAGAAAGTAAAGTTTTCTTTTAGATATTGTAGCTGTGGTTTTCCTGACCTAAGTACATGCCTCCCCAGTCCCCTCCTAATGACCTTCGAGCTTCTGGAAATGAAAATTACCACTTAGGAATCAGTTAGAAACTTTCTAAGGAGGAAAACTGACAGGAGCGTATTCAGGAGAAAGATCCCACAACTATGAGAGTCCAGTGCTAGTTGCCATACGTGGACAATGATGAACTGAACAATCAACCTTTGCCAAGCAGAAGTTTCTTTGTTCTTCTATTCCCTTAGTCCTTTCAATTCTCACCCCACACCCCAATGGGGGAGACAGATTTGAGAACAAGCTTGTCCTCGTGTCTCCTTGGCTATTGACACCAATATCTTTTTCATTTCTCGAAGACCCAGTGCCATTGTAGTAGAAGACCTTTTTCTCTGACCCCAATGTAAAAGTTAGCCTGCCAGGATTTTCTCAAAGTAATACAGAGGCTGTAGCTATGTTCAAGGACTTGGAAACATCCTCCCTGCTCTGTGGCTATGCATGGCTGATAAGAGCTGCCAGTGGAAACCACAAGTAGCTAAGGAGGTGGGTCTTTGCCTCAGAGTATAAAAGAAGTTCCCCAAAGCCCCCTGTTGCTCAGCTTTGGGTAAGGCTACCCCTGAGACAGTACCAGTACAATAAAGCACTTTTCTCTACTTGAGTGCCAGCTGTTAGTCTTCTCGCTGTCTGGAGGCTCTGCCGCAACACCATAAACAAGGGTGGTTATGTGTGTTAGGAAACAAGCCTATTACTCAGTAGCACTGACACCCCTACCTACCTACCTGCCCCCATATAAATTCTATGTTCACAGTTGAGGCCAATGTCTCACTCACACTATCAAATACTTTGCAGTACACATTGTCATAGCCTCCCTCCAATGAAGTCTTCCTTACTGTACTATTAGGGGTTTTCTGGTCACTCAAAGAATCCATGGCAGAGTTAGGTGAGTGAGCAAGCAGAGGTTTAATCAGAGGGTAAAGGGATGGAGCTGACTAAGGGAGGTTCAGACCCCGTGGGTTCAGGGTCACTCCACATATCAGGCTCATAGAGTAAGCAAGTTGGGGGTCCATTAGTGGGGAGCAGAGAAACAGAGGAGGGAGCCAGCCAAGGGAGGCTGACCCCCATTAGTGGGAAACAGAGGGAGAGAGAGGATGGAGCCAGCCAGGAGGCTAAGACCCCATTAGTGGGGTCTTGCCGGTGGCCTGAGTTTTTAAGGGAAAATCCCACATAGTGAGGAAGGGGGATGGAGAGAGGAGTCTGCAAACCAGTTTTCATTTCCTGATTGGGCAAGGTGACAATGTCCTTTGAAGTTATTGGTGGTCTTCTTCAACTTGTGTCATTCCTTTGTTTCTTGGTAAGGGTCTGTCCTGGTCACTTGTACTCCATGTCCCACAGGTGGAACTCATTCATCAGCTTTCCTTATCTGATCCAGATGCATCTACAACTGGGTGCTGGAGCCAGAGGCAATTTACTGTCCTCATAGCTGAACTTTAATCCCTGGTCTAAGGCTTGCTCTGGTGGGGGTTCTGACAGGTACGTTAACAAGTATTATTGAATAATCTTCCCTTAACAGACAGAATGAATGTTTTTCTCTGACACTTGCCATTTTCTCTTTCCTCTGTTGCCAGCCCCACCTGAGCAAATTCCTCTCTGGCCTATGCACAGGGTATAGTAAGGGAAAGCAGGCCCTCGCTTATGTTCTTGGCAGGAGCGTGAATTGGTAAAATCTCTTTAGGAACAATTTTTCAATATTTATTTAAATTTAAAATGCTTTTACCTTTTGGTCCAGCAATTCTATTTTTAAGAATTTTCCTCCATCTATGAAATAAAAATTTCCCAAGATTATTCAAAAGATTAGAAATAACCCGAAGTGCTTTATAGTATATAAATGTTTAAATACATTATGATACTTCCATGTAATGATATAGTATCTTGTCACAGAAAGAATAAGGTTGGATATGGAATGATAAGAAAGATTATCTTTCAGAGACTAACTTCCTGAAAAATGACTTCCAAAAAATATTAAATTAAAACAAGGTGAAGGTTAATGTACATATATTTTTATGTGTAGGTATGTATGAGACATATTATAAAATATCTCTGAGAGCATGCCAACAACATTGGTTTTGGAAAGTGGAACTGGGTGAGTACAAGACAAGGGCAGGGGAAATTTTTATTGAAAATGCATCACACTTTAAAACTTTGGAATCTTGTAGTTTATTATTTATTTTAAAATTAAATTTCAGCTGAATATAAAAAAAGACAGCACAGTGCTTGACACATTGTATAGATTCAATATATAGCAACTTGCTGGGATCAATAAAGAGGAAGCTTAGTTTAGATAGTCAATGCCTCGGCAGGGAGGGGCGGAGGCAGTGACCAGGGAAGATAACTGGTGCCTGGAATGCTAGGTACTCAGCCAGCCCAGCAAGGAAAACCTTGGTGGGGTGGGGGTTGGGGGTGGGGTTTGTTTCCTGCTAAGTCTCAGAAAGAAGTCAAGGGCCAGATAGTTAAATAAAACCTTTTAAATGTAAAATCACTTTGTAAACAACTATTGTTAAAATGCCTGATTTACTTCTTTTCCTTGTTATGACAATAAATACTGGAGGAGTCAGTGACTCGAGGTGGCAATTTGGGGTGACAGTTCCCCAAAATTATTCATCCCCTGACCCCACTTTCTTTCTGTTTTGGTCTTTTTCTTTCTTTATATTTCTCAGTCGTTCACAGCCCCTCCCTTCAAGTCTGTTCCCAGGGAACCAGCCTGACAGCAACTTTTTGTAGTACTATTATTATGGGCTTAGTGAGGCTTCATACACTGTGTAGTCAAATTTTAAATCAAAGGCAATTATGACATAGAATGATGTTGGGGAAGCATTGTTCTTTGAAGCTTGTGCTCTTTTAAAAAAGCATTGAGCACATGCATTTTGACTTTGCAATTGAAGTTAACAGAATTTTTTGAAAGCCCATTCACAAGCCCTCTAGGGTGACATCCTGAGTGACCTCTGCCCATCACAATGAAACAGGTGCCAACTGCCTGATGCAGGATGCAGGAGAAAAGCAGCATCACACAGCATAAAAGTCAGAGCAAACTGTCATGGGATGAGAAGATTGCAGTTTAATGGGTCTCAATATTTGACTACCACAGGCCCCTCCATTGCCATAGAAACAAAACCACTGCTCTAAAAAAGACACTGATGGGGCCAGGCAGGCCCACATCTTTAAAAAAAAATAAAGACTAAATTAAAATGATGCACAGAATTGGCAACCAGTGCTCCTGAAATTGCTCTATCTGGATGGATAAATGAGGAAAGTGCAAAGAGAAAAGGCAGGGTAGATGCAGACACCTAGTATATGCTGATTGAGGCAGCCTTCAAACTGCCAAAAGAAAATAATATTTGATTCTTTGGGCTCTTCCTTTGCGACCAGGCCTCAGGTGCTGGATTGTGGATGAGCCAGCCATGGGGGCTGGGGTCAGGGCATCATCAAAACAGGAGTCTGGGTAACATGGTAGGAGAGAGAGAGAGAGAGAGAGAGAGAGAGAGAGAGAGAGAGAGAGAGAGAGAGAGAGAAGAACACAGAGAGACAAAGAGACAATTTGAGACTTTATTGCCTGTCAATAGTTGAAAGTCTGCTGGGTGAGGGGCCACCTTCTAGGTGGATGAGGCAAACTACTGAGAATCTTGAAAAAGTACATACCCAGGAATTTTTATTTTTTAAAGGAAAGGTGCAGGCAGGAGTGAAGGTGAGCAGGCAGGTAGGAAAAGGGAGGAAGAAAAAGCACTTTAAAATTTATTTTATTTAGTAGTTCACTTTGGTCGTTCCCCTGAACCTGGGATCTTGGGATGTATGTGGACTGTGCCCAACTGCTACCTTATCAGGATGAACCTACCCAGAAATTCTAATTCCAGGAATCTCTGTGTTGGTATTCTTTTTTATAGAACCATTTACAGCCACATAATTTTGAAGAAAATAAAATCCCTAATAATACCAGTGAATAATTAGGAAAAAATTGTGGGGGTTTTCATGCTCAAAGAACCCACAGGCAGAGTTAGGTGACTGAGCAAGCAGAGATTTAATCAGAGTGTAAAGGGTTGGAGCTGACCAAGGGAGGTCCAGACTCTGTGGGTTCAGGGTCGCTCCACATACCAGACAGGCGCAGGAGTAAGCAAGTTGGGGGTCCATTAGTGGGGAGCAGAGAGAGAGAGAGGATGGAGCCAGCCAGGAGGCTAAGACCCCATTAGTGGGGAGGCTGACTTGAGGCTTTGCCAGTGGCCTGAGTTTTAAAGGGAAAATCCCACATGGTAAGGAAGGGGAATGGAGAGAGGAGTCTGCAAACCAGTTTTCATTTCCTGATTGGGCAAGGTGACATTGTCCTTTGAAGTTATTGGTTGTCTTCTTCAACTGATGTCATTCTTGGTAAGGGTCTGTGCTGGTCATGTACTTCATGTCCCACATGTAGAACTCGTCCATCAGCTTTCCTTATTGATCTGGATGCATCCACGACTGGGTGCTGGAGCCAGAAGCAATTCACTGTCCTGATAGGTGAACTTGAATCCCTGGTCTAAAGCTTGCTCTGGTGGGGGTTCTGACAAAATAAAACAAATCATATCAGCAAAAATGCTTATTCTGAGTATTCCTGAGTCAAGAGTCTTATATGTATACTTTCATTTAAACCTCCTGACAACCTAGAAGGAGTGTTATGACTTCCATGTTACAGATGGAGAATTTGAGATCTGTGGAGGATAAGCAACATACTTAGGGTCAGTAAGATAGACCTAGGATTGAACCCAGGTGTTTCCAAATAGAAACTCAAGCTCTTAATCATCAGCATTAAATGAATTAAAATGTCTTTCTAAGGTGGAATATTCTGTAGATACTGAATTATGTTTTTGAAGAATTTTAGTGGCATAGCAAAATGTTGTGAGAAAAGAAAGTCACAAAGTTTATATATTACAGAATTACAACTCTGTTATTTTTCTATCTTTGCCAACAAGAAAGGAAAAAATTGTGGCTTTAAAAATATTCTCCCTCTGCTTTTCTATATTTTTCAAGTTAAAAAATTTGCCAATTCTATGTAGATCTGAGGTTGTGGGTATGGGTAATATCAGAATATTTTGTTGCAGTCTTCTTTTCTTAAGACGAGACAAAATCCATGGAAAGCCAGAGAAATGTCCAGAGGCAGAGAGTGCTTTCAAAGATGATGGGCAGGGGCTAGGCCAACCCCAAAGACTATTTCCAGCTGGAATGACAGTCTTTAAGTCAGAGAACAGTGTGTAGAGCTTCTAGAACCCAGGGCAGACCCAGGGCCTTCCTCCTCCTAACCCTCCTCCTTTCTCCTTCTTTCTCCTTCTTTTTTCTCCTTTTCTTCCTTTTCTCCCACCAGCTTCTTTCTTTGCCGCCACCCAAAATCTGTTGGGCACCAAGGTCAGTCAATATTTGTGAAAGGATTATCTAACAGAGTGGGCATTGCTTGTTTGTCTTTACCAGCACACATCTTCTCTCTTTATGGTCAAAGAAAGCAAAATATGTAACCCCAAAGTGTGCTACTCTGGCATATTGATTATTTTGAATCAAAGTTACTTAAGATCTTTAAGAAATAGCTGGTGCCAGAAGGACATTTGGACTTTCTTTTGTCTCCCTGAAAGCAGGAAATAAATCTCCTATGTGAAATACACCCTTGCTGTACCAGGAGGTGAAAGACATTCTTTTCACTAGAGAGAATTTAGGGTCAAGAAGCCTGTCTAAAAAACCTTGTTATTCTTTACTAAGTTACTACCCTAAGCCTAAACCCCCTCGTTGATTTTTCACGAATTTATTGCTTTCTTGTCGAAAGGTATTAAAAACTAACCGCATGGGTCATTTCTTTGAGCCTCATATTTTTTTGGTTCCTGTGAATATAAAATTAAGTTTGTTGTTTTCTGCTAATCTGGTTTATGTCAATGTATTTATTAGATCAAAGGTTCTAGAAAGGAAGAAGGGGAAAGCTTTTCTCCCCTGTACTGGTAACAGAACAATCTTGAGTTCTCTTGGCAAACTGTACTATCCAGGGAGCCGGAGGGGCTGTTAGCCAAGATTCCTGCCCTTGCCTAGTCAGAGGATGGGCATCTGATTAGCTGTAATCTACTACCTGGAATCTTGAGCAAATGACATAAATAAGGGTGAGAAATTGGGGAAGTGGATCAGCCTGGAGGAGACATCTCAAAGACCTGCTCCCTTTAAACCCAGAGTTCCCTGGGACTTGATCTTCCTGAAGCTTTGTTTTCTACCTCGTCCTTTCATTCTGTGAACCACCCCATGTGCTCCCAAGGTTTATTTCTGTCGATGCTATAACTTGTTTCAATTGGTCAGTCTGTTTCTGTTACTCCCCATTAAATAGCAACAAGGATGGACTCTGTGACTGTTACAGAGTCTCAGGAACTTGGTTCAGACATATAAAGGAGGATAGGTCACCATTTCCACCTACCCTCGCTGGGTCGTTCTAGAGCCTGTCCTGGATTTATGAACCTCATTTCCAGGTTTAGGAATATTTTGCAATTTTGGTTACTGTGTGGTCCTTGCTCACGTCTCTTTATCTGGAAAATTGGAGCCAAGGTCAGAGTAAAGGGTTGACTGGCAAGAAATCTGCCAATTTGGAGATAAGTTATATTATCATAACCTGGGAATTGTGGGGCCCAAAAAGTTCAGGTCTTCCTGGGACCAGCCTTACAGAACAGGTAGGAAGCTAGCAAATCAGCTTAATTGAGGGAGACATCCTCCTCTTTGGGTATTTACTTTTTCTTTTTGGTATTTTTGAGACACACATATAAAAGTCAAATGAAATTTCCAAAGAATGCATGTAAGACTGACATTCATTCTGAACAAATTCCTTTTACTAGCTATTAAATCTTTTAACGTGATTCTATGTGGTTTTTTGGTTTGGAAAATCTGAAAGGTAACAAAACAACTACAGGAAAGTGGAAAATGTTTTATTGATTTATTTCAGAACCCTGACAGTGCAAGTGATTTGGTAGCAGTTAAAAAGAATAAGGTAGAATTCTAAATACTAAGATAGGTTATCTCCAAGACATATTGTCAGTTAGCAAGTTAAAAAATAAGTTGCTGTGTGCCCTGGGGGAGCAGTAGTTAGGTCAGTCATCTCCAAAGGAGCAGACCACAGACCCCTGGGTTCATGTCGTAGGCCTGGAAGGAAACAAACAGTATGAACTACTAAATAAAAGTGAAAATAAAATGCTTCTTCCTCCTCTTTCTTCCTTTCTTCCTGCTTGCTCCTTGCCTTCATTCCTGCTTGTACTTTTCCTTAAAAAAACAAAACAAAAAAAAAGATTACGTTGTTAGCTATATTTATTTCTTTATTTTTATTTTTTTTGAAGAAAAGGTGCAGGTAGGAATGAAGGCAAGTAGGTATGCAGGAAGAGAAAGGAGGAGGAAACACTTTACTTTTATTTAGTTGCTCACATTGATTGTTCTTCCCTGGCCCTGGGCCTTGAACCTGGTACCTTGGGATGTATGTGAGACTGTTCCCAGAGTGTACTAGACCACTAGGCCACCAGGGCACACCCTATATTTATTTTTTAAGAAGTAGAAGAACTCATATATATGAAAAAGTACTGTCTACTTTCTAATACCTTATATATGTGTAAATAAGTACTAAAAGGTCTGGAAGAGTAAAACTGTCAAATTAATCCATTATCTCTGGGTATGGGAAGAGAAGAACTGGAATTAGGAGAGGTGGTCAAAAGAACTTAACCTTGTTGATTGGATATTTTGCAACAGGGAAGCATTGATAGGTTTCTGATGAAATTAAAAACAATACTCTAAAAGTACAGAGAGGATGTAGATCCCTGCATCCCTTACCTGCTCCTGGAACCTCTCTGGACATCCTGGAACCAAGTTTGGCCCAGCCTCTTAATTGGAAGGAAACTGAGCCCCAGGATTCACTAGAATGATTTGTTAGAGGGTTGTGTTGTTATTTTTCTCAGATTAGACAAAACTCATTGAAGGCCAGAGAAATGCCCAGTCTCCCTCCCTTTTCATGCACCACTCCCGTCCTCAGCCCCCACAGAAGTGGGTGGGAATTCTGATTGTCTTGGTAACAGGCCTGTTTGAATTAAACAGAGCATGTTATCTGAGAGGTTAATGACCTAATGATTAACAGCTGAACTGAATTACTGGGAGAGGGATTGTGCTAATTGCATCCAAGAGATCAGAGTCTTTAGATTGGAGAAGTTGGTGGGAGGAAACTGTGCTGCCTTGTTTTCAGTTTGCAGGAGAGGAAGAGGCAATCTAAATAGGGATCAGAGCACCTGTGGTTAGCAAAGGAGTCAAAATGCTGATGTCAGCCTTGGCAATGACACTAAGTATTGTCCATTGGGCAAGTTGCTTCCCATCTCTCTGGGGCTGTTTCCCTTTTGGTAAAATGGCCAGAGAACACATGTTCCGTTCACTCTACAGTGTTGGTGTGAGGACAACATGGACTTTAAAGGAGCTCAGTGAAAAAGGAGTGGGCATGAGCCAAGGTAGATCTCTTTGTTTGCAAGCGACAGAAACCCAATTCAATTCAATTAAACAACAACATAAACATGAATTTTACTGACTCAGGAAATTAGAAAGATGTGTGTGTGCGTGCACGCGCACCCCCATGCCTGTGTATCTAGGCACAGGTGAACTCAGAATGAATTTTTGTCCCCAGGAATCTTCTCTTTTTTCTCTCTTTCTTGGCTGATTTTTCTGTCATCTCATTCATAGACTCTCCCCTGGACTGGGGGATGACATTGGCGGTGCTAACCTTGCATCCACCGCACAGCTGGCAGTCCCAATGAAAGGAGAAACTCCTTATTCAGGGTGGCTCAGCAAAAGCCCTAAGGAGAAGTCTGACTGGCCAGTTTTGGTCATGTGCCATTCCTGGGCTGGTCACTATGTCTTTGCCTCGTCTGTGTGTCCACACGCAAGGTAAATGGACTGGGCAAGGGTGAGGGGTGGTTTTCCAAGGAGATACTACTGTACAGAGAAAACATACAGCCACCCCATGTCTGATATCATGCTCTCCCCATCCCTGATCTGTCCTGCGCCTGAGAGAAGCCCCTTTCCCGGGGACCGCAGACAACACTGTTGTCTCCAGGGATGAAGCAGCTGTCTCACCTGCAGAATTTGGAGAGCGGCCTCTATTTACTGCTGTGGTTTGGTGGGTCTGCCATTTGCAATGGGCTGAGAATACTCTTGGACCAAATTACCAGAGAGGGCTCAGTGCTGGGCAAGTTGAATAGATAAGGATGTAGTTTTCACAGAATTTCCATCTTCATTATCATGTGTGCTTGGATATGTCACAGGTCCCATGACTTCTGATCCCAGGGTCATCATTCTTGCCAATGGCTACTCCAGGACACTAGCACCACACCACTGAGCCAAAGGCAAGGTGGCTGGAATTTTCTGTCAAATTGGATTAATACCGAGTAATTTTTAAAAGTCAGTTCTGTGCCTGGGGCTTGAAATAATGGTAAACTATCAAGGTAGGGTAATTTTTGAATGCTTGCTATGTGTCAGGCCCCTATGCAGTAGGTACTAATGACATCTCTTGGGTCTTTTTAAAAGGGCACTAATTCATTTCATCAGGGATCCACTCTCATGACTGAATCACTTCCAATGACTTCACTTCCTGATAATATCATATGGGGGTTAGGTTTCAATATAAGGATTTGGTGGTGGGAGTTGGGGGGACAAACACTCAGTCCATAGCAGCCTTTCTTAGCCTACCTTGCTAGAGTCTCAGGTGATGGGAGAATCCCAGGATAGGCAGATGATCCTGATTTGACATCTGTCTGTCTCTCTATCTATCATCTATTTCTGTCAATTGTATATCATCATCTATCCATCAAGGCCTAAGAGTTTAAGAGCTGATGGTACAGAGGTAAAGATTCCATTTTGGGTCTGAAGACCTGAAAACCAGAAAAGCACCCAACCACAAAGATGTATGCATCCCCATGTTTGTTTCAGCCCTATTCACAACAGGTAAGAACTACCTACGTGCCAACATCAGATGAATGGATAAAGAAGATGTGGTGCATATACACAATGGAATACTACACAACCCTTAGAAGAGATGAAATCCTGTCATTTGAATCAACATGCATGGATCTAGAGGGGATTATGCTAAATGAAATAAGTCAAAAGAAGAAAGATTAAATAACAGATGACCCCACTCATAGGTGGAATGTGAATAGACAAAACAAAGGAACGGATGAAACAACCCTTGAACACTTGCAATAGGACTGAGGTTACTAACAGGGAATGGGGTAGAGCACAAGTGGTGGCAGAGCCCAACTGAACGATGGTGCAGAAGACTTGGTCATTTGATGGAGGTGTGTTAACATATATCTGAGGAATTGGGAAACTGTACATATGGGGAGCATATACATATGAGTTTATTTTAATGTGTAAAATCAAAGTTATGGCAATAAAATATATATATGCATATATGTGAATATATACATATACATACACACATACATATACATATACATATATATATATATATATATAAAATTAAAAGAGCCAGGAACTGGAAGTCCAGCAGACCTGGGTCAGAGATCCAACTCCTCCATTTATGCATCCCATACTTGGGGTGACTCATGAGAACTCACTGACTATATTTCCTCTAGGAAATCTTTGGGGAAGAGGAAAGAAAGGAGGGCAGAGTGCTGGGGGAGCACATGAATTCACTTTCGTAAACTGGAAAGCATTTTGCAAATGTGGGATGTGTCTGCTACTTTTACAAACCTCTGTGTGCCAAATGCCAAAGTCCCTCCACAGTGCAGTCTACACAGAGCCGCCAGAATGCTCTGCACAGAGCATCAAGTCAAATCTCCTCTTCTTCCCTGAGGCTCATTGAAGGGATCTAATCAGGAGTAGAATAAAATCTGAACTCTTTATGAAGGAAGAATGGTCTTTGAGGCTTGTTACCCCAGCAGCCTTATTTCTGGTCACTTCTCAACCTGTTCAGAAGTCTCAAGGATTCTTTTTTGTTTCTGGAAACTACCAAACTCTCTCCTGCCTCAGGACTCCCCTCTTTCTGGATTTGTTAGCTTCCTTTCCTTCCTGAACCCCTCCTCCAGCGCAGCCATTTTCCTCCGAAGTCTGCTTCTCTCTTATTCCAATGCAAAGAAGGCCAGACCTTGGTTTTCTCTCCAACAGCCAGCTCTTTTCCTGGATGACAATATTCCAGCTGTAATTATGTATTCACTGGATATTCTCTTGTTTGTTTTTAATGAATTTTATTAAAGGAAATGTGTGTCATAACATTACATGGATTTAAGGTATGCGTTGATGTAAATCAACATCTGTATATAATGTGTTAAGCTTACCATCACCAGCTCAGTTCTCCTTCACCATATAATTGATCCCTTCCACCCAATTTGCCCACCCTTCTCCCCCTTCCCCCACTTGCAACCACTAATTTGATTTTATAGATTAAAAGTTCAGTTTTGTTTGATTTAGTTCATTTGCTTGCTTGGTTTCTCTATATAGCACATGTGAGTAAAGTCGTATGTTGTCTTTTTTCTACTGGCTGTTTCTTGTTGGGCATGCCTCTGCCCTCTGGACTGTGAGAACCCCAGGCAGGAGCCAGGTTTTTGTTTCCTCTTTCATCCCCAGAGCCTTGCCCAGAGTTTAGACACTAGAGGAAACTTGCTGAAAGGGCTCCTTTTTTTGCTTTATCAAGAGCAAAGGATTTATTTTCTTTTGAAAGTTTAAGCTGCTCTCTAGTGGAAAATGCAAGCCAAAATTCAGAAATGGCTTTTATTTTTCCTTTTGTTTTTGTCAATGGGAGCTTCAAGGACTCTCCAACTGAAGCAGCAGAAACTGAGCATCAATTCTCTCCTTGCAGTGGAGTGGACATTGGGAACTACCCGCCCACGTGGCACTCCCAACAGCAGCAGTGAGGGAACACGCCTCCTCCGGTGGGACCCCAGCCTTCTCTGATGCTCAGAACTGGCAATTGTCCTGGTCTAGGTCTTCTCTGAGACACCCAGTCATATGATGTGCAGTCACACGCCATAGTGGAATAATAGGTCTGTAGCGGGCCCCGGGTCTTCCAGGGAATCAAGGCCTTTTAGTTACAGAAGAATCACCAACTTGCAGGGCTTTTCTGTGCTCAGGAAAATAGGTGGGCTGGTTTGGGGCAGAAGGCCCTGAATACAGGCAGCCTGTTTTAGGAAATGTTACTGATGATGAGTCTGTGGTTCTCAGAGGCCTGTGGGCAGCAACAATGGAAATGTTCTAGGACTCTGGCCATTTAACTCTAAATATGAGCCTTTGGGAAATGGCATTACAATATTAAGTTTTGTATAAAAGGAACAGCATTTAGTTTGTCCCTTTTCTAAGTCAGGTTTCGTCGTAGGTGCTAGCAATACAAAGAGGAATATAGCAAGGTACCTTTGCCTTCAAAAGAACTCACAACACAAGGTAACAAATAGATTAGATTTTGGGAATTGCAAATGGGTGGTTTGCTGATTTATTTGAATAACATGATGTTTACATTTTTAAAAACTGAATTGCCAACATTTTAATATGGGAAATTTCTTGTACAAATTTGGCTTCTCTTAAAAAACAAAACAAATGTGGAAACACTGGGTCTACGCCCACGACCACCCACTGGATTTCTACCACGGCCACTTCTGTCTTCTGCTTAGCTGTTCCGGGCTTTTGTGACAGTAGGGACTCCTGTACAAGGAGCAGTGAGAGGGGACTAATTTATCCTGGAGGCAGATGAGAGAAGGGGTGAAGTCTCAGAAGGAGTGATTTCCTAAATGCCATCTCCACAGCCTGAGTGGGAGGTAGTGAAAGCCCCTACGGGACTATGCAGGGAGGGTTGGATAAGCAGGAGACTGTGCTGCACTTGGGTCTGGTTTTGCAGCACGGTGAACGTGAATCACGGGTAAGAATTCCAGGCCAAGTTTTCCATCTAGAAGATGAAAACTGAAATGTCCAAAGGCAAGAAGTCAGGTCCCAAGGCCTTTGTATCAAACTCATATTGTCACTCGGGTACTGGGGATCTTATTGAAACAGATCCTGACTTAGCAGATCTGGGGATGGATTTCTGACAAGTTCCTATTCTCTGGATTATACTTTGAGTAAGTGGGACTTAGAACAGGGTTGCAATCTGATGGGCTGTGGGCCAAATTCGGCCTGGGAAATCAGGTGTTCCTGGGTTGCATAGTGTTTAAACAAATACTTTCTAGTAGTCAGGTTCGTATACAAATCTGTATTTATCCTCTTCGCTCATCACTCTTCATCATAGCACTGAATTTTATTTACTTTTTAATATTTTTCAAGTTGAATTTTGCTTGTTCATTGTTTTGTTTTTGCTTTTAAAGAAATATGAAGGTAGGAAAGGTGAGTAGAAGCAGGCAGGCAGGAAGAGAGAGGAGGAAGAAGCACTCCATCTACCTTATTTAGTTATTCATCCTGGTTGTTTCCACTGACCCCAGGATGTGAACCCAGGATGCATATTCTGTTCATTGATTTTTTAAAAATTTTACTTGTTTACTAGATATTCCCACTACCAAGTAGGCAGGGACCTTGTCTGTCTTGTCTGGTAAGAAATGTGTGCTCTAAAATGTTTCCATTTCCCTTGAACCTAAAATAGTGTCTGACAAAGAATCCATACTCTATATATTTATCATTTGTCAAACAAATGAGCAAATCTGCTTCCCTGCATGTTCACAGTCATTTATAGCAGAAGAAGAAAGATAGGACAAGTGAACAGTTTGGTATCACAGAGAAAGAAAGTCTGAGAAGCATCTCAAAATTATGATTGGGCTTCAGGAAGCTTTTTGGGAGGGCAGTCAATGTTGAGTCCATGTGTAGACAAGAGTGTAAGGACCTAGGAGTAAGGAAGACATTCAAAATCAGGGAATAATGACTGACAGCCCATTTCAGGGCAAATAGAAGAAGGTTGTGATGGGCTACAGGTGGGTGTAGGGATTGGAAAGGAGGAAGGAGAAAACCCTTTCTTTAGGATGGAGGTAGGCTGGGAAAGCAAACTCTCAAGAAATATGTGCTGCAAAAAGGTTTCAACTTCTTTTGCTCTGACCCTGTGATCTCTTGTTCCTTTCCAAGACTTTTCAGGAAGCACTAGTTTGGGTAATATCTTGATGCTTGACAAAACATTTGATAATTGAAAAAGAAGAGAGCTGTGTTTTCTCCCTCAGAACTGAGGGAGACAGGTGAGGAAAAATCTCTCCAACTGAGGGATTTGTGGGAGGAAGCGTTAAAGAGGACACGAAAGAGGATTGTAGCTTACTGCTCTAGGCCAATGCTAGTCTTGATTTTATTGTTTTTTGTGTTTTCACCCTGTGGTGCTCAATAAATATTGGTTCAGTGAACAAATAAATGTAAGGTCAGACTGTACACAAGAGTCAAAGAAATATTGTTTCCTGCAAAAGCTAGCTGAATTAAGTACAGGTTTCCACAGGCAGCTATTTGCACTGAGAGACTTTAGCTGAAGGTTTCCTTGAAGGCAGCAAGTGGAAATGTTTTCTGAGTTGATAAGACCTTGCAGACTGTCACAAACAGGTTCTTGATCCTCCGTGGGATTCATTCCACTTATGCTTTCAATGACCCACCTCACCTCTGACAAATCATGACTGGCAAAGGCCTTAAAGCCTCTGTGTGTGTTTTCTAGATGATGACTGGTTTCTAAATGGAGTCACACTGGGTTATATTAATTTGTTAAACTTCCTGGTGACTCCATTTCATCATTTGTAAAATGGAAATAATATTTCCTGTCTCATCAGATGATTTTTGAAGATTGAATAAGATAATGCAGGAAGAGCATATAGAGGGGTGTCTTGCACATGGTACCCAATAAATCTTAGAAATAATTATTGCAGGTTATAATTATTGCCTTTGATCAATAAATGAGTAAAACTTTTACTTATATTTAAAAAATCATCGTGTGTGTGTGTGTGTGTGTGTGTGTGTGTGTGTGTGTGTGTGTGTGTAGAGAGAGAGAGACTGAATTTTAGTGGAGAACTCCGTAACACCTAGGCTAATATACTATTATAATTGAAGATGTTCTTAGATGTCAAGTGATTTGTCGATATCACTAGTGAATTAGTCTAAATACCATGCTTTCTGACTTTCAATCCAGTGCCTTTTTCGTTACATCCCATTTCCAGGCCTTCCTTGTTATGCTTTTGCCAATCACCCCAAATTGCTAATCCATGTCCTAATTCAATTCAGTTTAAATTCGTCCCGCTAAACGAAAAGACAAGAAAGTTATCCTCTGGCCAGTAGATGGCGCGGAGGCGCTGTCACCGTGGTTGGCGGAGGTCGGAGGGGGCGGGCCTGAAACGGAAAGTGGGCGGTGCGCCTCGGCCCACCGTCCTATCAGAAGCGTCCGTGTCGTCAAGTTACTGACCAGGCGGCGGCCCGCGGAAATTTGAAATGGCTGACAGGCTGCTGGCGGGTGGAGGAGTGAGCTCAGAGGCGATGGAGGCAGAGCCCGAGCACATCGACTGGGAACCCCAGGAGCAGACGGCGCTTCTCGAGGAAGGTGAGTGCCGCCTTGCCCGCCCCGGGCACTGGACTGTGTCCACGGCAGCGGGGGGCGTCGGGACCCGCTCAGGACACCTGGTGGGCAGGCAGGCCTTCCAGACCCAGCGGGTCACGGTGGCCACGGTGGCCATGGTGGAGGCCGCGAGGAGCGGACCCACTGGCTCTGGACATCAAAGTCAGGAGTCGACGTCAAAGGCGGGACTCGATTTAAGGGCGACCCCCTCTTCCCGCCCAGTCTGGCCTGGGTTTCCTAGAGACCCGGGAATTGGGTCTGGAGGAGAATTTCCAACCCGGATGTCTGCACCGGCTTCCCAGGCTTCGTGCGGTTGTTTGTGGGGTCCTAATCTTTTCATATAGGAAATCTTGAGCCACACTCCCTTTTCCGGAAAGACAAGAAACTTGAACCCTTGGCCTACATAGTTGAACTGAGAAGAGGTATTTGGACTAAGTTGAGGCGCCAGCCTGGGACAGAGTTTAAAAATAGAACCCAGGTCTCCAAATTCTCCTTTTTACTTCTTGACGGAGATTTCATTATTTTTCTTTTCCTGCTATTTTAAGCTTTTAACATTTTTAGCGGTTATATTGGTTAGTGTAAAGTGCAGGCAAGGTGAGAAAGCATATGTGACTTAATTCTACTACTAACGTACCATCTTGTTAATTGGTAAAAGTCACCTGGGTATGTCCTGGTGGAGCAGTGGTTAGGCCAGTCGCCTCGGAAGGAGCACAGGCGACATACCTCTGGGCTCGTCTTGGACCCCAGGAGAAGCAACCAGTGTGAACAAAACAAAACAAATAGTCACTTGGTTTGTTTTTCCACCTGGAAAACAGCCAATGATCCTAGGACAAGATGAACCAAAATAATGTGTGAAAAATAACTCTCAAGTGACTGAAGAATTGTGTTGAGGAAGGATATTCTTTTCAACTTAAAAAGTTGTGTTAAAATACACGTAATATAAAATTTACTACCTTAACTATTTTTAAGAGTACAGTTCAGTGGTATTAAGTACATTCATACTTTGTGCAGCCATTACCATCATACATCCCCAAACACTTCATCTTGTAAAACTGAAACTATACCTATCGAACAGCAACTTCACATTCTCCCCTCCCGTTAGTCCCCGGCAGCTGCTATTCTACCTTCTGATTTTGACTAAGTACCACCTGTCAATGGAATCATACAGTGTCTTTTTATGATTGGTTTGTTTCACTCAACATACTGTTCTCATGGCTTACCCATGTGACAGCATATTGTAGTTTCTTCCTTTTTAAGGCTGAATAATATTCCATTGCATGTATTTACCATGTACATCTTGTTTACACATTTATCCATCAGTGAGCACTTGAGTTGTATACATGTTTTATCTGTTGTGAATAATGCTGCTATGAAAATGAGTGTGCAAATGCAAATACCTCGTGGAGACCCTGCTTTCAATTATTTTGGGTATATACCAGAAGTGGAATTGCTGGGTCATATGGTAGTTCTATTTTTCAGTTTTTGAGGAACCTCCATATTTTCCATCGTGGCCCTACCATTTTATGTGCCCACCAATTGTGCACAAATGTTCCTATTTTTTCACATCCTAGCCAACTTGTTTTCTTGATAATTTTTTTTTGGTAGTAGCCATCCTAATGGGTATCAGTTAAAGGTATTACTTCTTTAACAAATATTTAGTATGTAGTATGCAATGGGTACCATTGTGATCGATAATTTAATTAATTGAAGTAGGCACACTTTTTTCATCAGGTCAGAATTGAGGTAGGCAGATTATCATACTCTGAGACTCATTTGTATTGGTGTTTGTGATGAGTAGAAAACTGAGTACACTTTGCTTAAGGAATTCCGGTGGCTTGAACACGAACAAAGAAGTTGAAGAAAAGAGACAAAGGAAGGAAAAAAATATGAGGGAGGGGCAGAGAAAGACTTGCTGTTAATAGACTCAGATGCCCTCTGAAATTACCCCTAGAAACTAGTTGCTGGTCTAAATGCTACCCTCAATATTTAGTAGTAGTTTTGTCTATTAAAAACATCGTATTACTCAAACTTAGATACACCACTGGCTGAATCACACCTTATGAAACATATTTACATGTAGCCCAAACCTAATGTGATTAGCATCTTTTCCTTAGACAATCATTGAAATTAGTAAGGAAGAACCTACTAGCCTTAATGAAGTAGACCTTATGCATTATTAAGACTCTCTCATCCTTGTGTAGTGAGGGGCCATTGGTACTGATATTGTAGAAAATAAACTTTAACTTGTTTGAGAGGGAATATCAGCTTCATATTTTAAGGCAGCTTTATGAAATTGGAAAAAAAGACTACTATTTGACCATTGTAAGTTGCTAGCTATAGTAAAAATCATAGCCATGTCTGTTAAAAGAGAACTTGCGTGGTGTCCACTGACTTCAAAAAACAGCCCTCTTCCTCTGCCTCCCTGCAAAACTTCATAGAATGATAAGAAAGTATCACCTATGAAAGATTTTATGTTCTTATTGTTTTGAAGTAGACTTAAATTTTGAGATATTTTTAAATTTAGAAAACTAGTTTCTTCTGACAATGATAGAAGTAAAGCAGCATACCCCAAACTTTGTTTTATCTGGAGTTTCTAAGCAAGGATATGAAACTAGAAGGACTACTGGAAGTGTCTGGAATAGTTGGGCTTGCTTATTTTTGTTGTTCTTTTAGGTTTGTTCCATGAAGAGGATTCATACAGTGATTATAGAAATTATAGGTTAGGTACTCGTTTACAAAGTTTTGTGCTAGATGGAAAAGCTCCTTTCCCAGAAATGTTCCATACAAGTCAGCTTTTGTTCTATGAACGATTCAGAGCCTATCAAGATTATATTTTCGGTGAGTAAGTTCTCTATTTTTGCTTCATTTATCTTTTTAGTTTACAAGTAGTCCCTCAGACTGCCAGTTGTTGGTTCTAAGAAAGTGAATTTATTAACTTCTCTCTGCTTTATGCAGCCTCAATTCTTACTGTGTTTAATTTGTTTGTAGCTGACTGCAGGGTCTCTGAGGTAAGAGAGTTCATTGCTGAGTTCTTGGAGAAGGTCCTTGAACCATCTGGATGGCGGGCAGTCTGGCACACTAATGTGTTCAAGGTGCTGGTTGAGGTAAATTTAATTCTGTTGTTAAGGCATTTGTCTCTAGCTAAAAGCACTTTCCTTCAGACTGTTATAGCCAAAGTGCTTATTTTTAATTAAAGTTTATGAGCTGATTGAAAATAGCATGTTTTTCACATCTAATTACTATGGTGTATGAAGTGTTCTGTAAATTTTAAAGGCAGCTGAGAAAGAACTACCAGGGAATTGAGGCAGTTTAAGTTTTAGTCTCCTTTGACAGGGGAGGTAGATTATAAACATAAGATATTTGAGATCATTTGAAAGTAAAGAGGCTTAATTATGAAGTCAACAGTTTCAGTTAATTTTTCACTTCTTAGTTGTAGCCCATTAAGTAGCTCAAACCAAATAGGCATTTTAAAAAGGGCCTATTTTTTTGCCTAGCAAATTTTTAGCTAGGTGGTTAATCTCTTGATAATGTATCCCATTCCAGAGAGTGAAAACAATCTTATTTTCAGCTGACTGGGCCTTTTACATTAAATTTGTACTCTAATTACATCTGTGATTTTTTTCCTCAGTGTTTGTTAACTGGACCACAAAAAAACCCTGTTAAACTAAAATGTTAAACCAGAGAGTATGAAAACAAGTTGTTGGTTCATCTCCTTTCGAAGATGACATCACATACTGCATTATGTATGCGGCAGTGGACTGCAGCTGTCACTTGTGATTTTTAAATTTGTGATTATGGTAATATCTGTGGTTGCAGTTCAGGCCTATTTTTTGAATGAGAACTTGGGTGATTTCCACTGAGTCAAAAAATAGCCCTCTTCCTCTGCCTCCCTACAAAACCTCAGAATAACAAGCATCACCTGTGAAAGATTTAAGTTCTTACTGTTTTGAAGTAAAACTGAGATACTTTTAAGTTTGGAAAACTGGTTTCTTCTGACAGTGATAGAAGTAAGTACAGCATCATACTTAAATTCTTGTTTTTTCATTTATTGGAGTTTCTAAGCAAGGATATGAAAGAAGGATTCTAGAATTACACCTCACTCCCCCATACTGCACCTGCATCCTGGTCTCCTTCCCCTTTCTCTTCATCTCCTGCTGCCGCTCCCTATGTCCTTCCTTTATTATATAGTATATATAAATGTTATGGCCTACTTTTCCACTCCTCTGCTGCTAAACTCACCTACCTTTTAGGGACTTTTGCACAGCTTTTAGCACCTTTTTGCTCTTCGGATGACTGCTTTTTCATTGTAGCTTAGCAAAAGCAGGCTCACCCCTGCTGGTTATTTTCTGTCAAAAACTTGTCACCATCTTGTTTGGTTATTTGTCTCCTGATTACAATGTAACCTCACGTGGGTGAGAGCGAGGCTCAACTTGTTTATTCTTTGCATTATGGAAGAAGGCTCTCTGTTCTCATTCAGGCTTTGAAAGTAGTGGCTTTTATGTGTCTTTTTAAATTTTTGTTTCCATGTCTTAAGTCATATTATTTTTCATATTTCAGGTCACAGATATGGACTTTGTCTCCTTGAAGGCAGTGGTGAGGCTTATTGACCCATACCTTTGTGATTCTCAAGTGGACACTTTTACCTTGGAGTCTATGAAAGAGCTTCTTGATGTGAAGGAACATCGGTTGCCTGTGCAGGAGCTGTGGGTGGTATTTGATCAATCTGGAGTGTTAGACCAGACAGCACTCGCCGTTGAGCATGTCAGGTAGGAAGAGAAGTTGATGAAAATAATCTTGTGGCTAGAAACTGGATGAAATCCAGCGTGCTTGTCTGTTATTACAGTCATTTAAAACTCAAACTTGGTCATTGCAATATTTTTAAAATATTCAGACAGGTTACTCTTTCTTAAACTTAAAATTTTAAAAATAACCATTTTGTGATAATTTCAGATTACAGAAAAGTTAGAAAACTATACCAAGAATTCCTGTATTGCCTTCACTTGGGATTCCCAAGTATTAAGAGAAGACAGGTTTTTTTTTTTTTTAAGGAAAGCTGCAGACAGGAATTAAAGCAAGTAGGCAGACAGGCAGGAAGAGAGGAAGAAGAAACATTGTGTTTCATTTTTATTAATTTATTTGTTCACATTGGTTGTCCCTACTGGACCTGGGACGTGAACCTGGGTCCTTGGGATGTACAAGGATTGCACTTGTCCAGAGGAGGCTGACCAAACTGCTACTCCATGAGAGCATGCTATAAATAGCTATTTAAAAATTGATTTATGTTCCTCTAGAAATGAAGACTAGATAATATAATGATCGTGTTAATAATATTCCTTGGTGTTTTGTAGTTTAAAAAGTAATTTCTGGCATCCCCTGGTGGCATAGCATTTAGTTCACTGAGCATAGCCCACATACATTCCAAGGTCCTGGGCTCAAGACCCATTGCGGTGAAACAACCTAGAAGAACAACTAAATAAAATGCTTCTTCCTCCTCTCTTCTTGTCTGCCTTCCTACTTGCCTTCATTTCTAATTACCTTTCCTTTAAAACAAAAGTGCTTTCTGGTTTTTATACCATTAGTGAATTAGACTGGTTTTGTTAAGCTTAGCTTAAGCAGAGTGTCTGGGACCCAGTTTCTGAAAACTCTTGGAAAAATTTTAATTGTATACAAAAGAACATTTAACCCTAGATGTTCAATATTAGGCCAAGCAATATAAATTTAAAGAACTGGCTTTTGTCCAGAACCAAAATAATTTGCTCATGTTGCTCATTAAAAAAGAAAGAAATCCATCTAAGTATTTGAAAGTAAAGGGATAACTGAGTTTCGGAAATTAAAAATCAGAGCTTGTCTCTATGTTGGTAAAGAGACAAGTAATGGTATTTAGAGAAGAGCCTAGATAAATTTACACTTCATTTTGAGAGCTCAGATTCTAGCCAGTACCTTGAAAATGAGGATTTTCATTTGTTCATTCAATAAATGTTCTAGTGCCAGGTCCTGAGTCAAGGATGAGGTTTCACTGGTACATGAAACAGACATGTCACGACCACGAGGGAGCTGTCAGTGTAAAGGTGGGAGGTAAGCCTAGATGAAATATTCACACAAAGATACACACGATTGGAAACTACAGTTAAGTGCTATGAATAGCTATAGAGTATTCTAAGACTGTCAGTTTGTTGTTACATGGTTATTTCCTAAGAAAATGACATTTGAACTTGAATCTGAAGGGTTAACAAGGTGAATGGAGTTGTGGCAGGAACAGATTTAGGAGTTTAGTGAGTATAAGGAGCTAAAGGCCATTGTGGCCGGAACACAGACATGTTGTGAAAGACTTAGAAACCAGCTTAGAGAGGTTTTCGGGTCAGAAGATGCAGGGTTTTGTCAGTCAACCATTTTTAGTCTACTGAAGAATTTTCTTTTGAAAGTGAATATGATCAGCCTTTGTGTTAAAATGTTCATTCTGTTGCTGGGTGAAAATAAATGGAAGGAGATGAAATAGGGAGACTGTTAAAGAGACAAGAGAGTGTACTATTATGGGGATATGGAAGGGACAGTTTGAGGCTTACTGATAGTGAGATGGCTAGGACTTGGTGGTTCTGTGGGCGTACAATGGGAGAAGTCAAATTTGATTCGTAGGTTTCTATAGTGAGAGAATAAACACTGGAGGAGGTGCAGATGTGTGATATGTGAATGCCCAACTTGGAAATGGTAAGGATGATTGAGCTGCATCATGAAACCTAAATATAATTAAGCTAACCAGGTGGAGAAGGTGGAAGGCACCTAGTAGCCTGACTAGCAAGTCATGTGGAGGTTGGAAAGACCTTGTGAAATTAGGAGTTTCTATGCAGGGGCTCTGGGGTAAGAGCCAGATTTTATTTGGACCTTATTCTGAAAGCAACAAGGAAACAGCAGAGTGTTTGTTTTTTAATACCGAGTGGAGGCCTGTACAAGTTTTTTGTTTCATTTTTTAAAGGTGGACTTACAGGGTGAAGAGACTGGCAGTCCAATTTATAAGAAGAGATGGTTTAATTTTCATAGCAGATCTTCACAATATCTGTACTTATACCCCTAAATCACTGAAATTGTGCTTTAAAGACACCGTCTTCTGTGTTCTCCTATCCGGTTGTCATTTCTTTAATCTCATCTTGCTTGGCCTCTAGACTACATTCTAATTATTTGATTATTCCGATTTTTTTCTTTTTTTTATTACCAAAGGAAAGTTATAGGAACGAATGAAGGTAAGCAGGCAGGAAGAGAGAGGAAGAATAAGTATTTTATAAATTAGTTGTTCATCTTGGCTGTTTCCACTGGTCCCCTGGGCTGTGTGTCGACGATGTGAACTACATCCTGTGGCTTTATCTGATCCACCACCAGAGCACACCCACTCCCATTTTCTTAACTCTTCTCCCATCTTCCCAGACCACACTGTTCCGAAGGTGTGCCATGTTTTTAGTCACCTTGACTGGCTCCCCCTCTTATGCTGGAATTTTAGAACAGGGAGCAGTTCCAGGCTATTTACTCATCTCTCTAATCAGTGTTGGAAATACGTTAGAATCACCTAGGATTTTTTTTTCCCATAGAACTGTTTCAACTAATCCATGAATAAGGAATGATAGCATATCAGTTGCAAAAGGTTTTAGTAATGATTATGGATGACAGCTGCAACTTCTAGGTGAAAAACTGATGGGAAACTTTGTAGTACATGAATTTTAAACAGATAACACCTGAATCCATTGATCAATTCTGACTGCATTATCAAGAGATGACCAGGCATTATGTGCTTCTTGATGGAAGCATATTATACTTCCTTTGAAATAGTCTTGCTAAAACTCTTTGCCAATGCTGGTCAGGTCTCTAGATCTTACTGTCAGTTTACTTGAAGTAAAGGGTACAGAAGAGCATGTTAAACGACATGAAATCAATACAATTCAGAGTGAGAAAACTTAAATCGCAAGGAGAAAAAGGGAGGGAAAATCTGTAGAGAAAAAAGTTAAATAAATGACTGAAAAAGCCCATTATAAAACAACAAAAAGACAATTGGAAATTAAGGAATTAGAACACTTTTTTTGGTATAAAGATCTATTTTAAGATCTGCTCTACCGGGGAGTACCAGGAGTCGATTTTTAAGGCTTTCCAGGGCACTCTAATGTGCAACCACGGTTGAGAGCTACTGCTTCATACTATCTCTCTACATGATCTCATTCATTGCTTTAATGCCAATGATATTCTGACAACTCCCAGATTTATCTCTAGTCCTGATCTTTCTCTTGAACTCTGGGTTTATATATTCATCTTGACATTGTCCACTTGGAGGTCCAATAGGCATCTCAGCCAAACATGGTGGAAGCAGAACTCTATTTTTAACTCCAAACCTGTTTCTCTTCGTCCTTCCTATCTCAGCAAGTGGCACTATTTTCTACCCTGTTATACAGATGGCTAACAAATAATTCTTCTGATAAAAAGAAAATCCTAACAGAACCAATGTGTTGAGAAGATTTCTTTAGTTAACTCAAATAAGTTTTGTGTGGCTCATTTAGTATAGCAAAAGTATCATATTCTCTGCTATGATACTAATTTTCTTTTCAGGTTTTTCTATCAAAATATTTGGAGGAGTTGGGATGAAGAAGAGGAAGATGATTATGATTATTTTGTCAGATGTGTTGAACCTCGCTTGAGATTGTAAGTTATTTTTTAGTGACTATTAGAAAAATAGCTATCTGTGGTCTAATATTAACTCTGTGGTGTATAGTACTCCAGGGGCCACAGATAGAAACAGACTGAGGTACAAATAGTATAACCCTTGACAAAGTATTAAATGAAACTTATACAAGTACACAGAAACCTTTTAGTGATTATAAACTGATCGGAAAGCAGAGTTCAACTGTCCCTCAGTTAACAAATCAGTTTTGTAAATCTGAATGAAACCTAGCTAATGTGTTTAAAAAAAAAATTAAATTCAAAGATTATTTGAAAAACAGTGAAGTTAATTATATTATAGGTGAACTTATTTTTGTTTTAATTTTTTTAAGAGTGCTTTCAAAGATATGTAACTTTACAGTCCTATGGATACCAAATAGATTAAACTCTTAGACCTAAATTAGAATATTTTGTGAAACCCTTGTCCTTAAATCTTATTTGACAAATAGATTAAAATAATAGATAGTTAATATTAGTAATGAATAAAAATTTCCAACACTTTCTTCTAGTTTATATTTTGCTAGGGAAAAAATTGTTTCATTTAAAAAAAAAAAATGCAAAATGAACCACGCAGGCAAAATAGTTGTTCGGCATTGACTGTTGAATGTATCAAGTTTTCCACTAGATGGTGCACTAAGACCAGGTAATGTTTACTTGTGTTCATGAGTGGCATATCAGTAGGCAGTGCAGCAGTAAGAATGAAATTAGAACTTGCACTTTAAAAAAAAAAAAATCGTAGAAGGTAATTTTTTTCCTGTATGAAAGATGATCTGGTCATACCAAATAAGGCAGTAACCCTTTACAGTTTTGAAGAACACAGTTGGATTTAGTAAGGTTTTCTTAAAAATAGTAAATAGTAAAATATATGTGAAAGTTTAAGTTGATGGTTCAGTCTGGTTTAGAATTATGTGTCTAATTTCAACTTTTCATAAATGGTGATTTCTGTTTAGCCTTTTCAGTTTTTCCATTGTGCAATTCCGATTTTCCCTTAGTGTATTTCAAATAAATGCTAGAATTTCAATAAGCTTGCATATTTCCTAGTTCTGATATATTTACTCTTAAAGAGAGCAGTGATTGATCTTGTTTGAAGTGAAATGTATTGATCAAGTGACTATCGCATATCTGGCAGATTTGACTTTTCTTGGGAAAAAAAAGTTCTAATTTGATAGTCTTACATGTATGAACAAGAATAAATGATGCATACATATCTTGTACATCACTGGCAGATGGGAAAGCATAAGGAAGTTGTTTTTAGTTATGGAAAGAAGCTATGGTCCTTGATGGAGAAACTGTGATGTTATTAAATGTAGGCAGATACTTTTAAAACTCCCTGGGCTAAGATAGGGGTAGAGCTATCAGCAAGCAAGATTTAAATGGAATCAAACTATATTGTCTTGATTTTTGCACTGTGGTAAATATTTTTCTTTCTCATTCAAAACACTTTTAACATGTATGAGTCTGAGACACAGATGTTGGTTCATTGCTTACAGACTACAAAGTATCACTATAGCAAGAAGAAATAAGCTGATTGGCAAGGATACTGGAAATACTAAGAAGTTGATTTTAAAATTGGAGTCTTAGTCTTTATATAACTTAATAGACCTGATCAGGCAGTCATTGGTTTAGTCTCCAATTTCTCGTTTGCAAAGAGGATTTCCAGAATATCTTTAAATGAGTATGGATTAATTAAAGCAGACAAAATCCTTGCTTTTTAAGCTTAACCTATTTCATCCAGTTGAAAAGTGGAAAAATGTTTTTATTCATTTAAAATACTGTTTGAATGTTTAATTTGATCTAAATTCATTTAGAATGTGTGGCTCTATTCGCCTCCCCACTCCTGCTCCATCCCCAGTCTTATTCAGAGCACAACTAAGTTAAAAAAAAAATCATCTGAAATAATAGTTCTCAACCTTGGTTTCACATTAGTATCCCCAAGAACTTAAAAAACAGAACAAAACAAAAAACTTCTCCTCTATTTCCAGAGATCTGGACAGAGGACCCAAGCATCCCTATTTTTTTTTTTTTAATGTTCCCCAGTGACTCCAATATGCAGCTAAGGTTGTAAAGCTCTGGCCTAATACACAGCTGCATATTTTAACTGAGACATAAAGCAATTATTTTAAAACTAGGTAATGACAATATATTGGACTTTATTTTCAGTTCCATTAATGTTACATCCATTAATTTATATATTCATAAATCACTTTATTGCACCTAGAAATACTTCATTTTCTGCCCATATATTTGAGAATATATAAATTAACAAATTTTAAGTTCCAATAATGTCTAATATAAGGTTATTTTGTCTTAATCACACTCTAGTAATGATAACGTTATCATTTTTCTCAATCTCAAAAGTTTGTTTTTGAAATACTCTAATATAATCTTAGGGAGTACTGAGTATAATTTTTTTGCCATAGTATTTTAGATTTAAAGAAGAACTAGAAGATTTGAATCCTTTCTAATTTTGTATCCTGTCAGAATAGTAATCTTTGTTATTAAACTATTTGGAATACTTCCCTCCTTGCTCCCACCCTTGAATTGCCCTATACCACTTCTTTTAAAATTTGGAATCTAATATTTGAGAAAATAATTTATTAAATTATTTCAAATTGTGCAGCATTTTGTTCAGTGTTTTTAAAGCACAAATGCTTAGGTCTAAGAAAAAAATAGTAACTCAAAAGAAAAAGTGATAATCTTAATGAAATGGTCCTTAAAACTTTCAATAGTTTCCACCTGGAGTGCTATTCAGAAAGACTTAACATGTACCTGATTTATACTATAAAACACATTTCTTACTGGCTCTTTGAGGACTAAATGGACCGTTTTAATGATAGGAAATGTATCCGAAAGGCAATAGATTTCAATTTGCTTTTAACTTTTCAGGCATTATGACATTCTTGAAGGCCGAGTTCCTTCAGGACTTGTTGTTGACTACCAGAATTTCTTGTCTCAGTGCGAGGATACCTACAGGAAATTTTTAAATCTGAGAAGCAGTTTGTCAAATTGTAACTCTGATTCAGAGCAGGAAAACATCTCCATGGTGGAAGTGTTAAAATTGTATTCAGATATTGAACGTTGGAAACAAAAGCTAAAACTCATTGAGAATCCTTTCTTGAGGTATGTGTGTCTCTATTATTCTTAACTAGTCGGGCTTTTTTCTTACCAGCCATCTTACCAAGAACTGATATGTCTGTTTGGTTTCTTTTAGATATGTGTTTGCTTATCAGAAGAATTCTAATATTCAAGCAAAGGGCATCCGTCCAAGTGGTCAGAAGGTCACCCATGTGGTCTCTTCCATTATGATGACTGGTCTACTGCAGTCCCTGCTCAGAGACAGGCTTTGTCAGGAGCCTTCCATGGAAGAAGTAGAAATTCAGGTAAAAGGCGAGTTTCTTGCTCCAGGTGGCTTTTTTTCTTTTGATTCACCCTGAGTTTTCACGAATTCTAAGTGTTTACAGGAACTTCCCGGAGTTGATTTTCTGTGAAGTGAAAAGTAGTGAGAGCACACTGCCTTTCATCAGCACTAGTCACTTAGCAAACATGCTTTGTCTCAAAGTAGTAGCAAAGGAGGTACTTCAGTGCAGGCATACATACCTCAGAGATGTGGGCTTGGCTCCATACTATTTTAATAAATCTAATATTGCAATAAAACAAGTCATGACTTTTTTTGTTTCCCAGTGTTTATAAGGTTATGTTTACACTATGCTGTAGTTTAAGTATACAAAAAATATTTCTAAAAAAAGTACACATCTTAAATACTGTTTTGCTAAAAATTGCTAACCATCACCTGAACCTTCAGTGAATCATAATCCTTTTGCTGGTGGATGGTCTTATTAAAATAACAAAACAAAACACAAAAACCCATAAAGAGCACAGGTTACTTTGTAATAATTTATTTTGGTCCTGTATGTTTGTAATTTAGATGTAACTGTTCAATGATATACCAAAAGAGCTTCAAGTTAGTAATAAAGCTTGTAATGCAAAAAATCATATTCTGGAACCCATGCTGGGAGGGTACAATAAAGCAAAATGTAACAGATTGATATGACTATGCAGTTTTAACTCATTTTTCTTTTTTTTAAAGGAAAGGTGCAGGCAGAAGTGAAAGTGAGTAGCGGGCAGGCAGTCAGAAAGAGAGGAGTAAGAACTTTATTTTGTTCATCTTGGTTTTTGCCTCCAGCCCTGGGTCTTGAACCTGGGACCTTGAGATGTATGTGGACTGCGGCAGGGTATACTACATCACTAGGCCACCAGGGCACACCAAATCACTTTCAAAACAAGACATGAAAGCACCTGGAGTAAAAGTCAAGTTGCCTTTGGCGTTGTATATTTATAATATGTTTTCTTCTAGTTCCATAGTGATCTCTTGTCTGCTATAAATGCCTGCTATGAAGGTGACACTGTTATTATTTGTCCTGGCCATTATGTGGTATCTGGTGCATTATCCATTACTGACTCCATAGAGTTAGAAGGTGAGTATGCAAAATCACAGAACCAAACTTTCATACATGGTATACTTATGAAAACAACAAATCACTGAACTTGTTGAAGCTTCAAGAATGTGATTTCTGTCCATTTTATTTCAAATGAGTTGCCTTGAAACATTAAGGGTATGTAAAACTTACAGGGCATTTACTCAGTATTTGAGTAAATATGGCTCTTTGTGGCATTTCAGGTGTTGGGAAAACATGCACATATAGAATAAAGACCATTAGGAAAAAGTATACAGATTATAGGTGGCTTATGGAAAGGAAATCTCATTATTAGAATAAAAAATATTCTCAACAATGCTTTTTAAAGTTTAGTATTTTTTAATTTGTTGCTTATTCTTCATATATGTTGTGAATATATTGGTGTGTTTTATTTTGTTGTATATAATCTAGCTTATTTTTTGTGAGGGGTATAGTCAAGAACATTTAGCTTGAAATTGGACCCTCCAAAAACTTTATTTTAATTATTTAAAAGCTTGCCACAAATTGTCACAAATTCTACACTTTGTGTTTTGACCAAACTTTAATGTTGAAAGAACATTAATGTTGAAAGATTCTATTAAAAATAACTTTTAAGCTGTTATAATCTTATTGTTCATTTAGAATGATTCCTAAATTTAGTTTACTTTGCAATCTTTTATCTTGGTGTCCTGTATGTTTCTATAATGTGTCAAATTATATGCACCTGTTCAATAATATACCAAAAGAGCTTCAAGTTAGCAATAAAGCTTGTAATGCAGAAAATCATATATCATTCTGGGACTTGTGCAGCTGTTCACAAAATGCTTAAGCTATGTTCTTTATCTTTATCTTGTCAAAACTTCTTAATGGAAGCCAGGCTGGGAGTTTAATTTCCTGCTGTTCATTGCTGTATCACCTTACCCCCATTTTTGTTTTATCTGTGTAATTTTTGTTCTTTTCCTTCTAATAGTTGATGTATAATAGTTGTATGTGTATAAATAACACATCTGCAGGATAAATCACTGCAATAAAAACACTTCATATTTTGGCACAGTGAAAATAGCATTGATGTTATAGATTGTGTGGTGCATAACAGTCCTAGACTGGTGAAGAAATTATAATGGAATTGCTAGACTGTCATAAATAACCATAGAAAATTCTGATAGTTTAGTAAATTTAGTCATTTTTGTACTTATGGGATTTCTGAGAATTTGGAGAATCAGATGGTGTCTTTAGGGTGCTTGTTCATGAACAAGGTTTATCTGATAGTGATCTATAACACTTCTAACAAGGATTAAATAGAGTTCCTACTATGTATAGGCTATTAAAAATACTTATAGTTGGTCTTGGTTGTTTAGAACATCCATTCACTTAGGTAATGGTTTTATGTTTTATACTGCAAAGAATATATAACTTTTTATGTAATAGTCATTTTCTCCCTGAATATGGCAATCTTTATACTTTTTATATTGCTAATGATAAAAACAATGGTAATTATAGAAAATATACAAAGTACAGCAGGCATATAAAAAGCATCATAAAAAATGGTTCATAATCGTCATTCAGACTCCATCACTGGTAGTATTTAGCATGTACATACTTACCCTATATTGCAATAAAACCAATATTACAATAAAATGAGTCACATAAATGTAAGATTTTGGTATCGCTGAAGGCTTATTTGTACTTTTTAAGTACAGATAAATCCAGTGGCTTTGCCTGTTTAATGCAGTTACTGCTTTCCTTTACTCTTATTTAGACAATTAAAGAGTGATTTCTTTTAGCTTTGTCTATATGGTTTTGTTTTATGATGCAAGTCAGGCAAATTCTCTAGTTTTCTGGTATTCCAATTTTTTGTAAGCTCATTCAAAGGTCTAGCCTGCATTATTAGTTTAAGATTTGTAGTTATCCAGTTTTTAATTGGTTATCAATAATTTTTTTCCAATGGTTAAAGCTATTTAAGTCACTTTCAGATTTTAAGTCAGTTTTTTTTGAGAATGTTAAAATTAGATAATCTTGAAGTGCTTAAGCATTTTGAAAAGACAGATTTATGGGGCCGAATTTTTTTTTCTATTTTATTGAGGTAACTTTGTTTTGTAAGTTAATATAAACTCACGTACAGGTTCCCCATATGTACAAGCTCCCTATTCCTCAAATGTGTGTCAACACACTCTGTCCTCCACCAAATCACCAAGAGTTCTTTACCACTTTCCATTGGGTCCACCACCACTTGTCCCCTTTAACCCCTTACCTCATTCTTCACTGGTTTAACCTCAGTTCTGTAGTATAGGACTGGATTCTTTAAAGCTTTCTGACCTAGCTGTAAGTACTTAGGATTATTTATTTTATATTAATTTTGCAAGTGAATTTAGTGCTGAACTGGTCTAAGATGATTGATAGGGTAGTCTTGGAGTTGTTAATGTTGAAAATTGTATACCCTGTGAATGGGTTCCTGGACCCATTTCCAATATGAGTGTTGTGGAGGCGTCCCCGTACCAACGAGCAATTCTCAGACACCAGCAGGGTGTCTGAGCATTGAACTCAATTCTGATGCTATCTCCTTAGAGATCGCATGGGATTCCACAGCTGTTTCCAAAGACCTTCCCTTTTCAGATCCATTCATGAACCCAGAATGCTACCTGTGCCTCTGACTGGCTATAAATCAGAGGTTTCTGTGATTCCTTCCTTGGGTTCTGCAAGAACAGCTTACAGAATTCAGGAAACCTGTTTAATCACTAGACTACCAGTTTATTATAAAAGGGTATAACTCAAGGACAGCCAGATGGAAGGGCATGGATATACGGGGAAATAATCAGATGTTATTTAAATGCAGCTGGGTTGACTAGTCTTAAATATTTATAGTCATTTGAAACAGAAATCTGTGATAACAATTTTGTGTTTAGACATTTTCTTTTAACCATCTTAAATATCCTTGCTCTCTTTCTTAGGATATGGTCTACCAGATGATATTGTGATAGAAAAGAGGGGCAAAGGAGACACTTTTGTGGAATGTACCGGTACAGATATTAAAATCTCAAACATAAAATTTGTTCAGCATAATGCTGTAGAAGGAATCTTAAGTAAGTATTTGAATATTTCGTGTATTTGTTGTAGGCTTTGAAGGAAAACTTTAGGAGATACAATATTATTAAAATCCCACTAAAGCATACAGAAGACTGTTTATATCTACATTGTACAATGACTTAGGAAGCTTACCTCAAAGTGAAAGATAGCTCAGCCTGTTCTTGAAAATTTGTTAGTTTGATATTGGTTTCTATGTGATTTTTTTTCTTGTAAAATATTGCAATATTATAGGCTGTGTTCTTTGTATTTTATTTGATTGTAGACTCAAACTATCTTCACGTTGCACTAGTATTTGTTCCTAGGATCTGAATCTCCTTTCTTGAATTGAACCTCTTTTTCTCCTCCTTTCTAAGGTACTCAAGAAATTTCTTTCTGATTTTTTTTTTTTTTAATGAAAAGTACTTTTAAACTTGATTTTGCATTTCTGATGTCAAGTCCCTTTTTTAAGAATTCTGCTTTTCAATTTTAGTAAATAACTAAAAGTTGTCATTTTTATATATTATAAACAAGGAATTTTAGTAACAAAGCTTAAAAGTAGCTATTTGAGGACTGTTTAGATTATAATGTCAGTTTTAGGTCACTTCTAATATTAGAAAACACACATTACTTTTTCGTTCTTTCTTTTTTTTAAGGAAAGGTCTAGATAGGAAAGAAGGCAAGCAGGCAAACAGACAGGAAGAGAGAGGAGGAGGAAGTGCTCCATTTATTTTTATTTAGTTGTTCACATTGGCTGTTCCCCTCAATGGGTCTTCAACCTGGGAGCTTGGGTTGTATGTGGGATTGCTCCCAGGTGTACTAGAGTGCTAGGCCACCAGGACGTACCTGACACATCACTGCTTAAAGCAGTTGGTTTTATGTTTTCACCATAGTCATTCACAGTGGCAAGACTACATTGGAAAACTGTGTACTGCAATGTGAAACTACAGGAGTCACGGTACGAACATCAGCAGAATTGTTAATGAAGGACTCGGATTTGTATGGTGCCAAGGTATGATTATTAATCTCATCCTTTTGGGGAATAGATTTCCAAACTTTAAACTTTTAAGTTCTAGGTAAGTCAGTACAAGGTGGGACCAAGATGTCAATGCATTCTGCTATTCTTTCTTCAAAGAAGACATTCAGACACTTCTATGTACAAGTCAACCAACTTTGTATAAGGCGAAAAAGCACCTTATTTATTTTTATTTAGTTGTTCACATTGGTTGTTCTCCCCCAACCCTGGGCCTTGAACCCAGGACTTTGGGGTGCATGTGGGACTGCTCCCAGGATGTACTAGACCACCAGGGCATACCCACATGTTTAATTTTTTTTAAGAAGCTACCAAACTGTTTCCCAAAGTTTCACCATTTTACATTTCTACCAGTAATGTTTGTTTCTGCAGTTTCTCTGCATTCTCACCAGCAATTGATATTTTCTATTTTTCATTTTTGCTCGTCATTTATTTATTGAATTTTGTTGTTGGAGAGGAGGAAGAAGCTTTTTTTTTTTTTTTCTTTTAAGAAAGGAAAAAGGGGAAACACTCTTTTTGTTGTTGTTGTCTAGAACCTGGGTTCTTGGTCTAGTCTACACTCAGCCACCCTGTTTTCAGTTTTGCCTTTCTGATAGGTGGGGTTTTATGTGCCCTTTTTTTTTTTTTCTTGCCTCACTGGCACTGATTAGAACTTCGAGGACCGTGTTGAATAACAGTTGTGATATGGACGGTCTTACTTTGTTCTTGATATTACAGGGAGTATATATTTAATTTTTTTATCATTAAATATAAGATTTTAATTTTAATTTACCTGATAGTTAATAATGTTAAACATTTTTACATGCTTACTTGCTATTCTTTCAAGGAAGGAATCTATTCTTCAGTGAAGTATCTATTCATAACTTTTGCCCATTTTCTAATTATATTCGTATTGTAGACGTATGAGAAGTTCTTTAATACAAATATTAGTCTTCTGTTGGGTGTGTGGTTTACAGATATTTTATAGTCGATATAAGAATTTTTATAATGAATGTGCGTTGATTTTTGTCAACTTTTTTGGCATCAGATTAATATGATTACATGATTTTTCTCTTTGAAAGAAAGAAAATGGTGGATTACATTGACTTTTCAAATTTTGAAACCACCTTGCATCCCTGGAATAAACTCTGCTTAATCACAATATGTAGTCTTTTTTTAATATTTTGCTGAATGATATTTGCTAATAGTTTATTAGGAATGTTTACATTCATGGGAGATGTTGCTCTGAAATTTTCTTTTTGTTCTGTCTTGTCTGATATTGGTATCAGGGTAATAGTAATTTCATGACATTAATTTTGAAGGGTTCCACTTTTATTTTCAGCAAGAGATTATGTATAATTGGTGTTTATTCTCTTTTAAATATTTGGTAGATTACTCCAATGAAACTATCTGAGACTAGCAAAAATTTGAGACATTATATCAGATATAGAGAAACATCTAATGACATCAAAACCAGACATATAAATATATTCCTTTCAGAACCATGATGATCTGATCATAACCATAGCAAAAAGTTTAGTTGTGTTGAATTTACACTATTGTATTTACTACTAGGTCTGGGTCGTTTGTTATTCAAAAGGTGAGTGATGAGTCTGTGGGTGCTGATGTAAATGGAGCTGCAAACTTTTTGGAAACTCTTGATAAACTGAATGTAGAGGAAAATTACTTGTTAGAGCAAGTCAGTATGGATGAAACTTCTCTAATCTGGTAATACATGCCTGAAACCACTTTCAATCATGAGGAGGCCAAGTCAGGATCAGGTTTGTTTCAAAGCTTTTGAGAAGAGTGTAAGTCTTGGGGGGGGCAGTGTAGCAGGCTGCACTTTTTTTTTCTTTTACCCTCTTGATCTGGTCCTTAGACTACCTGATCTGCAAATTAACTGACTCAGCCTCCTGAACCATAAAGGAATACCCGCAGACCACAAATTAAAACCCTTTGTGACCTGACATAGTGAGAGCCAGAAGGCCTCAAGCATGTCAGTGAACCAAGATGCCCCCCTGAATTGTTGTGCCAGCTAAATGGAGACATACTGTTTAGAGAATAACATAGCTTTCAAGATTTCATTTATTGTTGATAAATATTCCCAACATCTTCATTTTGTTGATCTTCACTCCAAAATTAGAGTGGTATCTCTGCCTTCAAACACTACCAATTTGATCCAGCTAGTGGATCAAGTTGTAGCAGCTTTAGGGCCTACTACCTAAAGAAGACCTTTGTTCAAGTTATTGCTACAACTAAGGAAGATACTGAGAAGACACTGATGCATTTCTGGAAGGAGTACCACATTTACAATTGGATCAAGAACCTTGCTTGGGGTGATGTCACCAAGGAGTGTATTGAGAGGCATCTGGAAGAAGACATACGAGGTTTATCCATTGACTCTCAGTAGATTTGCCAAAGATGAGGTTGCAGTAATTGAGACTGTGGATGAGATGGCAAGTAAATTAACCTGAGTATGCATGAGGAGAACCTTGAAGAGCTCCTCGAGGCGATTCCCTGAGGAATTGACTAAAGAATTGCCAGAACTGAAATAGGAGCACAACTGAAGAGGCAAGAGAAAAGAAAATTTAGAAGAAAAAGAATTCTAAATAAAATTCACAGTGAGGGGTTTAGCACAAGTTTTTCAGACAAATAAGTTTCTTTAAAATGTTTGAAAACATAGACCTCAACACCAAAAGTTTTTCTTTTGTAGAGAGGGATGTCTGATGCTTTATCTGTTTACAAGTGAGTTTATGATAAGAAAAACAAAACCAAGCAAACCACCATGAACATATTTCTGAAAAGAACTGCCTCTCAAGAAGAACCTCTGGTCCTTCAGGATATATTCATTGTTATCATAGGAGATGAAAACTCCATGCAATTTACTGCCCCTGAATTTCTTACAGTGGGATGAGTTCTAGAGGTAGAAGACACCCATAGTAGGCTTCTGTAAATGTGTGTTGTGTCTTAGCTTTTAACAGTTAAAGAAAAAAAATTAAAATATTAAAAACAATGTATAGAATTAGGATATAAAGAAAGAAAAGATTTTTGTACAACTGTACAATGTTTTTGTGTTTAAGTTGTATTAAAAGAGTCAATATGTGAAAATTAAAAATTTTGTAAAGTGAAAAAGTTACAATAACTTAAGGTTAATTTATTGAAGAATTTATTTTTAAAATTAGGTATAGGTTAAGTCTATAGTATTTAAATCTTTTTAGTATTTTATTGCGGTAGCTTTGTTTTGCAAATCAAAATAAACATATTGTAGGATCCCCATAAGTGCTGTTTCCCCATTACTCAGATATATGTCAGCATACACTTCCCTCCACGAAATCACCAAGTGTTCTTCACCATTGTCCTGTGGGCCACACAACACCACTCTCCCTCCCCCATGCCATCCCATTTCCTGTTAGTAACTGCAATCTATTGCCAGTGTCCAAGGGTTGGTTTTGTTTCCTCTGTTGCTTGTTTTGTCTATTCATGTTCTACCTATGAGTAAAGCCATCTGGTATCTATCTTTTGACTTATTTCACTTAGCATAATCCCACTTGATCCATCCATATTGATTCAATGACAGGATTTCATCTCTTCTAAGGGCTGTGTAGTAGTTAGCTGTGTGTATGTGTATATCTCACATCTTTATTCATCTGACGTTTGGCACTTACGTGGTTTCCATTCTTAGCTATGTTCAATAGGGTAGCAGTAAACATGGGAGTGCATAAATCTCCATGAATTAGTGTTTTTATATCTTTGGGGTAAACACCAAGAAGTGGGTTGGCAGGATCATATGAGATTTCAACTTTTAAGGAATCTCCACACTGTTTTCCACAGGATTTGCACCAATTTTGGACTACCACCAACAGAGTAAGAGTGTTCCTTTTTCTCCACATCCTCACCAATATTTGCTATTTCCAGATTTTTGAATAAAGGCAAATTTCTCATGTGTAAGGTGATATATTGTTTTGATTTGCATTTCCCTGATAGCCAGCGAGTAGGAACATCTTTTCATGTGTGTGTTAATCATCTGTATATTCTCTTCAGAGAAATGTCTCTGCAATTCCTCTTCCCATTTTTTGATTGGATTGCCTGTTTTTAGGTTATTGAATTTTGAGTTCTTTGAATATTATAGATATTAAACTGTTGCCAGAAATATGGAGTGCAAATATCTTGTTCCAATTAATAGGTTGACTTTTTGTTTTGGTCATATTTTCTTTCCTGTGAAGAAGCTCTTTAGTTTGATGTGTAGTTCAGTTGTTTATTTTTCTTTTTGTTTCCCTTGATGCTAGAGTTGAGTCCCTAAAGACCTTTCTAAGGCTGGTTATAGAATGTCTTTCCTATATTATCTTCTAAGAATTTTATGACTTCTGGTCTTATGTCCAAGTCTCTAGTTCATTTTGAGTTAGTTTTTGTGAATGGTGTTGAGAGTGCTCTGGCTTCATTCTTTTATATGTGGCTGTCCAGTTATTCCAACACCATTTATTGAATAGACTTTCCTTCATCTTATGCTTTTGGCTCTTTTGTTGTAGATTAACTGACTGAATGAATCACATTCTGGTGTTTTGGTTCTATTCCACTGATCTGTGCCTCTGTTATTCCAGTACCATACCATTTTGATCACTGTTTCTTTGAAGTATAGTTCAATGTCTGGAAGTGTAATCCCTCTGGATTTTTTTTCTGTAATTGCTTGGCTTTTCAGGGTTTTTTATTCCATACATATTTTAAGATTTTTTCTATTTTCTTGAAATACACCTGTGGCATTTTAATGGAGATTATATTAAATTTGTATATTACTTTAGGCAAGATGACCATTTTAATGACGTTCATTCTTCCCAGCCATGAGAAGGGAATGTCTTTCCATCTCTTTGTGTCCTCCTCTATTTCTTTTAAGAAAGACAGTTTTCATCATACTGGTCTTTTACCTCCTTTGTTAAGTATATTAAAGAATATTAGATTCTGTTTGCTTCTATTTTAAAGTATGGTTTTATTGATTTTGTTTTCTTGCATATTGTTTGCATATAAAAATGCAATGGATTTTTTTGTATTGATTTTGTAGCCTGCCACTTTACTGTATTCGATGATTAGTTCTAGTAGTTCTGACAGAAATTTTAGGGTTTTCAACATATATAATCATGTCATCTGCAAGTAGTGATAATTTTACTTACTCTTTTCCAGTTTGAATTCCTTTATTTCTTTTCTCTTGTGTAATTGCTTTGGCTAAGACCTCCATGCTATGTTAAATAACAGTGGTGAGAGTTGACAACTTTGCCTTGTTCCTGAATTTAGATGAAATGCATTCAGTTTCTCACTGTTGACTATGATGTTGACTCTGGGTTTATCATATATGGCCTTTATTATGTTGAGGTATGTACCTTCTATCCCTATTTTATGCAGGGTTTTAATTGAAATGGGTGTTGGATCTTGTAAAATGCTTTCTCTGCATATATTGATATTGATCATGTGGTTTTTAACTTTACTCTTGTTGATCTGATGTATTACATTAATAGATTTACATATGTTGAACCATCCTTGCATCCCTGGGATCAATTCCACTGGTCATGATGGGTAATTCTTTTGATACATTGCTGAATTCGGTTTGCTAATATTTTGACAATTTTTGTATCTGTTCATTAGAGATATTGGTCTGTAATTTTCTTTCTTGGTAATGTCTCTATCAGCAAATGGTATCATTATGATGTTAGCCTCATAGACAATGTTTGGAAATGTTCCCTGTTCTTCAATATTTTGGAAGGGTTTGAGAATAGGTATCAATTCCTCTCTGAAGGTTTGGTAAAACTCATTAGAAAAGCCATTTGGTATTGGGCTTTTATTTTCAGGGAGACTTTTGATTACCTCTTCAATTTCCTTGCTTGTGGTTGTTCTGTTCAGGTTTTCCAGTTCTTCCAGGTTCAGTCTTGGTAAACTGTATTTTTCTAAAAATCTATGCATGTTCTCACGGTTGTCCAATTTATTAGCATAGAGCTGTTCATAGTATTTTATGATGTTTTCTATTTCTGTGGTAACTGTTGTTCTCCCCTTTCATTTCTGGTTCTAATTATAAGAGTTTTCTTTTTTTCTTTGTGAGTCTAGCCAGTGGTTTGTCAATTTTGTTTATTCTTTCAAAGAACCAACTTTTGGTTTCATTAATCTTTTGGTTTGTCTTTTTGTTTATTTCTGCTCAGATTTTAATTATTTACTTCTACTGGTACTTTACTTTTAATGTTCTTCTTTCTCTACTTGTTTTAAATGTAGGGTTACAGTGTTCGTGATTTTTCTTGTTTCTTGAGGTAGGCGTATATTGCAATGAATTTCCCTCTTAGTACTGCTTTTGCTGCATTCCATGGATTCTGGTAGCTCCTCATTCTCAATTGTCTCTAGTATTTTTAAGTTCTTCTTACATTTCCTTTTACTCAAGAGTCATTCTAAATCATATTGTTTAGTCTCTAATTTCGGGTCTTCCAGCTTTTTTTGTATGTGGTTGATGTCTAGTTTGAAGTCATTGCGGTCAGAGCAGATGTTTGGTATTATTTTAGTCTTTGTAAATTTGTTGAGAGATGTTTTGTGTTCAAGCATATGACCTATCCTTGAGAATGTTCCATGTTCACCTAAGAAGTGTAATCTATAGTCATTGGATGAATTATTTTGTATATTTCGATTAGACCTAACTGTTCTAAATGATCATTTAAAGCTGCTGCTTCCCTGTAATTTCTGCCTAGTTGATCTGTCCATTGTTGTAAGTAGGGTGTTGATGTCTCCTAAAACTATGGTTTTGCTGTTGCTGTGTCTTGTCAGTTCTAATAATACTTGCTCAGTATATTTTGATGCTCCTTCATTTGGTGCATATATCTTAATAAGAATTATGTCTTCTTGCTCTATTGAACCCTTAATCATTATTGTCCATCTCTTTGTTATGCTTTTTAGTTGGAAATCTACTTTATCCCATTTAAGTGTGTCTGTTCCTTCTTTTTGACTTTAGGATGGTCTTCCAACCATCGACTTAAGCCTATATTTATCTTTTGAAAGAAGGTGAGTTTCTTGAATGCTGCAGACAGTTGGAATATGCTTTTTAATCCATTTGGCGATTTTGTGTCATTACATTGGTGATTTCAGTCCATTAACGTTAGGATGATTACTGATATGCAACTGTTTGCCATTTTGTAATTTATCTTCCTGGTGTTGTTACAGACAGTACCTTTTTCTTTCTCTTTTTTGGTGGGTCAGGTATATTCTGTTTTGATTGGTTTTCTCCTTTGCTTTTTCCTTGGAGATTGTTTTGTGGTTACCCCGAGGTTAGCATTAAGATTCAATGTTTATTTCTGTTTTTATTCAAAAACAGATTAGTCTTACAGTCACAGTAATTATCCTCATTTTTATTCTCATCTCCTTCCCACTTTTTATATTTTGCTGTCTTACTGTTTTTAAATGGGATTTCTCTTCATTTCATAGAACTTCCTTTAGCAGAGTTTTTGTAGAGTTTGTTTTGTGGTGATGAATTTAAGTTTTGATTTGTGAAAACATTTTTACTATTCCTTCGGTTCTAAATGATCTTCCAGGGCATAGTATCCTAGGTTGAAAATTCTTTTCTTTTAGTACTTTGAGTATATCATGCCATTTCCTTCTGGCCTGTAGAGTTTTAGTTAAGAAATCCACTGACAATCTTATGAGGACTCCTTTGGATGTGACTTGTTTTTCTCCATCTGCTTTTAAGATTTTGTCTCATAATTTTGGTATTTTGATGACAATTTGTCTAGGTAGGTATGTTTGGGTTTCTTTTGTTCGGAATTATTTGAGCTTCCTGTGTCTGTATGCTTGCTTGATTCCTCTGTCTAGGGAAATTTTCAGCTCTTATTTCTTCAAATACAATTTCTTCCCTTTTCTCTCTCTTCTGCCTCTGAGACCCCTATTATGTGAATGTTGTTCCTTTTGATGTTATCCCATAGGTCTCTACTACTGTCTTTATTTGTTGTCATTCTTTTTTCTCTTTGCTGGTTTGCTTGGGTGCATTCTTCTGCCCTATCTTCTAAGTCACTTATTCCATTGTAGGCTTCTTCCATCCTGCTCTTGAGTCCATCTATTGAATTTTTCAGCTATTGTGTTCTTTATTTCTTCGACATCTTGCTTCCTTCTCTTTTTGTTCTATTTTATTCTTCTGTTATTTTCTTGATTTCCCTGAGTATGTTTATAACTCTTGCCCTAAATTCATCCTTAAGTAGTTTGCATATCTGTTGCATACAGATTTTCCCCTGGGGTTTTAATTGTATCCATCATTTCATGTACATTTTTCTGTCTTTGCTCTGTTTGACATTCAATTTTTATTTCTGTGGGTTAGGTTCCCTAATTAATGGCCTTGTGTGGGGTATCGACTTGCACCACATAAGCCTGGATCTTTGTTTTAACAGTGGGATTTCTTGAGTTGTGTGATGTCATTAGTTTGGTTTGTTGAAGTTCTTAGGTGACTCCTTCTTTGGGCCCAAAAGTTCAGACAATAGGATAGAATTTGTGTGGTAAATGCACAGCCTTCCCCCAGCATCACAGGTCTGGCTGGTAAAGATCTCCCTGTTGCTGGTCTGCAATCAGCAATCAGCTGCATTTCTGCCTTCACCCTTAGGCTGGTTCTGGTGGATAGCTGTTACAGTTTCCTCCCTTCTGGGAGATTCAGTGCAGCTTTAAGGTAGGGGCAGAATTTCTGGTGGGCGAGTCCTGTGGTGCTGGCGCCGTATGGTGGCATGTGTTGGGGGTGGTGGATTCCCCTAGCTGCCTTTCAGTTATGGTGGCATCCTGAGCAAATTTTCATCAGGGGCTCCTCCTCAGCTCACCAGGTTACTGATCCTTCTCCCCTGTGCCAAGACCCTCTCCTCTCACTCAGAGTACCAGGTCTCACAAGGTGAGCTTTTTGCTGCTCCTGGAGCTAGACTCTGGGAGGTCCTGTTCCTCCTGAGGCTCCACTCCCTCCACTCTGGCCTGTTTTTCCCCCCCTGAGGCTGGGAATCCTGAATTTGATCTCTAGCTCTGAACCTTCATGTTTTCACCTATGCTTTATGGTGGTAAACACTATTGCCGCCTCTGTAGCCTCTGGTCCTGCTTCTCTCTGTCTGCGAAACGGCTAATTCCCAGTTGTTCTGTGGTGGCTTGACTCGGCCACGTCACCATCTCTCTCTCCAGGATGGTCGTTTTGAATAGGTATATCGTTCAACAAAATTATTGAGTGATCTCTTTTTAAATATTTTAAAGCTGAATGAGAAAACTGATTTGTGCAAAACTGAAAAAGAGTGAAACAGTTATCTGTTTTGATACTCTTAACGTGTGTGTGTGTGTGTGTGGTTTTTGAAAGGGATGAATTTTAGGGATTTTGCTGGAAAAGGAATAAATGGGAATGTTAATTAGAAATACCTAATAGAACTCTCCATAAAACGCTTTATATTTTCACAATACATTTGCACAGTGTTAGTCTAAGAAATGATTGTAATAAACCTTTTCTTATAGTCCTTTTAAAGGCTGATTGTCTTTATCTTAAATTATAACTTGTAGGGTGCTGGTATAGAAATATATCCTGGGAGTAGGTGCACCCTGAGTGACAATGGAATCCATCACTGCAAGGAAGGGATACTTATTAAGGTGAGCACCTGCTGAAGCACCCTCTTACCAAAGGGTGGGATGGTTCTAACTAAGAAATCATTATATTTTATTAATTTACACATTGGGTTCTGTTGTTTTCTGGCTTTGAAAAGTATAAGCAGTATATAACTTAATATCAATAGTTGCCATTGGAAGTCTCTTGTGAGAATGCTTTTCTCTCTGCAGAAATAATAGGAATGCTGTGTCACTCAGAGCTCAGACTTTTACCACAAATTAATAAGCTTAGCTTTTCTAGTTTATTTTTAGAATAGCCTAAAAAAATGTGAGAAGATTTTTAAAGCAAGCAGTGTTAAATGTGACAGTCACTTAAAACATTTGTTTTCAATGTCACAGGACTTCTTAGATGAACATTATGACATTCCCAAAATATCCATGGTGAATAACATCATACATAATAATGAAGGTTACGGGGTTGTCTTAGTGAAACCTACAATTTTCTCTGACTTGCAAGAAAATGCCCAAGATGGAACTGAAGGTAATACTTCTTTAATACTTTTTTTAAGGTATAGAAACCAGGTATAATCTACTCTATTTCAACATTAAACTCTGATTAAATATCTGAGAATGCCTCCCCTTAAGAGATTTAAACTGGCATATGCTTGGGCATGGAGACAGAAAAGCTTAATAAAGCCATAATAATATAGACTCTCAGGATAAAAGAAACTTTCAAGGTCAGTTAGTTCAACTATTCATTTAAAACTTGATGTATGGTTTCTGTGGTCCTGCAGTTCTCTTCTTATCATGTTTGAATTTCTATAAACTTTTAGCATAAGGATGAGCATATGATAGTAATAGTAGCTCCTGCTGGCAATTTTCAAGGATGGAGGCAGGGAAATGAAGTGTCAGACCGAAGTGGGCATTTACTGGACAGGATCCGAGTTTGCCTCTGTATTTGTTGGTAGAAGTAAATGCCTCCCTGTCACCTGCCTTTCTCGGCAGCGAAGCTAAACTCGGTGGGAAATTAATGAACTTCAAGGCCTACACCAGATCATGATGAAATCTGTCATAGAGAAGGACATGGATGAAGTAAGTTTCAAGGAGGACAAATAGTCCTGTTATTCTTCAGGATCCACTTCAGTAATATCTCTGGAAGTTCTCTTTCTCCTTACAGGTTGATAGGTTAGAAGTGACTGGGTTATCAACTTAAAGTCTCATAAGGGCAAAATTGAAGTATCGGCTGGGCAGGCCTCTTATCTGAAAGCTCTTGGGGGAAGAATCTGCTTCCCAGCCCATTCAATTTGTTGGCAGGATCCAGTTCCTTGAGGTTACAGTACTGAGGTTTCTATTTTCTTGCTGACAGTTGACTGGTGGTCACTCAGCACTAGAGGCCTCTCTCAGAACTTTGTCCCGTGTCCCTCTTCATCTCAGCAACAGAGAAACCCTCTCAAGACAAATCTCTCATGCTTGGAATCTCTTCACGCATTCCTCTTTATCCAGCCAGAAAAACCCCCACTTTTAAAGGGTTCTTATGATTAAGTTTGGAAACACCTTAATTACCTTAAGGTTGGCTAATTTGTAATCTTAATTGCCTCTGCAAAATCCTTTTGCCATTCAACTATCATGAAAGTAATTCCAGGGAGCAGGCATCATGGTGGGTATCTAGAATTCTGCCCATCACCAGCATTCACTTGTAAAACTATCATTTTAGTTGTAATTAGCTACTAGATTGGGAGTTCCTTTAGATAAAGTAGCACTGTTTTATTCACCTTTCATTTAGCTCCTAACATAGGGCTTATTAGCAGATAGCAAATGTCCAGTAAATGTCTGTTGATTCAATAAGATTCTAGAATGAGAAGAGAGAAGAATTCAAATTTGGTAATCTTGTGTGATGGTCAGGAAACAAATGGTGTGAAGAGTTTAAGACAACTGCTCATTGAAATTTTTATGGCAAAGAATTTTTAAAATACAGTGAAATGACAGCAGGAATCCTTGGAAGAAAAAAACCCTTCGAAACTCTAATAGACTGTGGAAATATATGTTTTAGTTGAATTAGTTTGTATATTTAACTTGGTTATAATTTGTTTCTCTAGAAAATAAAGCACTTAGAGTTCTGACAAGTGGAGTGGGAGATGCAGCTGAAGGTGTGGATCTAGAAGAGCTGATTCAATGTGCAACTGGTCAAATGGAGCATTATGCACAACCCGACCTTTCTGAACCTGTTGAAGGCAATTATGAAATTGTAAATGAACTAGTTGCTACTTCTACACAAAAAGGCCGCATAAGGAAGAAAAGGTTAAGTGAACTGGGGATCACACAAGCTGATGACAACTTAATGTCCCAGGAGATGTTTGTTTCAATTGTGGGGAACCAGTTCAAGTGGAATGGGAAAGGGAGTTTTGGCACATTTCTTTTCTAATTAGTATGGTGTGAATAGATAGCAAAATATTGGATTTTGAGCATGCTACCTAAGAATCACTGCTGCTATTGTAGTTTACTTCATATCTGTATTTTATATTTGATATGTTTGATCGGTTTGAGTGAAATATAGATTTATTTCTATCTGCAGGTGTTGCACATAAAATACTTCCTCTATTAAAAAGATCAAACCTAAAATATAAAACATTTAGAGATTTCTTCTCTAGAAACTCTTGCTTTTGTAAACAAATGGTTTTCTTCATATTAAAACTATTAACTTTCTAGTGTAAGTATACTTTAGCACTTCAGAGAAGGAGAGGGAATGCAAGGTGAGTGTGCAAAAATTCAGTAGGTGTCAAATGTGCAGTGTTCTTTTATCAATTATAATGAGTATCATTTCCATGATGTATTTGCATAATACTTGCCTTAAAATAAAAGCTTTTATGATTGGAAGGTTATATACCTAATCAGACTTATTATTGAGAATGTGAGTAGGGTGCATTTTTATATCATCAAAACAGTAATAAGAGATAGCACTGTAGGTTGAAACAGAAATGAAATGTGTTTTCAGGTTAATGTGCACGTAGAGCATTTTCACTCACTGTGGCTGAATTGAAAGATTAAAAATAAGGCACTTTTCTTTCACTATAACAATATCCTGATGATATTTGTTACACAGTCAAAGTGATCACCTGTACAACCTATATGAATTCTTTATTCTTGACTATAAAAGTTTTTAAAGATATTTATATATTAAAAAGTTTATGTGATATTAATATGCCTACTGATTAAAGTTATAATGAAATAATGAAATCGAATCTTGTCATATTTTTCAAATGCATTATGGGCCATAGTGCCAGTGTAGGTTATATGATCATTTGAGGTGCACACAATATTTTGATATCTTTATGTGTTTCAGAAAGGGTATTAATTCTTTCCTAAGTGCTCTTATCTTTGTAAATTTGAATAACATAATTCTTATACTTCAGATTCTGCTTAATGGAAGGATTTGTTAGATTTTTTTGTTTGACTGTTGAAAGGCATTTTTCTTTTATTCTTTTTAAGTCCTGTTGCAAAGTAATGCTAATTAATTCTCTATCGACTTGTGCCAAATAGTGATTTTAAAAAACATTTATTCAACTTAAGAAAAAAACATTGGTTTCCAATTGAATTTTCACTTCATTTTGGAATTTAGATTTTGTATGTGCTTTTGTGACTTGCTAGTGTCAAGAGAATGGTAAGTAGCTTGGGAAGTAAAGTTAATACTTATTTTCTTTTAATAGCATGATAAGTTTTCAGATTTCATTTCTAACTTAGTTAAATCTAAGGTTAATTTTTATTTGCCTCAGTCATGAAGAATTGAATATTCCAGATGATTTAGTAAAGGGAGTATAGAGAATGTTCTCTAGCTATCTGGATTTGATATTTGAGCTGAAAACAGTGACATGGGAAAAAGACTGAGTGGATTGCATTAGCATATGTCCTGTTACTATGGTTTACCCTTAGTGTGACCTTGAATTTCTGACAGATAGAAAAGTTCTGTTTCTTGTTTTGAATATTTTCTTTGAGATTCTCTAGAAGTGTCTTCCTTCCTCAGTTTCTTATTGCAGCAGATTTTTCATTCATGAATGCCAGTGGTTATGTGAGCTCAAGTGTGTGCATTCTACTTTTCTAGAACTACCACTTCTAATTATAGAAGGATGATGAAGTGTCTTTCTAGATTTGGTTCTTCAGAAGAAGATTGAAGAAGAAACATAAAACACTAGCATTTAGGAGTAATCCTACTTAATTTCTTTAGAATTCAGTTTGCTATTATTCTATACCTTTCTAGGAAAAAAATATCCTACAGGGTTCTGTGGAAATTAAGATGGAATAAAATTGATGGTTAGGACTTGATGCAAGTCTTATCATAGTATTTAATTAATTTTATTCTGATTAAAATTTTTTATGCATCATACACTGTATATCCTTAAAAACAACAACATAGGCATTGAATAATCTCTGAAATAATTTAATAATCCTCTGAAAATTTCTTTTGCTATTTTCCCTTAACATATGTAGAAATTTTTGTCTCTACATACAGATCCACCTCATTCTTTTTGATGATTGTGTTATACTCCATCATATATACTTGAACTCAGACTTATGGGGGTTGGTTTTTGGAACCATGAGTTCTGAAGATTAGAGTTGATTTTGGGCATACTTGGATGGATCCAACCTTTTAGTTCTGCCTTCCCTGGTTTTAGCTTCATCCTTGGGTTGACTTTTTCCAAGTGGTGTCAAAGATAGTCTTCAGTAGCACCAGTGTTTTTAGTCCCAGAAGGAAGGAGAGACTATAGTATCTAATAGCTCTGCCTATATTTCAAGCTTATTTTTTGGCCAGGCACTGTAAAACTGAGGAGTATGGTCATCTATTCTCATTGAATCACATTTCCTCTCTCATGGGCAGTGGGTAGAGAACCTTTTGACTGACTTACTCTCCAGGTGGTGGAAGAGGAAAAGGGTTCTATTTGTAGGAGAAGGTAGAAGGACTCCTCTGCAGGCAAAAAACATTACATCTAGATATGGATGAGTCAGAACCTACTCTCTGGTATTGATGGGTAGTCAGGCTTCCAGTGTAGATGATCACAGATAAATGTAAAAGAATGTTCAAACTGGATTGGACTTTTGAGTTCTTTTCTCGTAACTGTTGCCTAGTGGCTGTTCAGGCTCAACTTGTGATAGCGTCATTCTGGGTGATTCTGGAAAATAACTGATGAGTGGAAAATTAGTGTGCTGCTTTTGTTTAGCCACACTCTCCATGGGCTGTACTGTGGACCATGGCCATAGCTAACTTCTAACATTTGTTGTCATATTTTACTTGAATAACTTCTGTTATTTTCTTTGGTACAGGTCAGCTGACAATTCTTCCAGGTTTCGTTTGCCTGAAAATGCCTTTATTTTATCAACTTTGAAAGATTACTTTTTCTGCTGAGAAAATTCTAAATTGGCAGTTCCTTCTAGTATTTAAAGGTTTTGCCCTACAGTCATTGGCTTACTGAGTTTCTGACAGTAGACGGCTGTCATCATGTTTTTTTCCTCTGCCTGTTTTTTAAGGTTTTATCATTGACTGTCACCAGTGTCATTTTCCTATACCTCTGTATTTGTTTTTCCTTCATGGAGTTTGTTGTATTTCTCCATTGTATATTTATTTTTCTGTCCTATCTCTCATTTCTCTTTCCTTGACTTTATCTAATTATATGCATGTTATTCTGCTTTATTTTGTCTCACAGGTCACTAATGCTTTATTCATTTTTAAATCCTTTTTTATTTCTGTGTTTCATTTTGGATAGTTTCTATTGCTGTCTTCAAGTTTAATAATCTTTTCTGTATTTAAACTGCTGTTTATTTCATCCAGTAAATTTTTCACTTCGATATTGTATTTCTAATCCCAAGATGATTTTGAGAAGGAACTCTTTGTAATCTTTCCTTTCTCTTTTAATCATGATATTTTCTTCTACTTTCTTAAACATAAAAAACATTTGTAGTAGCTGTTTTCTTATCCTTGTTAGTTTTATCAACTCTGTTGCTTCTGGTTCTGTTTCTATTGATTGATTTTTTTTCTCTTGGTCATGCAATATATTTTCCTGTCTTATTTCTGATTGGTTGCTGGATATTGTGAATTTTGTTATTATAATTTTTTTCTATTTCTTTAATTAGTGCAGACCTTTATTCTGAAATGTAGTTATTTGGAATCAGTTGGATACTTTCAGTGTTTATTTTTAGGCTTTGTCTGGGAAGATCTAGAGCACCTTTTAGTCTTTAACACTCTCCACCCAACTTTTTTTTTTTTAAGTATCTATAGAGTGTCCTCAGATATTATGAGTTTTTTTCATTCTGGACGATTGGAGTTAATTTTTTTTCGGTGTATTCTTTTTTGGTGATCTTTTCCCCAGTCTTAGGTAATTTCTTCTCACACATAGACATGTTGGTACTGAATCAGCTATCAGTTTCTGGAGCTCTTTGTACATGTTCTTCCTTCAGTGCTCTGGTTTGTAAATTCCAGCTGCCTTGACCTCTGCGATTTCTATTTCTGTACTTTAGTGTGAACTAAGGGAGAGCTCTGTTTCCCTTCTCTGTACTGAGGCTTAAATGCAGGTGTTTGGCACCAATGAGTGTGGAGCTCATCCTGAAAAGAGTTCAGAGAGTGATGCCTAGTTCCAACACCATGTGGCAAGTTTATTGCAAAACAGCTAAACAAATACATTCAGCTCGGGTTACAGGAGAAAGAGAAAGTGAGCTGTTAAGAGATACCATTTTATGTACCTGGGGGTGGGCATTGGGATGAGGAAGCACCTCCCTTTGGATGTACCCAAGAGTTGCAGCTCTCTTGAGAGATGGAATTCAGAGGTGGGAGAACTAAGGGGTGTGTCTCTAGATACTGGTTGCCTGGGAGGTTGCCTTCAACTCGTTGCTACTTATTTTAGTAGACCTAGGTTTTGCCAGTTTTTTTTTTTTTTTTTTTTTTTTTTTTTAAGGTCCCCTCTCGCCTGTCATCAGAAACTATCCTCAGGCATAAGCTGGTAAAATTATAGTCTTTTTTGTTTGCTGCTTTTCCACTTTTTTTTCCCCCTGTTTTCCTTCTCAGGTCTTATATTTATTGTTGTCTGACCTCTGGGAAATCATTGTCTCAGATATTTTGTCTAGTTTTCTAGTTAGTTAAAGCAGGAGGGTAAACTGATACTCAATTTTGCCTAAAAGTGGAAATCTTGCATCCTTCAGGTTCGAACAATTTTTCAAACAAAGTAGAGACACTGTATTAATGTATTCAATTAGTACAGGTTAAGGGCGGGAGTTTCTCTAACTCAGTTTTTGGTGGTGTTGGGGTGGCATTACAGATGGCAAGTCCAGAATCCAGCCGACCCCAGTTCTGCATGCAGGTAATTTGTGCGGGTGAAGTTTACTGTGTCTGTCTTCCAGAGTTCCCCTTTTACTTCGAACCAGAAATACTTTCTCACAGAAATATCGGAAATAATCTTGATGGGTAGCTCTTTAAAGAACATTTTTCAACAGAAATCACATCAATTTAGCAAGCAATTAAAAACTGATTAGAATCTTTGCATTATTTTCATGGGAAGTGTAATGTGGTGCAGTTACTTAAGAGTATTACTGCAAAATCAAGTATCCCTAATTTATAATTGGCTCTTAAGCTGGAGGCAGATTTCTAGGTGATAACTAGTGATATTCCCATCTAGGCTTTTAGAAATACACATGCTATTTTATTTCAGTACTCAAAAAATTTCTGAAGGTGTTAGGCACACTGGCATTGATTTGGCTTCTGGTACTTTAATAAAGTGCTTCTGCACTTAGTTTTCGTTCAGTGCTACAAGGTTGCAAATGAGCTGTAAGAAAGACAAGCTGTTTAACACTTTCTAAAGTACTATTAAGCTTTACAGAACCAAAAATATATTTAATTCTCCCATCGTTGCTTCTAAAATGCGTTTCAAACCTGTTGTTATTGGCAAAGTGCTCAGAGTCATTGGAGAATTATTTTTGACTTGGTGTTTATATCTAAAATTTGCTAGTGAGACAAATCCTTGCCTGTGCTGAAGGAAATTAACATTTTGGCTTTTCAGCTTAGTATTGATATTAGGTTAGAGTCTATAGTTCCCTGGGGCCTTTTAATCTTATGGGCTTTTAGCAATGTTAACAGATTTCATACTCCTTGTTTTTTTTGAAAGTCACATTATCTTGGTCAGAGTTTTCCTCTAAATCCAATTTTCTGTTCTTTTAAATAACCATTTTGTTAAGCCAACTCTCTGTAATTCCATATTACATTGATGTTGTTCCTTAATTTGAAAAGCAGAATCAAAGGCTGTAATTCTTTTTTTAATCAGTGTAAAATGGGCATGTCTAGACTGTAATCGACTATTCGGAAATTGACAGGGGAAGATTCTGCTTGGCTCTGTGGGTTATAATCACTAATTTGCTGATGGCTTTATGTTTTGATGGGGGAAGGGAGGAAATCTGCCTTGTAGAAGACTTCTCCTAAAAGCTTTTCTGAAGAGGAGCTGATATGACTGGTGATGACAGACAAATGCTTATACTGTGAAATTAACTGCATAATGTCATGTGGAAAGATCTGAGAATATTAAAGCAAATATTGACAATAAAATAGCTAATTTGTTTCCTCTGAGGTAGAGATGTTGGACTGCATGTATTTTTTTGTAGTATATGTTAGGGCAATGAGGGTCCCTTTACAAATCCAATTTTTTAAGATATCGAGAATGTGGAGGACTATAGGAGGCTCTCAGGAAATATTTTAGAGCTCATGAAAATGTATGAATTTGTTTATTTAGCACTTGCTTCTAGAGTTTCTAAGGATAATTTCCATAGAACATGAAGGTGGAATAATTTAATGGTTTGTTGTGAACTGCATATGAGTCTGGTCTCCCATTACTGCTCTAGCCATTTCTAGAGACCAAGCTTATAGGGGCATTGTTTTCTCTTTTATGTTCCTTTTCCATGCTAGCTTTATGAAATGACACAAAGCTCTAGGGTATTAGATGATGATGATGCTCATCACCCGGCTTCTTACAGAAATCATTAGGTACACTTACACACACACACACACACACACACACACACACACACACGTTTAGGTGCTCCGTAGAACTTTCAAGATTCTGAATTAATAGGTCCAGAATAAGTCTAGGTAAACATAACTTTTTAAAACATCCCAGAAGATTCTGATGTGTCGCTAGTATTCAGCACAGGTGTAAGAGAAGGTTTGCACTAGGAATCATACCTCAGTATTTAGAGAATAAGGATGGTAGATTGCCTGTATTTCTTATCTGCATTTCGCATTCTGCAAGAAGTGATGCCATCTAATATTCAAGTCTACAAATAGATCTGCTAATCCTTTACCTAACTCTTTTGCAGCTGTTATATTATTGTCTGATGACTGTTTGCAAAAAGCCCAGAACTCTAGAGTTGGGTGGAAATTCCTTTTTCCTGACTTCAGCCACCAAGTACACATGTGACCTTGAACATGTGAATAATACATCTGAATGTTTTCTAATTTGAGACATAGGAATAGTACAGCATTGCTGATCTGCTTTGAATTAATTTCGGAAGGGTTCCTTGATGTCTAAATTTCTTAGCTAAGTATTTCTATGATAATGTCTGAGTATTCACCTTATGTATCTGGAGATATCTGCTGGGCATTATGGGAGTTTAAAGGATGTGAGACTAGCTCCTGCTTTCAAGGAAATTTGGTAGGTGGGTAAACACTTAGAAAAGAGTCCTATACTCTCTTACATTGTGTCACATGATTAAAGTATACAGAAGAGGAGAGAGTGCTATTTTCTGTGTGCTAGGGTATCCAACTTATCCCTGTTTGCCTGGGACTTTCCTAGTTTTAACACTTAGTGCCATGTCCTGGGAAACCCTTCTGTCCCAGGTGAGGTGGTCACCCTGCAGTGGTTAAGACTTGGTAGTGAGTGGAATGTGTTTCGGAGGGACGTTTTAAGTAGAGGCAAAATATAATTGCTTCTTCAAGTCTCAAGTATCTCTGCTCTCCCTCCAGCAATTTTACTCTCAGCTACAGACCCACAGATTTCATAGCACCATTGTTCTGCAAACAATTCGAATGTCTACTAACAGGAGAATGGATACGTAATTGTGGTATATTCATAGACTGGACTCTTACATACAACATGGATGAATTTCTCAACTATAATATAGGGCGAAAGAAGTCAGATATACAAAATACCAGAATCTAAATGATTCTATTTATAGGAAGTTAAAAAATAGGCAAACACACTATATGATAGAAGAAAGAGGAATTGATTACCTTTAGTTGGGAGCTATTTATCATAAGCTTGAGGGAGATATCTGCTGTATTGGAGAGATTCTGTCTCTTGATCCGGGTGGTGGTCATATGGGTGTGTACATATGTAAATGCATTGAGCAGTTCACTTAAAATTTGTGCACGTTAATGAATGTTTTATTTCTCAGAAAAAAAGTCTAAGGCTGTCATTTATTGAGCACTGCCTATAGGCTCTGCATTAAGCATTTTAATTCTCACGACAATCTTCCCAGTGCAGGTATTGGCTACTTGATAGATTAGACATTAAGGAAATTTCTATGGACCACTGTGAAAATGTTTCTCCAAGCATGTTTCAAGGACTAGCAGTTCTGCAGATGTTATCTGCAAAAAAGGGACTTGAGGTACAGTAAATTAGAGTTTTAGAGGGTTCGGAGTTCTTCTCTACGGCAGGGTTAGTATGCCCTGTGCACTGTGAACTCCAAAGGGTGGAAGTGACACCTGACTACAGATTTGGGGCTGTGGAGGGGGTGGAGAAGAACGTTAGAAGACTTTTGGAAACGTCCCTCTGCCATTTAAACAAGAGTTTGCCGCAAAGGCTCTGTTTTCAGGGCTGAATGTACAGAGGCGTGAGAGGAAAAGTCAAGAGTTAGGTTGGGATCTAACTGCAGACAGTTTTGAAAGCCAGTCAAAAGATGGTGAACACAGGGAAAGATATCCAAAGTATTCTAAAGAGCCTTAGGAGCACTGTGTCTCAGAGGGGAGGAAATAGAGGCAGAAGATATAATTAGGAAGCTTCACCATGGTCTAGGGATGAGTCAAATAGGACACATGCTGAAGAAAATAGCAGTAACGAGGGCATACTCTATAATTGTGCTGCTGGGTCTAAAATGCCAATCATTTTCAAGAAATGTTTTTGATCTCAAAAATGTTATATCTGCAGCTATTACACTAATGAATTTTTAATTTTATTTTTAATTTTTAGGAGTGACTTTTTATTACCATTTCAGCCATTCTAAATCATCATTTTTCTAGGTGTTGTGGAGATTTAGGCAAAATCGTGTCTCACCATCCAACAGGAGAGAGCAGCGGAATTTTGCAGTTCGGGACATGGTCTAGGATGAGGGGCACTTGTGTAAGCTTTCTTTGGTGACTTTCGTTAGTGAACCCATCAGACCTGACTATAAAAAGGCTACCTGGGTCTGGGAAGGAACTAAAGCAGTGACCCCATAGTCCCACCTGGGGACAAATTAGACAAGCCTGTTGGGATTACCTTAACCTTACCACTCTCTTTCCCACGTCATGTCACCAGTGTATCCTTAGGAAAGTCACGTGCTATTAGTCTAAGTGTCTGCTAAGAGAAATCTCAGAGACTCCGGCACGGACTTTGTTACTTTTAATTTTCAGAATTTGTACCTATGTTTCTAAGGGCCTTTTCTGAAACCACTAGAAGCCCCTATGATCCCTGGCGAGGGAGAGCAGGACTTTGTGCAGATCTGGGCTTAGAAGGGTAGGAGTGAGCCATGGATTGGGCCTGAACAGTGCACGAGGTATATCCCAGAGGAGCCTGGAGCTCACCTCTGCTGGTTATGGCCTGGTATTAGGGTGACTGCCCTACCCCCACATGTGTATTAAAACATTCCTTCCTAGGAAGAAACATTTTCCTAATGTAGATTTTGTAATAAAACGTAAGGCTCTCAGCTGGGACTGCAGCTATTAGGAGACAGAAGGAACTGACCCAATTATTTTTTTTAATGTTGCAAAGGTGAAATTGATGGAACGAACAACCCAATGGTCTCAGTCCAATTTCTAAGTTTTTGGTTTTTTATTAAAAAGAGAGAAGAGATGGAGTTAAACTTTAAAAAACGAAAAGCTAAACACTAAATTTTGTTAAGTCCAAAAGCAAACTAGAAGTCAAATGAACACTGGAAAGGTCCCAGCTGGAGGGAGAGAAGTATGAAACGGGAGGGTCCTAGTGTGCTGGGCAGTGTGGAGGGTGGCATTTTCAGGGAGAGGAGCATGAGCTGAGGATGCGCTAGTTTAGCATTTCTCAGTGTTACCGTCATAACATTCCTGTATCATGCTCTTTACAGGTTTTCTTTGTAGCAAAAAGTATAGAAGTAAATTTATTTAACTCTGCATGCCTGTAGCTTATTGAAGACTGAGCAGTCCTATAGAAAAGTGCCTTGTCAAATTCCCAAATGGGATGAATGTAGGCATTTTTCCCTAAAATGTCTGGTCACCAACTCTCAGTTTCCTGTCAATATTTTTCAGCTTAGCAGTGACACTAAAGGCAATAGAAAGCTTCATATCACTAGCCAACATTTATTGAGAAACTATGGACCTTGTCCTGGACTAAGCAGTTTCTTCTCTTGTAAGGCTTTGAGATAAGGGGATGTTTTTGCAAATTGGAAGTAACAATAGTAGCTGCTTGCAGGATTAAGAAATTTCCTTAAGATTGTACACTAGTGAGTGCCAACGTCTGAACCCCAAAAATTCGTGCCTGGCATTCGTGCGGTGTTTCCTGCCCTGTCTCACTCCCCATTCTTCAGACTCGAGGTTGCTGGGGCAGGAGTCTCTCCTTGCGGTTTGACTTCCTGCATGTGGTCATGATTACCCTGGGTTCTGTGGCCCAGGGCACTCAGAACATGTCCTCACTGAGCCCTGTTTTACCTTGACTCTGTTATGGGAACACAAGAGGGAAGATGCAGCTCTGATAGAGCTTAACCCTTTTTAGTAATGACTTTCTCCTTTTCTGACTTACAGAAGACTTCCAGAATGGGTGAGGATTTGCAGGTCTGGTTATGCGTTTACCGGGATTGGCTTTTTTGTCAGTGGCCTCCCAAGGTCAGAGCCAGGGAGAAAATAGCAACAGCTTTGAAGCATGCTGAACTTGACTTTAATTGAGCTCTTCCTGTTGATTAGAATCTATTTGCATTCATTTTCCAGCAGACCGGTTGCTCTGCTTCCTCAGATGGCACCAAGCACCAAAGCAGTGTGCTGCTGCTAATGCTGTTTGCGCAAAATTAGCCAAGGTGTCTTAGGCGAAGGAAGAAAGGACAGAGACCTTGGGAGGGTCATAGGGCTATCTTCTTTCCTTCTTTCTTGGAAGCAGTAGTTTTGGTGGGGTTGGTTAAGACTAGCTGGATAGAGTATGAAGATGATTTGAGGAATGAAAGGCTGATTTGTACTGGTGCAGCTGCTCCCATCAAAGCTCTTAGAACACTTAAAATATTAATTCATTGAGCTTCCTGTTCCTGTCACTGGAAAGCCACTCTTTCAGGCCCCATTAGGCAGTCAGATGCAAGGTGATCAGTCTTTATCACAGTGGGCCATGACTCTGGTATATGGGGTGTGCTAGCAGAGTTCCCCAAATCAAGATTTTTCAAATCCCTCTTCCCAAGGGGTATACTTAATAAATTTGTCAAGAATGTTTTTCAGTTCAAGGTTGGTTGTTTGCTTGCTCACTTGGCAATTTCTAATGAGTTGCTTGAACATTGCACTGAACTCTGAGCATAGCCCCTCAAAAAGTGATCTGCATTCAGTCTCCCCATTGTCTCTGCATGGATCTGAGAAGATGTGAAGGAGAAGACAACCTGTGCTCCCTGTCATCATTACTTGACACTGTTTTCTTGAATGAGCTGTTGGCCGTGAGCTGCCGTGCAATATCCTTCCCCCATAGTCAGTGTGGTTGATTCTGGATGGGTCATTTGATTTTTCTGTTGAGATGTATGAACTCTTTATGTATTTTGGTGATAAAATTCTTGTCTGATGTATGAAGTACAAATGTCCTCTCCCATTCATTGGGTTACCTTTTTGTTTTAGTGGTGATTTCTTTCACTGCACAGAAACTTGTTAGTTTGATGTAGTCCCAATTATTTAGTTTTACTGTAGGTGTCACTTCCTCAAAGATGTCTTTGAGGTTGATGTTAGGAGCATTTTTCCTACATTTTCTTCTATATATTTTATGGTTTCAGGATATATGTCCAGGTGTTTGATCCATTTTAAGTATGGCCCTACTGTGTAACCTATTTTCTGCCTTTCTTCTTTCCTTCATTTTACAGGTGAGAGTCCAGTTTTTTCAGCACCATTTGTTGAATAGACTTTCCTTCCATTGTATGCTCTTGGCTCCTTGTGACAGAGTAACTGCCCATACAAAAGTGGATTTATTTCTGGGCTCTCAATTTTATTCCCTTGGTTTATGTGTCTTTTTTTCTGCCAGTTCCATACTGTTTTGATGACACTCACTCTATAGTATAATTTGAAGTCACTTTGTGTAATTCCTCCAATGTTCTTTTTTTCTGAAGATAGTTTTGACTATTTGAGGCTTTTTGTGGTTTCATACAAAAGTTCAATATTGTTTGCCCAATTTTCTTGGAAAATTTTCCTGGAATTTTGATAGCAATTGCTTAAATCAGTATATTGCTTTTAATTATATTAACTCTTCCAGTCCATGAGCATGGAATGTTCTTCCACGTAAGATGTCTTCTAATATTTTAGATTTTGCACATATTTTATGCAGAAAAAAGTCATAGTATTTCTACTGTGGTAGACTCAGTTCCATAAAACAGAGCTCTTCATGGGTCTAAGAGTATGTCCTAAGTGTCCATGCCAGGAAGGTGGCATTGGTTCTTGACCTGCTTCTGAGATAGGGGTGTTTAGGGGCTATGTTATTTCTGATTCTGCCAAGTTGCTGGGACCCAAATACTTCATTTTCTTCTGTAATATCAGAATATAGTTTATCCCTTTCCTGTGATCTCAAGAAGGCCTTCCTAGAGATATAACTGGATTGCTACAGACACCTAGACAAACTGCTAAGAATTTGGTTCCTCATAATTAAGATAACTGAAACTACTGTATAACCGTATTGGGTCATGAGATGACCTTAAGGATAGAAATTTTGTGCTAAAGAAGGCAGAGCAGAAAGACAGGAAGCAGGTCTCTAATGAAATTATGAATCCATAATCTCTATCTTTGAGTTTCCTTTTTATAAAAGAAAACAAATCCTCTCATATAAACTACTGTAATTTGGGTTTTCTATTATTTGTGACTAAATCTAATTCACACTGACAGGAGAGCAGAGCAGAGACAATGTCAGAATAGAAAAAGCTTTTTGTTTGTGTTGCGAAAATGGGAGATACTATTAATGTATTTGTAGGCTGATAGGAATAAATCTATCAAGAAGAAATTGATGTAGAAGAGAGATGGTATTATTAGAGGTGCAGGGCATGTGCGTAAGGGAAGGGAATTGGGGCCCAGTGCACTAATGAGGAGCTTGGCCTTATATAGTAGTGTGCCTGTAATAGGAGAGAAGGCAGGTAGGTATAGGCCCAGGTAGTCAGGTAGATTTGGTGAAAAATATAAAGCAGTTTTCAATTAGATTGTTTTCTCCAGGAACTCTGAAGTGAGACACGAAATCACTTTAATTATAGTTTATCTATAAAATGGGAATAATAGTGTTCGATTTTCAAGAGTTAATGTACATGCTTGTAGACCATATACCATATATCGGCCCTGGCTAGATTTGCTGTTCTGAAATCTTTAGTAGGCCTAACTGAACAGCAGGAAATAAAATTTGGAAATAGCTAAGTCACATGAAATGCTTTATATGATTTTCATAATTATGTTCTATTTCTAGGACATGGAAAGAATATGTGTATCTGAAACTCAGGTGTTAATTGGGGTGATGAGGCCTGACAGGCATCCTCTCCCAAAGTTCAAAATGGAAGAAAGTTCTGCTGGTTGTGGTCCTTACTGCTAAAGTCACTGAACTTTGGGTACAGCCGCATGAGGAACAAGGGAAGTTCTGTGAAATTGTTTCTGCTATTTCCACTGTAATCCGCACAGCTGGCATAATACCTGGAATGTATTCAGTATCAGTTCATTGAATAAATACATTTTGGCAACTAGTCTTCATTATCCCTTCAGAAACCATGTTCCCTTTGTCTTAGGGCAATGGTTTCAGAACCCCAAAAGAGCTGGCCTTGGAAATCCTAGAAAATAGCATGCCCTGGTGGAGCAACAGTTAGGTCAGTCCCCTCCAAAGGAACACAGGCCATGTACCCCTGGGTTTGAGTCCTGGGTCTGGGGGCGTAAACCAGTGTGAACAATTAAATAAAGATTAAATTATAAAAAAAAAATTTAGTTCCTGATCAGAATGACTGAAGGATGAAAAGGTGGGTATTTGCTCATCCCAAGGCCAGTGCTTCACCCAGGTGTCTGCTCCTAGATGTCCAGGGCTGTGCTGGTTCTGTCCTTTCACACGGCTTTATCTTAGTCAATAGAAAGAGAGGAGTTCTGTGGATGGGACGTGGTAGGAGGTTCAAAGATGCAAAATCTCTGTGCTTGCAGTCATTGACTTTCCTCTTCATCCTTGCTGATTACATCTATGTATACAGCTTCAGAAATAATCTTCATGCAAAAAACTCTTGGAGCCATGTCCCAGTTCTGACCTTTTACCTAGCTCTAAGTCCTTACTGTTGACTTGTGGACCACATAGCCACATAAAGGGCTGATGTTTAACACAACACAGGAAGAATAGTTCTACAGGGATGTGGTGCTATTGTTAACAAGAGATGCTGTCAGTGAAATTCCCCTCCCCAGAAAACATCCCATCCTATCTCCCATCCATTCTGTTCCAGCCTCTTTGCCACACCCACTGCTTTCACCTTGTTTTAGTGTCCCCTTTCTCTTGCCCATTGCAACCCTCTCTAACCGTCCCTACACTGTTCTGCAAAACCTGTAAAGGCACGACCCTTCAGTGGCCAGACAGGTCACCCACGCGTGTGAAGCAGCAGGGATTGGTGGAATGGGACAGTAGGCTCTCTGGAGACAGCACTTGCATTCTTGTAGGCTGCCATCTCCAATCGTCTACTTTTGGGTTGCTCTACAGTCTTTGAATGCTATATAAGGAGTTAATTCTCTGGGATAAAGTTTCCCAAAAGCCTCCTCTGGTAGACCCACGTAGCTGGAGTGTTGGGGACTGGTGGGATTGAGGGAAGTGCCTTAGAAAGAGTGAATTTGAGTCAGTGTAACTGTTCTCCCAATGGGTCCTTCATGCCCTTTCTCGGATGCCTCAAGTTCTGGTTCCAGATGGAATGTCACCTTCTCTAAACGACCTCTTTTTAATATTAAGTTAAACTTTCTAAGCCTCTACTTCCTACTCAATAAAAATGGCATGAAACGTCTCTGAGTTTTTTTTTTAGGATTCAAAGAAGGCATAAGCACAAGGAGCTTAATTCTATCAAACACTGTCCAACATAAGGTTTTGTTGTTGAAAGTAATGATTGGATGGCAATTTGGTCAAACTTCACCTGCAGTTTATACTTGAATACTCTGGTGGTGGGGCTCTCACTGTCTTTCAGTGTATTGTTTCCTTATTGGCTGCTTCAAGTTAGAAAGTAGAGATGACCTCTTTGTGACTGATGGCATGGGTCTTCATTCCACTTTGTTCCAGGAAATGAAATCGTCCTTTGTGGCCTGTATGTAACGTCTTATTGGATCCCTTCAGCTTAAAGAGAGGTTCGTGTTTGCCTGGATGGAGAGGAGTCTGAAGATGTTCTCCTAGTGCTTGCCATGGGAAGCTTTGGGGTAGGGAAGAAGGCAGGGGAAAGAAGGGGCAGGTGGTGGGGCAGGGACCTTTAGGGCAGGGACCCTGGAGTTTCTGTGGCTAACAGCCAGCATATGCAGTGGCTGGCAGACCACACATTATGCTTCTCTCTTGGGTCATTGAGGGGAAGACATCATTGCTCACTCTGGCTAGTTGATTTTATATTTGTACTGGCTGCCCCGCCTTTGTTGGAATTTGGGGGTGGACCTGGGTAAAGCTATCCAGATCATGATGATCTGCTAATGTTTTTCTAAGTGCTCTTTCTAGGAACAGGGCCTGAAATTCTATTATTCAGTTGACTAGAGGGGAAAATTGATCTGGGGGGTTATAATTAATGAATTAATTGACTTTCTAAACAAATGACCTGGAGAAGATAACAACTTAGTCTTAAGAGGGGACTCGACCCCTAGAGTTGTGTTAAAACTCATGAAACAAGGATACGAAATGCATTCAAGACTAAAGTGTCCTAGGATAACCATTTATCCCTCTATTAAGGTGACTTGCCAGAAATAGAACTGAAGTCAATATCAAACTCAGATAAAACCCTCAGAAATGGCAAACTGATGACCCACAGATGTGTGTTTGGATTGCAGTGTTAAAAGGCAATCAAATTAGTGACCAAGAGAAAAATAAAGTCATAGAAGTTTAATACAAATCAGAATTTTCATTGTTTTTTAAAAAATCCTGGAAGATGTGGCCCCTGGGCCTAGCATGTCAGGAGGAGAGGCAGTGGGTTTCCCTTCTGGCAGGGCGCCCCCATCCTGCTGTGTCTTGGATGAGTGAGGCACCAGGTGTGAGATGAGCTGGCCCAGTAGGAACTAGAACAGAGCCTCTGCATTCACGGAATCCCTGCTCACCTGAGTGTCGCCAGGCTGCTCCTACTTCTGGCCTGTCAGGACCAAACGCTGGTAGAAATTCCCCGTTAAATGACTCCTACCATAGGCATGCAGAACACAGGTATATGAGACACTATTGTGTCAAGCGAAAAATTATTCTTGGGTTTACTCTTTTATCCCCAAGGAGACAGTCAAAGAAAATGATTTTTGTTATTGCTGTTATTTTAAAGAGCCCTTAAGAGAATAGCTTCCCTCCAGTGATTTGGGAATAGCAACATTGTTCTTCCTTAACCTTTTGATCATTGATAGATGGGATTCTTTCTTCTCCCTAGTGACATACTCAGGTGTTCACCAGGAGAATTATTGGAGAGACACTGAATAGTCGATCTACTCCAAAGCAGCCAAATCCTTGAAAATTGGGTGAGCTGTGCCTACTAATATCTGGGTTTATGCCGGGAAGTAATGAATGTTTCAATTTCCTAAGTAGGCTTGAGTATCTTTGAATAAGTCCTTTATGCCAAAGAGCCAAGTGAATTTAGACCTTTAGAATTAGAACTGGATTATAAACAACATAATGAAATGTTTCCAAAGTGAAAGTAGTTTTATTATCCAGAAATTTCTCTTAAAAACTTGAAATTTAGTGACTTTATATATATTCACCCACACAAGATTTATTTACGAGCACTTACTGTGTGCACTGCTCGAGGAACTGCTGTATGAACAAAGCTGGTACAGAAAGCAGGTCAACTCTACCCATCGCTGACAGGTAACTTAAGTGGTCAGGTGTGTAGTGTTTTGACTGATCAGCAATTATATTTATAAATATCACCAAATTTGTTCCTATATTAAAGTGCTTTCTGCCTGGATCTACATCATTGCTTTTACTGGTTTCTTAATATCCCACTATAGAGATGGACCCTAGTTTACTTAGCTGCTGTCTGAAGGGCATTTAGGCTATTTATAAATTTTCAATTTTATATAAAAATTTGACAGTGAACATGCTTAGCTGAATATCTGTGCCCATTCATTGCTGTGTACTATTAATTATTTCTTTAGAACAGGCCTTTTCAACCTTGGCACTGTTGGCACTCTGACCTCGGTGAGTCCTTGTTGGGGTGCTGTCCTGTGCACTGTTGGGTAAACAGCAGCACTCATGGCCTCTTCCCATTAGGTTCTAGTAGCATCTTCCCACTTGTGACACCCAAAACTGTCTCTAGACATTGCTAGATGTTCCCTGGGGGGCGGAGTGGTTAAACTGCCTTCTGTTGAGAAATACTGCCTTAGAATAAATTCCAAAATTCTAGAAAGTCTGGATCAAAGGAAATGCACAGCTCTGAGGTTTTGCTTACATGTCCCTAATTCGAGGCTATGGGAAATTATACCTCTTACTGTCAATGAGGGTGTAGGAATGCAGGTCTCCTCCTACCCCGGTGGGAGGATCATATTTTTTAAGTAGAGGTGTATGTTCCTATAACAAAAAGTTACCCTTTTCAAGTGTACAATTCAGTGACATTTAGTGGGTTCACAGTGCTGTGCAACCATTAGTACTCTCTGTTTCAGGCTTTCATTTCCCCCAGAAAAATTCTGTAAGTCAACACTCCCAACCTCTCCCTCTGTCCCTCTGCCTTCTGTCTGTGCACACACCTGTTCTGGATGCAGCACACAGTCACGCACTCTGTGACCTTTTGTGTCTGACTTCATGTGCTTAGTATAATGTTTTTGAAGTTCTTCCAAGCTGCAGTGGGTAGTAATACTTTATTTCTTTGTATCTGTGTAATATTCCATGGTATGTAAATACCACAATTTGTTTATCCGTTCATCTGTTGGTGGAATTTTGGGCTGTAGCTTTTGACTACTGTAAATCATGAGCCTATGGGGAGTTTAATTTTAAGATAATTCACCTATCAGACTGACAAAAGATTAAAAATAGCATTGTTATCTTAAATTTCTTTGTTATAAGATTATTTGTAGTAGTATTCAGTAAATATGTTTGGTGATAATCAGATTCATTGACATCGCCATTTTAAAGCTTGTCATCAGTGAATCTGAGCATATTCTGGGTCCTTTTGGTTCGGTCTTATGTCAAGTGCTGTGGGTGGTGAGGTTTTCAAAAAAGCATAAAGTAGAACTATTCACTATTTTACCCACCCACTTCCCCTTCCCCACAGAGTTGATTCACTAGGTGTGTATGGGACTAGAATTCTGAATTTGATTTGTTATTAGGGTGGTGATTATGTACTTCTTGCCTTTAAGCATCTCTTAAGAGATTCCTTTCATGAATTATCACAGGGATTGAAGTTCCAAAGTTTATTCCCTCAAAGTTGCCATGCAGAATAGGCTGTAGCCAGCCATCTTTCCAATGTTTACCTTCCACACATCAGAGGAATTTGAAAGTTGCTTTAAAAAAATGGTTTTATTTTGCTTCTTAAATTTTATCAAACTAACATTGCTTTATAACATTATATAGTTTTGAGGTAAGGATCATTATTAATCAACATCTATAAAAATTATTTTAAAAAAAAGCATTTCAGTTTTACCTTTACGGAGAAAATAATCCCCTTAGACTTAAACGTTGTATTAAAGTTTTAGGAAAATAGGATAAAAGCCCTGGTGATGGGGTGTGCTCCTGTGGCTCAGGCAGCTGAGACAGCTGGGGTATGGACCATGTGAAACCCAAGGACCTGGGTTGGTGACATGGGATGGGGGAAGGGGTAGTCCAAAAAAATAAACTGACTAAATAAAAATACTTCTTCCTTCCCCTCCCCCTCCCCTTCCCCTTCCTCACTAAAACAAACGAACAAATGAAAAAAATAAGCCCTTGTAATGGTTAGTTGACTCTTTGCTGGTTCATTATTATGTGCTCCAGCATATGAAAATTGTAATTTGAAGAGTTAGATGCTGAATTTGATACAGTAAACACCTGTTTTAGTTGCTAGTGCAATAACAAAGTACCACAGACTGAGTGGCTTAAACAGCAGGTACTTGTTTTTTCACATTTCTGGAGAGTAGGAGCCCAGGATCAAAGTTGGCTGGGTTGATTTCTTCTGAGGCTTCTCTCCTTGGTTTGGATGGCTGTCTTCTGTCTTCCTATAGTCTTTCTTCTGCTTGTTGGTATCTCAAGCTCCTCTTTTCCTAAGGACACCAGTCCTATTGAATTGGGGCCCACGCATGTGACCTCACTTTACCTTACTTACATCTCCTGTCAAGTATTCTACAAATACAATCACTTTTCTGAGGTAATGGGAGGTTAGGACTTCAAAATGCGAATTTGGGGAGAATAAAGTTTAGCCCAAAACTTTCCAAAAAGTCAGTTTTTGGAAGTCAGAATTTATAAAATGTTGGTATTACAAAATATACCAAAAGTCGTAATTTATTTTCAAGTTTATTTACTTAACTTTATCTATTCAAGGTGTTGCTAAATTTGGCTTGTTTATTAAATATATATCTTATTTGTAATTACTGCCTTATTTATATTTAAGATGATGGGAAAATCTGTCAACTAGGTTCTCCACTCTTTACTATGTCAACTCATTTTTGTTGTAGTTGAGATAAAATTCACATATAAAGTTCACTCTTTTAAGGTTTTTAGAATATTCACAAAGTTGTACAACCATCAGCGCTATTTAATCTCAGAACATGTCCATCACTTCTGGACATTTCGTATACATGAAATCATATAGTGTGTAATCTTTTGTATGTACTTTCACTTAGCACAATGTTTTCAATGTTATAGCATGTATCAGTATTTTAATATTTTTGTGGCTGAAGAATATTCCAGTACATAGTTATAACACATTTTATTTAGTCATCAGTTGATGGATATTAGAGTTGTTTCCACTTCTTGTCTATTATGAATAATGCTGTTATAAACATTCATGTAAAGTTTTTATATAAACATTTATTTTCAATTCTCTTGTGTATATACCTAAAATAGAAATATAAGATCATGTGGTAACTCTATGTTTATTATTTGAGAAAAGTGACAAACTGTTTTCCAAAGAATTCATACCATTTTACATTCCTACCAGTTTTGGATGAGGGTTAATATTTCTTCACATCCTTACCAACACTTATTTTTCTTTTTTATGATAGGCAATTTTTAATTTGCTTAGTAAAACAATTCATGTATAATGTGGGAGCAAGCTCCTTGTTTGGAAGGTCTTGGCTGCTTTACTTCCTTGGGGGGACTTCACTTGCCATTTTCTGTCCTCTCTGTGTCCTGTTGTGAGCTCTGGCTTTGCAACTAAGCCAGCTCCTGACACTGGAGGCTGTGTGATATCACTTGTAGGCCCAGGGATCTGATGAGAAAGGATCTCCACCATGCACACCTTCCCTGTTGTCACCCTACCCCCTACAGTGTTAAGTGAAGCATTAAATGAAGGTGTTTGACTCTTTTTTTTATGATGTTTTTTTCTGAATCAATAGGGAATTCACCCCCTTCTTCTATCTCATTCCTCTCCCAATTATGTTGTTTAACATTGATTTCCCACCCTCTCCTTCTAGGCGTATAAAGTACTTGCAGCTTTTTTTTTTAATGACAAATCAATTCCAGCACCTTAATATTACAGACTTGGGCGAGTAGTTGAGTTTAAAGCTTTGGCTCTGTCTGCTCCCCCAACCTCTCCCTTTAAAAAGCGTGAGTCATCCGTGATTGATGGAGGGCATTAGTGAGAGTAACACACCATTTTGATTTATTTTGTTTACTTTGAAAACAGTTTGCTCACTTGTCAAATGGATTAATTATGAGAAATGAATTGTGGGCCCTTGTGGGGAGAAGGGAGGAGAAAGCAGGGTTCAGGTCCCTTCCTGCACTGAGGATGGCTGGTGTGGCAGAGACTGGCCGGATCCTTGAGCCCTGCAGGCTCAGACTCATGAGAGTTTGTTATGGGGGTGGGGGAGGGGGCTGGGTATACAAAGAAAAGTCATTTATGTAATTTTTTGTCATACTTAAATTCCAGTTACTTCGCTTCTGCTTCTTTGCAAATTGTTGTTTCCTCACAGCTCAATGTATTTTTCATCACATCTAAATATCAAATACTACCATAAAATAATTTAATGTGATGTTAATGATACATTTTCCTCTAGAAGGCAAACTCCAAAAAGGCATGAGATATTTCTTTCTTGATCATGGTTGAATCTCCAGTGCCTAGCTCTGTGCCTGATACTAGTAGATACTCAACAAACATCTGCTGAATGAAAGGAGGAATAACTGGCACAGAGGTAAAATGGAGGGCATCCAATGTGAGGGGAAGAGGGTGGTATGCAGGGTGCTTTCTCTGAAGAAATGAAGGGTGAGCAGGAGTTATCTGTGTGAAGAGCTGTGGGGAGGGGCATTCTAGGAACAATGGAAGTCCAGAGAAAATGGATTATGAGGTTACAAGAGCATATATGAAATAATCAGGATCTAAGAAACAGAAGCTCTGGGGAATTCCAGGTGCTTGGTGGGCCTATATTTTTGCTTTGGGTCCCCATTTGGTTCAGAATAATAAATCATCAAACCAAAGAGGATTCTGGAATTTGAGTCATAGAAAGAATCTACACCTTAAAAGTCAGGGCACTGGTGGGCAGTGTCAAGGGTCGGGCCTGGATAAGGAATCTACTCTTGAGCATGGTGAGCTGGACTAAGGAGGGCAGCTCCCCCTACTCTCCCAGGATGGCCTTGGTAGGGTCCCCACCTGGCCCTGGAAAGCCCTTAGGTTTCTATGTAATCTAAAACCCTTGCCTGTGCTCTTTCTCAAGCAGAAATGAGGCAAGGCAATCCTTATAGCTGACTCAGTCTAGATTTACAATCTCTGTCACTCCCTTGAAGCACTCCTGTCTCAGTCCCGTCTGGTGAGCTGTGAATGCAGGTTGCTGGCTTAACTCCCTGGGAGAAGGGCCCTCCAAGGCCATGCCTGGCTCTTCCTGACATCTGTGGGCTGCTAGCTGTCACCTCCTGTTGCCATCTTCAACACTTGACTTCACGTTTGCCTGTCCACTGTGCCTTCCCCAATTTGTCATTATTATTTTAGCAATAATAGAAGAGACCACTGGGAGTGGAGGCAGCAGGTAGCAGCTTATACAGTTGATTCAATGCCCAAAGAGCTAAAAGAGATGTGGGCAGGCCTGCCCTTCGCATACCTGCAGCCTGTTTCCCTTCATCGTACCTTGGTTTCCTCTCTGTTCCAGGAACTTAGTAGCCACAATCCATCTTACTAGAAGCACACAGACACTTGTTCTAATTAGAGAACCTGATTAAACATTTCCTTCAATGGCAGCATTTCGAAAACACATTTGAAAGTGTATAATTTCTTGGCTAGTGGTGCATGTTAACACTTCTTATCCTGAATGGAAAAGAAAGTGCCCATGACTAGAATGAGGGCGAAATGTGGGCAAGAAAGAGGTTGGATGCTCTGGCTGAGATGTGCAAGCTTTTGGTTGGAGAAAGTTAACCATTTGGTATCTCACATGAGAGATGATAGCATTCATTTAAATTTGCCTGTGTGCCCTAGTGGCTCAATAAGTGGTTCAGTCTGTGACTCTGGATGGCATGATCCACACAGAGTCCAAGGACCTGGGTTTGTGGTGCAGGACCTGGGGAACAACCAACACAAACAGCTAAACATATGGATGGGCGCTTCTTCTTTTCCCTATCTATCTGCCTGCCTACTTGCCTTCATTCCTGCCCGCTTCCTTCCTCTCAATACATAATTGTTGTTTTTTTAATTGCCTACTGGAAAGTCACTGCTCTTTCGGATGGGATTTCCAGTCAGCAGCACACACGGGCAAACCATGGTTTTGTTCATGGTAGAGACAGAACCAGACACCTCTCTTCTTTCCATGTGGGGGCTGATTTGCAAGTGGTTTCTGATTTCCTACAAGGTGTATTTTCTACTGCAGTGCAAACTTGATTGTCCTGTGACAGATTTGGGATGCTCTGGAACATAGTCACTTTCCTCTACATAACCCACATCTTTGTAAAGTCTCTTCACTCACAATTGTCATGTTCCCTTAGAGCCTCTGAATAATTACAGTTTGACTGTAATTGCTTTAATTCATAATTTTACAGCAATTTGGGAGGAAAACAGTTCTGAGTTGTGTGTCTGTCATCATATGGAGTGGTCTTGATGGCAGAGCTAAGATGGCAGTAAATTTTCATTATGGTATAGGACAGGAGCTTGGTGTCCGGGCAGTGTGAGGGATGGCCACAAAGACTTTAGCAGTTAATGTAGGCAAGGGGGACACCTGGGCATTTGTTTACAAGAACAGGAATATGAATGAGACTTTTTAGAAACATTAACATGCAGGCAGCACTGAGTAGACCTTTCTAACCAGCTTTTGATGTCAGTGGATGAGAGGAAAGTCCTCATGGGCAAGAATCAAACTTCTGAAAGAATTGGAGATGAAAGAGAATTGCAGAAGGGCCCCCCCCATATGCTTTGGGCAGGGGGACTCTTGTTTTACATAGATACAGCTGTGCACGGTGGCTCCATTTGTGGATGGGATGCTGAGAGCTACCGAGCCCCATGGTTCTGTGCCCACATTGGCAGAGAAAGAGCAGTGCTGCCCCGGTACCTGACTGTCCTGGAAGGGTGCAGAGGCAGCAGGACAGATGGACAAGTGGCTACAAGGAAGGATGGAGGGCATTCTGCACACTGGGGAAGCTACAGTCACCGGGCCCACCCAGGTCTAGGCCAGGAAGACAGACTGGTACGGCTACACAGACACCTGCTTGGTGGGGAGCAGAGGAAGAGGGCCATACAAGCTGCCCTGCTGGGTACAGGGTTCTAGGGCCCCAGGAAGCTATGGTACATGCAAGTGCTAGGGAGCTGGGCTGCTAATGCTGGTATCAGGTGGGGCATCAGAGATGCTGAGATGCCCAGTAGAAACTGTAGACTGTCTTTTGAAACCGGGTCCTGGGGATAGAGATGGAAAAACCAAAGGCCTTGCTCTAAGGAGTTCAGAGATAGGGGAAGTGGGGCATACACAATATCAGATCAGAGATTAAATGAAGATACATTTGGGGCCATTGTGGCTCATGGCTGAGAAGGTTGAGGTGTAGACCATGTAAAGCCCAAGGACTTGGTTCCCCAGGGCGGGACCAAAAGAAACAACTAAAAGTGTTTCTTCCTCTCCCTCCCTCCCGCCTTCTCTTTCTCTCAAGAAAAAGACAAAAGAAAGGGGCAAAAAAAAAAAAAAAAGGTACATTTACTGACAGGGATAAACTCCATTGAGATTTAAGATTTAACCCTTTGGAACAGAGCTCAGTCCCCACCTATGTGTTTAGGAACAGTGTGTGTATCTGTCTTGATGTAAAACTCACAAATCTCAGGAAATCCTGGACCCACTGGGATAACCTGTAGTTTGTAACTGAACTATGGTTGCACTTGATCTGAAGATGAGGACAGAAGTTTAACTTAATGAAAATTTCTTAGTGTTTTTTTTTTGTTTTGTTTTTCTTTTTGTGTTTATTTTTTATTTTTTTTTAAGTCTGAAGAGTTCAGATCCTTTTGTCCATCTTACAGATAGGCTAGTAATTCCAAACCTTTGTGTGCTCTGGACCCCTTAAAGATATTACCTGACCTGCTTTGTGTGTGTGCATGTTTGAGGGGTATAAACCACCTCTGGTGGAAGCTGTGAAGTGAGCGTGTGTGGGGAGGGAGACCTCCAGGGCCCAGTGAGATGAGGCAGGGGAGGGGATGCACACAGGGTATTTGTAGGTAAATTCTGAATTTTGTGGAGCTTATTTTTCTGTTTATAAGTAGATGGATGATGAGTGACAGAGTAAAAAAGGCCTGTCTTGAAGAGAAACAATTTTGCTTCTCCATACCCAGGTCAAATTTCAGGAGGGATGGAGGGCCCTGGGTAGCCTTCCCATAAGGTGGGGTGGATGGGTGAGGAATGAACCCCATGCTAAGGACGGGGTGGGGACAGCAGGCCCAGCAGACCCTCTGCCACTCACTGCCTGTGCGTAGTCCACTGTCTGATGGGGTCTCCCTATAAATGGACTAAGGATGGGAGCCTTGACTAGGGTGGAGCAGAATAGAATGGCTGGTTTGAGCCCAGCGCTGGTGGGCAGGGCAAGGTCACATTTACCTGCACTGCCTTCCAAGGGTGAGGTTAGCTCCTAGGTGACCTCTGACCTTTGAATAAAGGTCAGAAAGCTGGACAAGTGTGGGCTATATACTGGGTGCCAGGTAAGCCAATTACTGCCCACTTTGAAGCGAGGTGCACTTAGAAGAGAGGATTACTCTGGGCAACTGTTGTCTTGTTAAAATCAACTTTGAAATTAACTTTGATCACTAGTAATATGTCATGTTTAGAAAGTACTGCTGACAAAAGAAAAATCTCCCATTTTCTCACTCCTCCAGAGATAATCACTGAACATTTTGGGGTTTAACTGTCTGGACTCTTTTGTTTGTGGTTATAGAAACAAAGATCCGTAGTAACAGTGCCGACTGGCCCCCCCCCCGGCCAGTACACTCCAGGTGCTCCTAAGTCAGCAGCCTCCTCCTGGTGGGTGGTGCGCAGAGGGATAAGGTGGTGAGGTTGTTGCCAGCCTTTTACTTTTGCAGCTGTCCCGCCCCAACATCTTCATGCTGAACAGCCGCCGGGACTCGTCTGCCTCGGAGCTGGAGCCCGAGTACATGGAGGAGGTGCGCACGTGGAGCGCCGCGCCGGCAGCACGTGGAGCACTGAGCAGGCTTCCTGGTGGACGAGCTGGGCATGGTGGATCCGGGCCAGGCCGGAGACGGCATCTTCCTCGTTTCTGCCAAGGAGGTGCTCAACGCCCGGATCCAGAAGGCCCAGGGCATGCCCGATGGAGGGGGTGCGCTTGCAGAAGGCTTCCAAGTGAGGGTGTTTGAGTTCCAGAATTTTGACAGGAGTTTTCCATTTCCAGGAATTTATTTTCAGGAAATAATTAAGTACATATACAACGAAAAGATACGTTTGTAAGACTTTGACTATGTATCACACAATTACCTGGACAGGCTTTGATTTTGTTTTTTGGTAGTCTTATGGCTTATTTTATTGCAGTAAAGAAGCTATAAATAAATGTCACCATTTTAACCACTTTTAAGTGTACAGTTTGATAGCGTTGAGTACATTCACTTTGCTATGCAACCATCGCCACCATCTTCTCCAGGTTTCATTATCCCACACTGAGAGTCTGTCCCCGTTCAACAATTCTCCATTTGCTACTGCCCCAGCTACTGCTAATCACGGTCTCTGAATTTGACTGTTCTAGAGGCCTCGTGTAAGTGGAATCAAACAGTATCTGTCCTTTAGTATCTGACTTATTTCACATGTGCATGCTGTTCTTGTATTTCTTTGTATCACATTTTATTTATCCACTAATCTGTCCATGGACATTTGGGTTGTTTTGATTAAAAAGAATAATGCTACTATGTACATGGGTGTACAGGTGTCTGTTTCAGGCCTGGATAGTTTTTTGACCCCCAACCCCTAGCCCAGCAGATATATGTGAGTCAGAGTGTAGCTGATGATAAACTGGATATTGGATATTTATTTAACCAACACATGTTTTCCTTCTGCTTTATTGGACATTAACATTTTTCCTACAGGTTTTACTTAGATTTGGGCAATGGTATCGAGGTTTACATCTAGCCTTTTAGAGCTTGAAAAATTTTATTTCCAGAGGATGGGGTTGAGGCTCTAGCCTCGGAGGTACAGGCACCTCCTGAGAGATCCTGGCCTGCAGTGCAAACTACACCACCACCTGCCCCTCTACCCATCAATCACTCTCCAGTCACACCCCCTGTAATTGAATTCTTTGTGTTTCAGGTCAGTTCACATTCTGATCTTGTCCACTAAAAAGGTAAAGGCTCACCATCTGGGGCCTTGCCTAAAACCAGTCAATAAACTGTTCCTTCAAATGTGTCTCTGGTTTCTGTGGGCCTTCTCTGGCCTGGGCTGAAGTTAGGGTAGAGTATGGTGGGAAAGTTCACATAGATGGGCTGACTTGTCCTTTTCCAAAACAGGACTGAAAACAACTGAGAAATTTCTAAGATCACAGTGTTATGGCAGAGTTTCCAGACGGCGAGAAGACTGACAGCCAAGCACTCAAAGGTAGAGAAAAAGGCACTTTATTGCAAGTACCGGTGCTGGATCAGGGGCATTGTTACCCAAAGTTGAGCAATGTGGGGTTTAGGGGAGCTCCTTTTATATTCTGAGGTAAAGATTCATCTCCTTGCCTGCCTGTGGTTTCTCCGCAACTTTTATCAGTTGTGTACAGCTGCAGAGTAGGGAGGTTATGCTTGCTTGTCCTTGATCATGGTAATAGGATGTAGCTGCATTCTCTGTAGAACAGGAGGTAGCTACAGTCTCCGTAGTACCGTGGAAAATTCCTGGCAGACCAACTTTTCCACTGGGGTCAGGGAAAAGGTTCTACCACAACAGATCTTTTTCTTTTTATACATTTTATGCCTGGACTCCACCTACTTGTGCAACTGTCTGAGGTCCTGCTCCTAGTCTTCCCTAAAGCCCAGTTAGCAGAAACCCTGTGCAGATGGAGAAGAAGGTGGGTGGATGGCAGGGAGGCCGTCAGGGGCTTGGAGGGAACTTGGGAGACACCTGAGGATGCAGCAGCCAAGGGGAGCTTGTGTCAGAGCAAGATCTGTACCCGGGGAGGAGAGACTTCCAGTGCTGACTGTTAGCTGTGAGGATGTCCCTTGCGTGGACCCTTGGGTGTTTTTTGCTGAGTGCTGTCACAACCACTGTCATGAATGGGACCTTCCCAAGGGTGATGGAGAATTCTGAAAGTGGCCCAGTAACAGATGATCAGAGGAACCAACCTGGAGGGCTCAGATGCCAATGCTAATTTCTCCATGGGATGGAACTGCAGATACAAAATGGGAATGGAGAATATGGAAGGGGTGAGAGGATTCAGTGCCATCATGGAGAACTGTATCTTGACCTCATGGAAGAAAAGAGATTTTTAATAAGAGAAAATAACTACCCAATGATTCAAATGTCCAACTTTCCTGATGATTCAACCAGCCCAAGACCAGAATGAAAAACAGCTGGCAAACATTTTAATTAAGGGAAGGCAGCTGCTCAACACCTCCAAAGAGGTAACTCTTTAATTAAGTCCCCTTGCCTTGTTTATTAGCAGAAGTAAGAAACATTTGGCCACCAGGATGGAGAGCAGATCAGGCCCAGGTTTCAGAGAAACCTAGCCGTGTGTGAAGACACATGTGTCTTAGAAGGAAAATGGAGCCTGGGAACGTTTGGGGACCAGAGACTATGCAAACCACGATGAAAGTATGACAGGGCTGAGGCCTGGGCTGAAAGGCCTCAGAGGTAGGCAGGGCTTCTGTGCTGGAGGGCCCTGCAGCTTGGGACTTCTAGGTACAGGGAAGCAGGCTGGGCAGGTACATTACAAAGGAATTTGTCTTTGAATGGGAGACTAACTTCCCCTTTTAGGTACACGGAACACGAATACCACTGCCTTGTTAAGTGGTGGAAATGATTATGATTTTCACCTTTGTCTTATCTTGACCTCTTTGGCACTGTAAGGGGATACTCAGCTGAATGGAGAGTCAGCAGCAGAGGAAAGTAGAGATGGGGGCATGGTGTGCCCCAGAAGGGATTTCCTGCAGAGTTGCTGGGGGAAGTGGGGGTGGGCAGATGGCAGGCTGGCTCTATCTGGGGCTTTCCCTGCATCTGAAAACCTATCCACCAAAGCCTGACCCCTTACTTCAGGGTCTTCTGGTTCTGATCAGTCCTTCCTTCAGTTCTTCCTACTTTCTGTTGTTCGTTCATTCATTCCTTCATTGATTGTGTATTTTCATCCACACATCTTCCCCCAGTCCACAAGCTTGGGAGGAGGGCTGCTTCAGTGAGGGCTCTTTCTAACATGGGGACCACCCTTAAATAAAATATTACTCCACACTGATTTCATTTCTTCCCTCAAGGAGCTCAGAATTATATGGATGAGCACGTTCTCATTTATAGCCTCTACCTTTCCCAGAAAGCTTATTAAAGATGTGATTAAAGAAATAATCATGAAATTTTACTTACTTATTGTATAAGGTTCTTTCTCCTGGTCTTGAATGTGAGGTTTGAATAACAAATGACTGATGATTTCTTTTCAGTCACCAAGACTTTTAGAGATCTGGTGCCCTGTGCTGCAGTGGTCAGAAGCAGTACTAATGTTTGAGGGCTGGTGTCATGCCAGCTGTAGAACTGCATAGTCTTGGCTCTTGGAACAATGCTGCTCTGTGAAAATAACATTAGAAGCCCCTGAGTGAGCACAAAAATCAATGTGACCCAATCCTGAACTAGCCCAGAGCCCCTTGGTGGATGGGTGGAGGAGGCAAGGGCACCTCCATGTACCATCCCTTCTCTCCTCCTGAAACATGCATTTATGACCCCTCTCTTTTCCACTTGCAAAATGAAGAGTCTGACCCTCTGTGTGGTCCTCTCCATGCTGACACACTCTGATGACTAATGTCGCTCAGGAACCAGTCAATCATAAGGACAGCAGGTGCACAAGTTTCTAAGAGCAAAAATAAAGAAATTCCCCCAGTCAATTTGGGAACCAGAGAGATTTCAGTCCCTGAAGATCTTTGGAATGACCCTAGACCAAATCAGCACAGGGACTTCCTGTGGAGGTTGATCCTTGTTTGCATTCTTGCTTTCTGCTTTCTCCTGGAAGAAACATGCACTGTGGGAAGGGGGCGCAGAGAGACTTGATGCATCTTCTGACAGCAATGTGATATTCACACCCATGTCATCTGAAAGATGAAAGGAAAGCTTTTCTCCTTATATAATGCAATTGCATATAAATACTTCATGTCATCTGCTCTTGAAATTTTAGCAGCAGGACTTAATGCTGCTGGTTACCATGGCAACAGGCAAAGTTGGTGATTTTGAATATTAGTGTACTATTCCATGGAGGGAAAGTTCATTTTTGTGTGTATGTGTGCACATATATGTATGCTAGTGTTACGTGTGTGTATTAAGGGTTGTGCTACATTGAGGAGATAGTTTATTTACCGAACTACATGATGTCAGAAATGTCAGGAGGTGAGACTGTCCTCACTGTTCAGATGAACACCTTGGAAAAGTTGAGCCCATCACTGATCTCTTCTATCTTGATCATACCCTTTCTTGAGAAAGATTGAATCAGGCTCAAATGGGCACAAGACAGATTTTTGGTAATGGAAATGAAAATGCTGGAATCAAAGACACTGTAGAGATCATATTTTTTGTTTTATTTTGTTTCCATGTCTCCTCTGAAACTCCACCCCTTCTTGGGTCTCCTATTTCTCCTTTCCACATTGGTGCCGACAGCCCTGGGCACCCGTTATTTGGGGCTCTGGGGTTCTACAGCCTTCAGCTCATTTGGCACTTCTTCCCCTGCTTTCTGCCTGTGAGCATCAGTTACTAGTATACTTGTCTTTGTTAAAAATTCCTTCAGTTTTGTTCTAGACATTACCTTCTTTTCTTCATGCTCTCTGCGTACTGTCAGCATTCTTAGAGCCTAGCTCTTGTGCTCATTTCCCCTTTCTCTCTCATCTCTGCTTGACTTTTTCTCATTACAGAGTGGTGTTTTATGGGCGGTGGAAAAGATAGAGCTCCAGACTAACCTGCCATCTGAGAAGTTCTCTTTCTGCTGCAGTTGCTCTCTGAGCACTGTGTAGCAATCTCAAGGACGGACTCCAATTGTCCTGGTTGAATCACATGTCCAATCTTGAACTAGTATCTGCCCTGGGTAATGAGATGCTGTGCCGGGTCAGCCTGGGTCATGTGCCAGTCACAGAAAACAGTTGGAACAGTGCAGTCCCACCGGACGATAACTTCCTCCGTAGCAGGGCGGGAGACTGCAACCGGTCCTCACTTTTGTTACTGAATGGGGTTTGTTTGCCTGATGCTCACACTTAAGTCCAAACACCATGACACTGGTTTTTGCAAAGCAAAATCTTTCTTGTGGACAAGTCAACAAGGGGATTGGAGTATTTTCTTCAGATCCATTTTCCCAACCAGAGTTAGCTCAGGAGCTGCTAGCTAAGCACAGGGAGTCCGTCAGAGTCCTGTAACAGCGACTAGATAAGAAGAAAGCAGGTTTCAGTCAGGTGTGAGCTCTGCTGTGCCTGCTGTGGCTTCTTCGCACATGTCATAGATGGGTGTGTGAATGGGAGGGTACTTGATGCCTGGGAGGTAGTGTGAAGGTCTGTGAAGTCATTAAGACACCTTGGGTCAGATCTGGAGTCTGCGCTCACGCATGGAGACCCCCGCCTCTTGGTTATTTGCTCCTGCCCCGGCCACCTGGAGAACATTCTAGGGAATGTGCAGCAAATCTTATGGAGTGAATCTGCCCATAGTTGGCTAGTTTTGACCACTACACTGTACAGTCATAGCAATGTGGGGAGGAGGTTTGATGGGTCTCAGGAGACTAAGAAGACTGTTCTCTGCTAACTTTGGACTGAGATTTCTTACATGGTTGAGAGTCAGCAGAGGTTCCAGGCAGAGCTGACTGGTTGAACATGTGCATTAATTGACATGTCAGTGACATTTTGAGAGTAAACAAAAAGTAAAAAAATTTTTTTTAAAGACAAATACAGAAAAACAAAGAAAGTGAAATAAGACAAAAACATACGCATTTTAGAAGCTGGGATGTATATTGAACAAATGGTAACGTGTGCTGTTCCCCACTGCTGGTGTCAGCTTTGTCTAGTCTGCTGAGAAGCAGCCTGATTTGCACTGGTGAGTCCCTAAAAGGTCAGGATTTCTCACTCGAAGGTACCTATGGAGGTAGAGGAAAAGGTGAGGCTTGAAAAAATTAAAAAAAAAAATCTACTTTAGAAGCAGATAGAGCCCCAAATCCATGTTTACTCTTCCTGCACCAGGCAGAGATGCTCTGTGGCCTGGGGGACATGGCACAAGAGTAGGGCTGCTATGGTGGAAAGCAGGGTTCAGAGACTGTTCCTGTTCTTCTCCCCCTTGCTTCCAGGATGCTGATGGCCAGGCTTGGACTCTATGGGCATGAGGCTAGAGGGATCTCGGTCAGTTTCTCCAGAGTTACTGACATTGGAGTTTCTTTAATGAGATGACCCCATGTTCACCCTCCAATAAAGCCCATGACTGATAAGCGTCACCATGTGATTGAGCTCCAATCAGCATGTTAGTGTCTTGACCTTGAATAGAGCGGACAATTTGGTTTCAGTAGATATCTGAAGAAGAAAGAGGGCAATACAGCCAGAAAGATTGCTCTTTGTTTTATCCCATAGATTTTTTTCTTATTTATCTTCCAGTATTCTATCAGAATTTTTGTCCCTGTTCTCCACTCTTTAATTTTCAAGAACCCTTTCCTATTCTCTATTTTTTTTTTTTTTTTTGGTTATCAAATTTTATACTAGGGACTAGGGACATAGATAGAGAGGATCCTAAAAGCTTCCAAAGAGAAAAATAGTGTGATCAGGAACAGGATGGCTTTGAACTTTTCAACAGCAATACTGGAAGTTAGAAGTCAATGATGGGTTGGAAATAACATGAATCCCAGCCTGGGTTTCTATATTCAGCCAAGCTGTCAAGTAAGTGTAAGGGCTGAATAATAACATCTTTGGACATTTAAGTCTCATGTGCTCCTCATCACCAAGTTATTGGAAAGTGCGCTCCACCAAAACTATATTTAAATCAAGAGAGAGGGGAAGACATAGGATAGAGGCCATAGGTCTATTACAAGAAGGCTGTGAAGGGAGATCCAAAGGCGATAACTGCGTACCAGATGAGAGCTCCAGCCTGCAGCAAATCAGAAGACGGGGAGAGATTTCTTTAGGAAGACCTATATTGAAAAGATGGCAGGACGGGTGGTATGGTAAGGGGTGGGGGTGGGATGCTGAAGAAGAGGAATGTTCTGGCTGTGGAAGAAAAGAGATAATGCCTAAAACTAAAAGCACATTGGTATCACTCCTTGATGTTACAGATATCAAGGTAATAGTAAAGGAATCAGCAAAAAGAGGTGAAAGTGGTTGCCTCTGGGTGTTGGGGGGAGGTGGGGAAGAGAGGTAGAGGGTTGCTCATTCTGTAGCGAGCCCTGTGAAGTTCCTTGCATCTTAAACTAGGAGTGTGTGTACCTTAGTGATCAGTGCCAGCTTGGAGGTTGCGACTGTCCCTTCTGCAGTTGCCTGCCTGATGGTGAGTTTGTGTTGCTTCCCTGTGTATGGGCAGCCCTCATCTCCACCCTGGCTGGTGGGTACTGTTCTTGAAGATGTTCATCACAATAACTGCTGCATGTTGTCTCCAAAGCCAGTTGCTACCTTGTTGAATTTTACATGGCTTCTCCCATCTCATTTTGGTATTTAACATGGTTTTGAGCATTTCCTGGAGTCTGGCACTGCATGGCTCCTGCCAGAAACTGTTAGGAACCCTGATGGGATCTGGGGGAAGTGGGGACATGGAGGGTACACAAGAGCAGGAAGGTTGGAGACTGGCCCCTGGCTGGACATTTTGAGTTGTAACATGGTATCCAGCCATCTGGCCCCAAAGTCACCATGTGGAAGTGTGCCTATGCTGACCAACGATGCCTCCTGGAATCTTCTCCATGCAGCGGCTGGGAGAGCCCCACTCATCCATGCATCTGAGGCTCTTAGGTGGACTTTTAGAACTTGACTTCAGCTGCTATGTTACTGGGGTGGAGAGGTGGCGGGTAGACATCACAGTCTCTGCTAGAAACTTGACTCCATTTTTCTCAAGTACTGGCCCCAACACCGGCCCTTTCAAGGACTACACTAGGAGAACTCTTTCTTCTTTATGTGCCACATGTTTGTTTTGACATATTTAGGTTAAAATGTCTCATTCTGACTAGTATGGTCTTTATAAGTCGCACATACTCCAAAGCACCCCCAAACTCAGTGGCTAAAACAATGCACCTTGTTTATGAGACTAGGGGTCATCTGGGAAGTTCTGCTCATCAGGATTAGGCTTTGTTGAGCTCCACTGGGATGGCTCAGGTGTCTGTGGTCATCTGGGGATGCATTCACTCCTGTCTAGAAGTTGTAACTGTCAGCTGGGGTGATGGGCTGGTTATGCTATGTGCCACTCACCCTCTAGTAGGACAGATCAGGTTATTCACGAGGCAGCACCAGGATAACCCCTTGAGGCCTTGGCTCAGAACGAGCACAGCTTCACACCTATGACATTCTGCTGGCCTAAGCCAGTCACAAGTAAGCCCAGCTTCAAAGGGAAATTGCACTATTTTATGGGTGTTACTGCAAAATGACATTGCAAACGTGTGGGACAGAGATGCGTGAAGGACTTAGACCATTTCTGTGATCAACCATAGCAGGGTTATGGCTAAAGAATACTTTTTAGGACACTCAAAACAGTGTCTGACATGTAGTCAGTGCTTTATATGTATGGACTTACGGGGTCTCAGTTTCCTCATCGTAAAGTAGGGACAGTAATAGTATTAGCTTCATAAGCCTGCTCTGGGATTCAATGAGTTCAGAAACATACCTGTGACTGGTAAAGTGGTGGAGGCTTTGGCATTTGACAGAGCAATTCGATCGTCTGATTCCTTCCTGTCTTCCACACAGGACTTGTCCAGGGTCTGGCACAGAGTAAGTCTTTCTAAACACATATCTAGTTGAATGCCACTGCTGAAAAGAGAGTGCCTGAGAATTTGCAGGTCTTCTCACCACTTAATATTTGTTATTTTAATAAAACCAACAATTTTTTCACCATGATTATTTTTATTACATGAAGGCACATGTATTGCTTAATTTGAAACAGGTTGTATTATACCTATACACAAAAATATCTAACCCTGGCGATTCAGTACTAAGCATAATCTTTTTACATTGTGATAGGCAAGCCCTATAAATCAAATCTGAAATTATAGTAAATAAATTCATAGCTTGAGTTCATTTTATTAAACCCAACAGACAATTTATCACTGATAGTCTCTGGCAAAGACAAATTGTTTCAGAGAAGCAGAGAGGAAGGGAGGACTTCCTCAGGATAAGATGGGACCCTCATACCCCAACTCAGACCAATGTTATATTCAGTTTGGTAATGTGCCAGCCTCCTTGTAAAGACTCCATGTGTGACTGAGGTCCAAATGATATCTCTTTTCAGGGTTTCACACAGTCTATTACCTCAGATGCCTTTTGAGACTAACACCCTGGAATGTTTGGAAATGGTATCAGTCCAAGGGCACATGTGTGTGAACATGAAGTTCAGCGGGTGGGGTGGTGTGTTCTATAACCAGCATCTTAGAAAAGTGTGAGGTAGGGATATGCATTCCCCTAATAACTAGGTAAGTATAGCTCAGTGAGGTAAGTGCATTGTTTGCTGGACTTTCTCATTAGAATTTGCTCCCTGTGTGCACAAACACTATGTCTGTCTTGCCACATTTGTGTCCCAGTAGTTTGCAGAGTATCTGGCATGTGCTAAATACTTAATATTTATTGAATGAGCAGTACCGGATTTGGGGACATTTTCAGTCGCTGTCCTGAGTGTAGTGTCAGGAATGATCTAGTCTAGTGTGGGATGGTGGAGGATCCTTGGCGAGGAGTGGAAGCAAGTCGCCCTTGTTGTGCTCCACAGACTACAAGCTCCGTGCTGAGGGGAGTGATTCAGGGACACACCGGGACTTCCCTGTGATATTTTACAGCTTCATTGGTATAAAGAAAATTACATTATATAGAGTTTCTTAAACTTATAAGTTCATTTTACCCCTTCTGATTCTAAAAACATTGCTATGTGCCCCTGAATTTTGAGTGCCTGAGGTACAGTGTCCACTGTGCCTACTGGACATCTGGGCCATAGGGGACACGGACAGTGGCAGTTTGGGCTACAGCAGGAGGCCGGAGCTCTTCAGAAGCAGGTGTCACCATAACTCAGTTAATGTACTCTTTATGTCTTCTCTTGAAGAGGTTCCCTCACCATTCCACAGTAAATGTCTCACTTTTACAAAGTTTGTCCAGAGATTTCCAAATAATAAACATTAGTTAATGATACTGATGATAAAGATGATGAAGATAACGATTTGCCCATCACATATCAGGTACTGCGAGAAGTGTGCTTTCTAAACCTTTTATGTGTTGGTTGTTGGAATGTGCCAACTTGCTTCCAAGGGTGGTCTTGATTTTTGAGAAGTCACGCGTGCTCTGTGCTCCTTGCCCAGCCCCGCTGCCCTTCGTGTCTCTCTAGGTCACCCTCCTCATCACTGAGGGTAGTCTTGTCAATGTAGTGTCAGCACGTTACCCAAGAATGGCGAGTTGGACTTGTTTTCTTGGGACTCTGAATCTTGAATGAAGTCGTACCAAATGCAAAACATGATTTGGGGCTCTGTTGTTGGAATGAAGGAACTCTGACAAAGTTGTCGTCTACTGCCTCCACCACGTCCTTCCTCCTCCTCCCCCACTGCACACTGTTTCTTCTTTCTAGTTGAAACCTTTTTCTCCAGCTCAGCTGATTCTTCCCTTAGTTCAAAGAGAAAAGGATTGGAAGGATACTGCATTGCTCAGAATTTGTTTTTGTTTGCCATCAGAGAACCCTAATGGAGACAGTCCCTGATGAAGCCACACTGGCGGTGCTTGGAAGGAGAGTTTTATTCTTTAACAACAATAGCGGAAACTCTGCAGGGCCTGAGTCTAAGATCCCATTTAGCTAGAGAGGAGTCTGCAGCAGACCTCCTGAGGTAACACCCCAGAACAGGAAGATAACTTCAGAACTTAGTTTATTTCCATACAAATGGGATTTTAAGTCCTTATCGTGGTGACAGAAACAAAAAAGAATGTCATACAGATGCATTCGGGTAGCCTGGTTAATTCCGCCTTCTTTTGGAACAACTACATTATCAAGATTATGCTTCACTGCCTGTTGGCCTCGCTTCTGCTGGGAAGCAGATGAATTGATTTTGAACTTCTTCTGTGATACGCTTAGTGCTTTGTCAGTAAAATTACTGTAATATCTTGTGCCATCTGTCATATTCCCTTCTCGCAGCAGGAGCCATCTCCAGCCACAAAGTTCTCAAGCTGAATTTCAATCTTCAGAGTGGTTAGTATGCGAGTCCACATCTTCAGGCTCTGCTGGCTGCTGCTGCTGGGGCCGCTGAGTGGGTGGTGTCCTAGTTTTTGATTTTCACACACTGAGAAGCACCGTGACCCTGGATGGTCCCTGGACTGGTGGCACTGGGGAGCCGAGGCAGTTTTGCAAATATTCCCATCCCTGGCAGCCTGAGGCCTGGAGGCAGCTGGACTGGGACGAGGGTGAGCGGGATGAGGTGAATGAAACATTTGCTTTGGGTACAAAATTTAGAGGGGTGTGAGAAAACTCAGCAATCAAAGTCAGATAAAATTTTAATGTGCTGTTAAAAACATCAATGCAGAAATTCTGCGATGAACAAAATAGCAAACATTTCATAAATTCAGGATTAGTAGCAGCGCTGCACAGTCATACCGAGGTCTGAAGGGAAGCTCAGTAGTGCTGCTCCCCGTCTGCTCAGCACCCTGCCTGGGCCTTCTCCACTGAGGCCTGACCTTTCAAGTCCTCCGGTGTGTATTTCGACCATGCACCCAAGACTGTTTCCAAGACGGTCTTCACATAGCAAACCTTCTGAGACCTGGTGTGGCTGTGGATGTTTTATTTCTCCCTCGTGGTTAAATGCCAGTTGACTACATAGAAAATTCTGAGTTCAGCATTTTTGTTTTCCGTACTTTGAAGGCATGAGGACTCTGGAACTGCATTTCGAAAACTGCTCTGGAGGCATCCATCTTCTCTTCTGGTCCTTGTTTATATTGGGTGGTTTACCTTTTCACTTTGCAGCTTTTAAAGGTTTCTCTTTGTCCTTAATAGTTCTAAATATCAATCTAATATTTCTGTGTATGGATTTTTTTTAAAAGATAGATTCTTTTGGGGACTCTACACTCTTCTAAGATACCAATCTGAGATCCTGAATATTCTTTAATTTTTCAAATTTCTCATTCTTTTTAAAAAATATGTTTGCCTTTCTTTTTGCTTTTTATCTCTCCATGTAAGACTTCCATTATGTGTATGTTGTTAGCTTCTAATCTGTGTGGCACATATCTTAAATTTTACATTTTTATCCTATCCTTTTCCTGAGAGATTAATTTTAAGTTAGCGAATCTCAAACTTGGCTACACACTGGACTCTCCAGAGGAACTTTCATCATTCCTCATCCAAAACTAATCATATGAAGCTCCCTGGTGATAGAGACTCATGTGTCAGTACTTTTTAAAGCACTTAGATAATTCCAATGAGCAGCCATGGTTGAAAACCACATCAGTGTTCCTCAGATTTTAGTGTGTGCACAAATCACCTAGGAATCTTGTTAACATGCAAATTTCCATTCCATAGGTCTGGGATGAGACCTGAGAGTTTGCATGTTTAACAACTTCCCAGGTGCTGCTGCTACTAATGGAGAATGGATCCTGTTTTGAATAGAAAATTCTGTATGAAATTCCAATTCACTAACTCAGTTTCTACCTACAGCGAACAAACACTATGTATTTGTTAAACAACAAACAAACAAAACCATCCTGAGGAAGCAATAATTTAGGCTGTGGCCCCAGGTATGTCCATGCTTCTGGGCAGAGTCTCCCCTGTCCTGCAGAAAACCCAGATGACCGTGCCAAAGTCCGCCCAGGATTGACATTGACAGCTTGTCACCAATCAAACTACACTGACTGAAAACCTCGTTTGCATAACAGGGACCTGGCCATGGACTAGGCCCCCCTTTTTGTGCATAGAGGTGCTGCCCACCCCAACATTTGAAGGTAGTTCAAGTGCTTCTTGGGCTTGTGTGTTCCTGGCGTACTCAGAATAAACTTTTCTTTTGCTGTAACATTCCCCTGCTTTTATTGTTGCAACTGGTCTATACCTTATTTCTCTGTCAACATTCATTCTGCTAACTGCTCATCTATGCTATATTTACATTATTATAACTTTTAATTTCAGTGTTTCTAATTAGTATTTATAATTGCTTGGTCAACAGCTATTCATACGTATTTAACTTTACTATGCTTATTACAGATTCTTGTTCTGTAGCACATGGGTTGCAGGTGTGATGTTCTTTTACAGAATGGTACTCCTTAAATGTCATTGTTTACACTCAGAGTTCATGGGTGATGAGTTACTTTGGCTTCTGAAAGTATGGAACTTACATGGAACGTATATTGGGCTGGAACCAGAGCTCTAGTTCATGTCCCTTCTGGTGCACTTATGAAGAGGGGCGGCAAGGACAAGCAGGGCCCAGGAGAGGGGCTTCAGAAGGACAAGGGCAGAACTGTGGGCATAAGATTTGGGTGTGAGAGCCCAGGATCACCAGCTCCCTTCTCTCTCCAACCCCCAGCTTACCCGTCCCACAGATACAAGTGCCAGCACTTTTGCCCTGGCCCTCTCTGTTCCTAGAGCTTGGATATAATCACTCAAACACGAGGAATGGGAGGAATTGGGCTGGAAAAGCAGGAATGACAGGGTATTTGTATTGTTTTATCTCCTCCTGTCCAGCCAGGCTAAAGTGACATCACTGCCTTGTCACCATTTCACAAGACAGAAAACACCTCATCAAGATCAAAGGGACAGACATTGACTGTCCTGGGAACTGTTGGGAGAAAAAGAGCCGTCTCCAAACTGTGCCCTGAAGGTGGCACCTGGCCGTTGGGGCCGCTGTTTCCCCACATGGGGACCCAAACTCCTGCCTTTCTTGGTGTTTGTCACAACTTCCTCATGGCATCCGTGGATGTGGTTTTAGTGCAGGGAGCCTGCAACCTTGTGTGAGTTCCCCACCTGATCCAGGGCCTGTCCTCGTGGGTCAGCTGGACCTGGTGCGCAAGTCCACAGCTGAAGTCCCAACCACAGCCACTCGCTCTGGGGACAGCCATGACCCTGGCACAGCCTCTGGCTTCACAGCTTACAAACCGGCCAGGAAAACTATGGGTTGTGTTCACGGGCCATAGAGTACGGGTACAGTCATTGTGAATGTCTTGGAAAATGTGCCTGGAAAAGGTAACATCAAAGCTGGTTCCTGAAGCATGATTTACAGGAAAGGCTTGTACATGGAGAAAATACAGGGTATCAGAGAGAACTCTGTGTTTAGAGAGAACTCTGTGTGGGAGGAGAAGATGGGTCTGGGGTTAGGGGGTGGTGAGTAAGGCAGGGTTGTGCAAGCACAGTGTTGATCCTGTACTTTAAACTTCTGATAGTTTGTTCAGCCTACATTTTTCTACATTAATTTTAATTAAAATATTATTTATCTTGTTTACTCTTTTTTTTAGCCTTACCCGAGTCCTGGTAGCTGGGCATGACTGTAGTATAGACTTAAGAGAGGGACCCACGGTGAGAGGTGGGGCTGAAAACAGAGTAAAGGCCAGCTGGGCAGGCCTGCAGGCCTTGCTGAAGAATTGGACTTCGTGTCTTAATTCTGCTTAAAGTTGTCCAGTGGTGCATGGATGACCTTGAGGCTTCCAATGTGATTTTTCAAGGATTTTGTAAGGGGTTAGAGGGAACAGCCTTGAGGGGAAGAAAATGTCTTTCTTCTACTAACTTTCTCCAAAGGAAGCACCTGCTCCAGATCTGACAGTCCCGCCGTCTGGGCGTGGGTGTCACAGACCCCACTGGGGCCTGCGTGTACACCTGATCTCTCATTATCCATTTTTCTGCTGTACACATAAGGTGGATGCAAGATTAGCTCATTGATTAACAGCAACGAAGTGGAACACACAGAAGAGCCGTTAAGTGACACAGCTCCACCGATGGGGTCCATAATTCCACGCTCCCAACATTTCTTAGTCAGTAAGGAGTGCTGCTCCTGTGCATTTCCTCCAGGATTTTCTTGGATTCCGTATGTACTTCTATCTGTGGGATCTTTCCTCTTTCCTTCTCCAGGAAAGTACGCTCCTCACCCATCCTTAGGAATGATTAAAGCCTAGGAAGTGGGGGTATGTTCCTGTCTACCTCTCCCAACCACCTAGAGATGGGATGTGTTTATGGAAGCATGATAGAACTACCAAAAGTACATGATTTTAGTTATGTTAGTTGGGAAATATAAGTTCTTATCTTAGACATTGTCCATGTGTAGAAGTAATAAAACATCTTAGAAAAAAAAAAAAAACACACAACTGTAAACAGGAAAAACATTTTTCCAACCACTAAAAAAATTTAATCAATGGTAAGACTTCAATTATACTCTCAGAAGTGCCCAACCCTCCTGTGTCATCATGCCTCTGTGCCCAGGAGGGCTGACGTTCTTGCTCCCCTGCCTCCTCCAGGAAGTGCTCCCTGACCATTCCTCACCACAAGGGCCTCTGCATTCTTTAGGCACTTGCTGCTTGAATTTTACAATTTATCCCTGAAGGTGACATAATCTGAATGAATCTCTGGTTGTTGTGCAAGTTCTGGTTTTCCCACTGAAATCGTGAGTTCTTGTCATAGGACTGTGGGCAAGACTGTGTCTTCTCCTCTGTCCCCCATGGTGAGTCAGGGCTGATGGCCTGAAAGGAGTCAAGTTCTTCCAATGACTTCCCACTGAAAAGAAGTTTCTGGAAGTCTTGCTGCTAGAAATCATGGCAGGAAAACTGAGCTGCCTTTGATCCCTGAGCCTGGCAACTTTCAGAGTGGGAAGACAAGTAGATATAGAGAGGTGACTTAACTGTGTTTTAACAAGATAAGAATGAAGAAATATTAGATGCAATGAGGCTGAAGTTTCAGAACAGAGTACAAATGCAGAGATAGGTTCAGAATAAGGTGAGAAGGTTGGAGAGCAGTGAGGGAGGAGGAAAAGGCAGCTCTGGTTTCTCTTAGAGATTGGCAGTCTTCCAGGCTGGGATGAGAGAGACTGCTCAGTCCTAAGTTCTTCTGATTTTGGTTCCACTGGGACCCAAGTATAGCTGACTTGTTCAAAGACCAGGCATGACTGCCCCTGAGGATGGGGTGCAGTCATTCATTCAAAACACCAAGTGATGCAGCAACAGCCACAACAGACACAAGTCCTGCCATCACGGAGCTCACATTCTAATGGGGAGAGACAACAGGCAACCAGGTGAAATGAGACCATTTTGGAGTAATTTGCAGGAAATGGACCAGACTGATGCTGCTAAGTGGCCTTTTGGAGGGACTGAGTGGCTCCTGAAAGAAATCATCTTTTTCAGAAATAGAAGAGTAGGGATGAGGACCCAGATAAGCAGGAGCAAGGAGCTCCAGCATTCCAAGAAATGGGAGCCAGGTCAACGTAGAGACATGTGCTCTGGGAGGAGAGTGGGGAGCCTAGACAACAACGGGTAAGGCCTTGTTGTTCATGCATGGAGTTTAGATTTTATTCTGGGGCAAAGAAAGGCAGATTATGATGACACAGGCAGGTGATGATGGGCGCCTGATCAGGTTTCTTCATCTACCTGGACCTGTCTGCCCCAGCCCATCCCAGCTATGCGTTTTGCCAGGGACTCCAACCAGTGAGGGCACTAGGAGACTTAAAACAAATTCCTGAGCCTCTTATCACCATCTTTTTCATCTGCAAAGCGGAACTGGCACGGGTGTGTTCCTTAAAGTGTATCAGTAGAGATGGAATGAGGGCCCATCTGCACCACTGGTGAGGGAAAGAATCATCTGAAACAATTCTATGCCATGGTTTTCTGACATTAGGATGTACCTTGCAGCTGTGCACACTAAATGTACACTTGAGTGAGTTTGGAAATTTCATCCAAAAATTAATATCATCTTAGAATGGTTAGTGAATGAGTCCACTTTGTTCAGTCTTACTTCTGCCCTTTTGCCCTCCCCTTTACCTTCTGAAATCTTGCCATTCCTTCAAGACCGTCCTTTTCTGAGCATCACTCCCTGGTACCCATAATCCTTGGAAGTCACCTTTGTGCCTGGCCAAACCTGGGGTGCTCACCTTCTGTGCTATCCAGTGTGTGTCAGAAGGCTGCAACTGGGCTCCAGTCTTCACGGGTCAGGCTTGCCTCAAACATTTTTTCTGCCTCTCACAGAGTATGAGCTCTAGGAGGTGATCAAAAATCCTTGCCTAGATGTGTACCCTGGGAGTACATCAGAAGCTAGCTAGTCTGAGCCTTCCTCAAGTTTAGCCAGTCCCTCCAGCCCCCAGGCACCAGCCTCTCATACAGAGGAGCAGCAAGGCTCCAATGTCAGGGAGCAGGTCTTCTTCCTTCCTTGATAGAGAGCAGTTCATGAAAAGGCACCTCTCTTCGATGCCCTTCTCCACCCAACTCATGGGTTTGCTTTCACACTGTTCCTCCATGTCTTTCATGAGAGTCTGATATGGATTTCATCAACAACTACCTTTCAAAACCCTAAGAAAAGGCCCATGTGGACATCAGGGCTGCTCAATTGACATCTCCCAGTCACATCCTGCCCGCAGAAGGGCAATTTGAACCTACTTTCATTAAAGTGGATATGGTACTGAAGTCTCACTGAATTCTTCACTTTGCAGGAAGGGTTTGCTGCAAAGGAGAATAGGTTGAAGGACAGACTCCTTACAGAAAGAAACTATGTGGAAGAAACCACTGACTGTCAGGGAGTCTAGAAAAGTTAATCACAATTCCCATTACTGCTGGTTTCAGTAAGTCAGATATGGCTGATGTCACTTCTCCTCTTTCCTATCATAAACATGGATGAACTAGTTCCACTGTAGCTGCCTTCTTGTGACCATGAGCAATCACTATGTGCTGGAAACTGTTTCCAGAATAATACTGAATCTGTATTGCTGGAGGATGAGGCAGGAGCTGTTATCCACCCCATTTTACAGATAAGGAAACTATGGCTCAGAATGTGGAGAGCACACGGGTATTAGCAGAGACAGCAGTGGGCTCCAGACCTGGTGCATCTCAGCGTCAGCACTGTGAATGATGAGCTCACCCTGCTCATAAAGGCAGGGACAATGGGAGGCTGATGGTACATAACCTCTCGGCATCCGTTTCCTGTCAGCGCTCCTGTCGGCGCCGGTGAGCTGCTTGGTTTCTTTCTTTTTCTGACAATAGGTGGACCAAACATGTGAAGATGAGGAGAGGATGTTAGATTTCCTGCTAAGTGGGTATTTAATCACTTGTTTGTTTAGCTCCAACACGTGAGGGTGCAAATGTGGCCCAAAGTGTACTGTTTTATTAGTAAATCAGAAGTGAGTGCTCACAATTCCTTAATTTTGTATATTTTTCTCAGGAAAGGTTTAAGGACCCCAGCAGGGGCCTGCTCTCTGGGCCTCATTACTGTTGACAAAGCCAGGATTTATGCATTCAGAGCAGCATGTGGCAAAACGTGCGCAAGGGCTGGGCAGCTGCTCATGTTCCCCAGCTATCAAAATGTGCCCCCAGTGTACATGATACATATAACACACCAGACAAAGCTCCAGGTCTTGTTTCTTTTACCTAGTCTGGACATAATTTAGCAGCTTATAGCAGCTTCATGACTCAATGTAGTGAGTTATTTAACCTTTCTAAAAAAAAAAAAAAAAAAAAAAAAGGACATATTACCAGTATTCTTATTTCATCTCATTTAATTCAATTGTGAAACCCACAAATTGTTAAAATGAAAACAACTAACTTACAGTATTCTTGGAATGTGTTCCTCCAAATCATTTATTAAGCTCTCATATCATTGAGAGTTGCCGATTTGGCTGGAACAGGTGAAGAAAACTCTTCTCTTTGGGGCCTGTGGTCTGTACTGGGTGCTAACTGTTTTCCCTCCTTCAGTTGTCATGGAACTGAGTATCTGCTCAGTAGCCAATATCACAATTTGATTCCATAGAACATTCCGTCTCTTTCCACCTGCTACTGTGTTGTAGACACTAGAGGGATACATGGTCACTTTTTCAGATTCTGTTGCAGCTAGGTCATGTGATCTGGTTCTGTCTAAGGAGATATAGTAGAAAATGCTGGACATTGGAGGGAGATTACAGGGAAGTTTTTGCATTCCTAGAAGGAATATGACATTAAGGTTGGCATTATCTCTTCATTCCCATCCTGCGGTGATGTGAGTGTGATGTTTGAGCTACTTCAGCCATCCTGAGGTTGTGAGGCAAAATACACATAGGAGAGAGTCACCATGCTAAAGATGATGAACTTGAAAGGAGCTTGGATCTCTGATGTCATCATTAGATAGCTGAACTAGTGCTGGCAACTTATCTTTAGAATTATCCTTATAGAAAAAATAATCTGATATCTTTTAGTTATTAGAGTGGGGTTTTTCATCTTAAAACATTTCTAATTGACAGTTATTCTATAGGAAAGCAGCTGGGCAGTTCTGGAGAGGAATTAACCTTAATATTCCTTCCATACATCCTTCTTTCCTTTCTTCATTTATCCATTCATTCATCTAACCAATGAGTATCCATTTAGCACCTACACATGCTTTCTTGGTGCTGGGAAGCAAGAGTAAATAATAGACAAATTGCTTCTCTTTTGTAATTTATGCTCTGGTAGAGAGAGACTGATAATATAAACAAGTATCTACTCATAATAATTTCACAGTAGTCAGTGCTAAGTGGGAAATAAAAGAGGATTATATGATCAAGTGTGAAGGGACAGGATTGAGAGGACCAATGCAGATGGATTAGTCAGGGAAGATATTTCTGTGTGACATTTTTGCTGAGCACTGAATGACCAGAAGACGCAAAGCACACAAACACCTCAGGGAAGTGTTTCAGAAAGAGGGAAGAGCAACTGCAAAGATGACCAGGAGAGAAAAGGCTTGACTGGTTAAGGAGACGAAAAGAGGACCATGTTGTTGGAGAGGGAGGAGAATGGGGAAGAGATGCGTTTGGTGAGAATTCAAGGCCAAGGCATTAAAGGACATGAAAGTTATTTATGAGGTGGCCCCCAGAGGTATGGAGATTTGTGGTCTGGTTGAGTGGGGAAGCCAGCGCTGTTTTCTCTTGAGTTATGGTCCATAGACAGCAGAGGTGCTCAAGGGCCTTCCTGAGGTCTTTGTTCCAGCCGAGACTTTGAGAGCCTGATGGCTCTTTGCTGGGCCAACAAAGTTGGGACCAAGTCCCTAAGTCCTTGTCTGGAGAAGATGCTGTGTTGCGGCCCAATGGGATTAGTTGGGGCTCTTAAGTTGCAGGGGATAAAAAACCAACTTGAGTAGTATAAACAGAAAGGGGGGATTTTTTGATGTACCTCCAAGTTATTCAATGAGGGCTGAAGGAGCTGGTGTATTATCCAACTCCCCATCTCTCTGCGGTTGAGATCTGCCTGGGTGGACAGTATTCAGATTGCCTTTAGTCCACAAAAAAATCCCTCAGGCAGAGGACTGAGGCAAGAAGCAATTCTAGATTACGGAGGTGTGTGCCCAGGGAAGGCTACAGGGCACCGTTGACATCGCAGATCCTCCAGTCTTCTTTGATTGCTCTCCTCCTTCTCTGTGTGCCAACTATGGAGGCAGCTGGCCGGCCATAGCCCTGCTCGCCTCTGTGTTTCTACAACGGTATTCTTGTCCTCCTGTTGACTCAGCTAATTGCTTTAGAATAGGTGTTGGTATGTTTTTCTCTCTGAAGGGCCTGGTAATAAACTTTTTAGGCTTTGAGGACCAAATGGTCTCAGTTAAAATTTCTCAGCTCTACTTTATAATATGAAAATAACCATGCACATTACATACAGGAGTGGCTGTGACTGTGTTCCAGTAAAACTTTATTTATGGAACAGACCGAGGGTCGAATCTGGGCATGGACTCTAGGTTGCCAATACCTGCTTTGGAACATCCTCTGGTTTTATTATGAGAAAGGTTAATGGGGAGTTCTAAAAAAAAAAAAAAAAAAAAAGTTTCTTTCCCAAGTGAGAAAAAGAAACTTCTTTGTCAAAGGATATCAGATGTGCTCTATGGATCTGAAAGTTGGAGACATGAGGAGACTCACAACTTTAGTCAGGGATGGACTTAGTGTTGGGGAAGGAGTCATTGAAAGGTGAACTCCAAAGAAGTCATCCATCACAAGGGTCCAGTTTCCTTTTTTTTTAAGAGAGGAATGAAGGGAGAAGGGGAAAAAGCATTTAATGAAAGAAGGAAGGAAGAGGAGGAAGAAGCATCTTTGTTTAGTTGTTTATTTTGTGTTTTCACCCAGTCCCCCAGTTTTGAACCTGTGGCCTTGGGCTTTATGTGGTCTGCATAGTAGTGTCTCAGCCTCCCGAGCCCTGAAGTGGACTACGAGCATCCAGTTTCTAAAGAAATGTGTTTGATTCATGGTAATATTGTCTTTTTAAATTATTTTACAAATTCCCTAAAGAGCAGACATAATTTCTCTCCTGGACCTTCCTGTAAGTCATGTGGTGTCATTTTGTGACCCTTCATGAAATGAAAAGACTGGCTCCTCCCAGCTGACTGTTACTGTGTTGAATTGACTTTTGTAAGACTTGTGTTTGACATCTTTTTCATGGCACAATCTTTTTTCCTTTTGATAACACTTATGAGTTATGTTTGCTCAGCAGATCATGGAATAATGGCAGAACAAGAGATCATGAACAGGCACGTTAGTACCATTCCAACTGTGCTGGCCACCTGGCAGGACATGCAGGACACTGATGACCCTCTGCAGGTCCCACCAGTGAGATGAACACACGTGTGTGGGTTCTGATATGGGAGTACCCTACCAAAATACCTGTGCTGCCTGACCATGAACTCTCAATTACGGAGCAGAGCACAGTTTGAAAAATCCTTGCTCTACTCATCTTGCATTTTTTTATTGATAGTGGTTTATGACTGCCTTAAAGAACTCCCTCTTTCCTCTCTGATATGTAAAATTGGATAAATTTGGAGTCTCCACAGTGCAATGTTGGGCATATTACCATGAGTGCTGGGAAGCCTGGAATAATTGCATATGTCCAAAGTTAAAGGACAGTATTAAAAACTGAGAGGAGGGAAGCAGAGAGACAAATCAGATTCCAGATAGCACACCTTCCTGCTGACCCTGTGTGAATGTGGGGGAAGGGGCAGAGTTGGGACAATGTTAGAAAGGGTTGCATAACACTAGGTGTAGGAATGAGCCTGAGACAGGCTGGATGATGCTGACTGATGGTCTTGTGAAGACTGTTGTTGATCAAGGTTTGCAGAACATATAGGCCATATCATCAACATGTGTTTATTGAGTGCCTACTGTATACTGTTCTAGGTACTGATGATAGAGCAGTGACCAAGGCAAAGTCCCCGCTTTCACAGAGCTAACATTTTCTCAAGGGAGGGACTGTAAGCAAGCAAGTAGAATTGTGTCAATGGTAAAAGATGAGCGAGGGCCACTCAGGATGGGGTGTCTGGGAGGTTGTTTTTGACATAAGGCAGCCAGGGAAGGCCTGATGATAAACTCTGGGCGGCCACTGGAAAGGAAGGAAATGAGGTGTCTGACTCTCTTGGAAAAGACTGTGGTAGGCAGAGGAAAAGACAGGTCCAGACACAGAAGCAGGGAGGCCAATGCAACTGGAGCAAAATAAATGCTGATGAGGAAATGATTCAGAGCAACAGGCAGGCGGAAGGTCACATAGGGCCTCTGGACTCCTTGAGGAGTTTGGATTTCCCTGTTAGTGTGAAGGGAGCTGTGGGAAGTTGAGAGCTGGGAGTGACATGGTCTCTTATGTTTTAGGTATTCTTGCAGTTACTGCATGAGACATCCCACTGTTGAGGGCCAGGAATGTGGTTAGGCACTGTTGAAATGGTGTCAATGAGAGATCAAGGGCCTGGCTTAGTTTGGCAGCGCTGGATGGGAGAAATGTGGTCAGATGCTGATTCAGTTTTCAAGTTAGAGTCAAACATCATTGCTCAGAAAACAATGGGAAAATTGGGTTGAGACAAAAAAGAGGAGTCAAGTTTTGACTTGAGTAATGGGAAGGACAGCGTTGCCTTCTAGTTCTCTTCATTCATTCAGTCAGTTGCCACATTCGCATTGAAGAACCTCTGTGTCCCACCACTAGGCTAGGAACTAGGGATGTAATGAGATGGCACGTCCCCTCTCTGTGAGCCTCTGTTTCTAGTGGGGAAGGCACACACATTATACATAGCCAGACCACATAGAGATGAAGGTGTGTGCTGGGAAGAAAACATGGCGTGAGGTAGAGAAGGACAAGAAATGGAGTTGATTTAGGTCGGCTGGCAGTGGCCAACTCAAGGGATGCTATTTTAGCCAGGACTCAAATCATAGGAAGCCACCCAATCCATGAGGGGATATGGTTGAACAGCTTGCTTCCAGGCCAAGGAGATGGACCTGGCATGTTTAAGGGAAAACAGTGGGCCTGTACAGTTGGAACTTAGAGAATAAGGCAGAGTGTTATGAAATGAGATCACACAGGTAGGCAGGGATACACAGGTGAGAGTATGGTCTTTATCCCAAGGGCAGCAGCCCAGAAGAGAGATGTCTGAGCATGGGGCCAAGTCTCCCGGAAGAGGCCTGTGGGGTCAGGGTCAGGACCCTGATGATAGAGCAGTGACCAAGGCAAAGTCCCTGCCTTTGTAGAGCTCACATTTTCTCAAGGGAGAGGCTGTAAGTAAGGGAAGGGTCAGGATCAAGCGAGACACAAGCCACACTCTCTTGCTTCTAGGGGCCTGACAGCTGCTAAGGCTCATGCTTTGTGGGTTGATTTCTTTGGTGGTAGCTGCTGCTGGGAGAGCAAAGTGGCGTTAACTCCTCGCAAACATACATCAGAGTCAGCATCGCCTCCAATCTGAGACTTTGCCTTTGAAGATAGGTCTGATTTTTCATCTACTTTTAGTTTCATGAGCCTCCAATACCCTTTTAAATGTTTTAATTAGACAATGCTGGGTCTGTATGATTCTACTAAGAGTGGTAGAGTGAAAATAAATAGGAAATTAGATAGCGTAAACCTTTAGTTGCTTCTGGGAAGACAGACATCTAAAACACCCACATGCAGGAGTTCTTCAGATTTGCAGATTAAAGGTGTTTCACTAAGGTGGTAATAATCACTGCTAGAGAAAAAACTCCCCCCTTCAAAGCAGAAGGAAGAAAAATTGTATGAAGCTGTTAGAGCTCTTCCTTCGCCTGCAGGTCCCTGGATGAAAGGCCTTGATGACCACATTCAGTCGAATAACCAACCTTGTGCTGTCTAAGGAGGTGGCATGGCGACGGTGGGCTGAGAGGATGGGAGACAGTCCAGGAGGGTTTTTAATGTTGTGACACACTGCTCACAGCTGCTACCACAGCCTCCGGGGACATCACTGTCTTTCTTTCCCTAGTGTTGTCCTGATGAGCTTTGGGCCCTGGTCCAGTTCTGACCACCATCTCATCAGTCTAGGGGGCTCTCCCGGCAGGGCCCAACCTGAACCCCCAGACAGTTACATTCCGGCCCTGAAGGGCGTCCCTGAATGTCTCTTCAGGTGAAGTTACACACACTCTCTGCTGGGGAAAGAAAAACTTTACATCTGACAACTAAATTTATGTCCCCTTCTCAGATTGCACTGTCTCCTGCACCCCACAGATTAATATGCGTTTTAACAAGCTCTGTACCAGTTTGTGAGCACCACCTATATTACATCTTTTGGTCTTAAAACATTTCTGTTGGCTGTATTTTAAATGTTCCTCAAGATGGCATTGTGGGAAGACCAGAGGAACTATGTCTAGAAAAATCTTGGTAGTTATTGAAGTTGAGTAGTGGGTACACAGGGGTTCATTATACTATTTGCTATTTATGTGTATTTGAAAATACTTTATCTAAAGATTAAAATAAAATAAATACCCAACTAGGTTTTTCATCTATCAATTTTTATTATAGGACATGGCCCTAGGTTCCTGACAAACTCTGAGGCCAAGCTGACAATTTTGCTGCTAGATATGAGGGAGAATGTTCTGGAAAACTGATGAGTGTCATGGCACGTGTTTTAAGGGCATGGGAGAAGAGTACTAACCTTGGCTTTACCCCTGTACAAACTTGGTCAAGCCTCCCCCCTAAACCTCACTTGTCTGAAGTTAGGACACAGAACTGGTGTTCTCCTCCAGGAAGAGCCCCGCATGTTAAGTGCTGCTTTCCAGCCTGACCACCTGGCTCACCTCACTGGCGCCCATCTGCTCCTCAACATGGCAGGGAAGTGTGATACATGCAAGAGGGGAGAGGGCCCCTCCCCAGAGGTGCTCACATCACTGCCTGCTGGTGATTCTAATTACCAGAGACACATCTGAGCCCGTCTGTGGTGCAGGGCACAGGGGTGGTGAATGCAACTCGTCCCCAGGGGTGAGCTGTCAGAATCGAGAACCTGGCATTAGCAAATGAGTCCCCCTCCATTAGTGATCTCTCTGCAGCAGAGGGGCATGTGCATTTTATACTTTTTCTTCTGAGATCGTCTTCTCAGGTCCCTAGAGAAAGCCCCAGGGAACAACTGTGGCAAATGTGTTGCTCCCACCCTCATTCTCTTCCTTCCCTCCCAGACTTCAGGGATTAAATGACATTGCTTTATTCAGGGAAATATTCTAGTTGCTTTTTTTGTCCCCAGAAACAGGAGAGGATGGGTAAAGAGAACGCCACCATCCTGCTCTATTCCTCCGACTGGCTGGTGGCCTGCAGGGTCCCCTTCAGAGCACTGATGTGTGCTGGAGTCAAGAGCTTTTCTTAGACAGCTCCAGAGATCACAGCACACACTGTTATTTTATGTAAGAAAGTGGACCGTTAATCCAGATGCGATGCTTTGTTATCACTTAGAATTTTCTCATGCACATATTGGAAAGCGTTCTGACCTTATTGAAAAGAGGCTTACTTAGATATAGATGTTTTTACTCACACAAACAGGAAAATAAAAGCCAAAAATTGGTTAAAATATTTCTCACACATCTTCACATTCAGAACCTGAATCTTTTGAGTTTCATTTTAATTACAAGTCTTTGCTGTGTGTGCTTTTCTACCTACCGTCTGGTGGGCGATGTGAAGGGCCCCAGGGTTTCTAGAAAGACCAACTCCCTCCAGGCACTGGGTTTCTCTCCCACACTCACATGCCCTTCCAACAAGTTTTGATCATGCACACAGGCAACGACAGCATTCTCCAACTGTCCCGCCATAGTGGTGTTTCACCTGCCTTCTCGCATCAGAGTTCAGAGGCAAAAACAGGAGTTTTAGAACCAAAAGAATACGGTAACAGGACATGTTGTTAACAGACGTGCCATAAAGGGTCAGGAGCAAGGGAGGGGGCAGATGATCGTTGCTGTGAGGCTCCCGGAGGAAGACCTAGTGTAGGCCAGGAAGGCTTCATGGAGGAGGTGACCTTGGAGCTGGGCCTTCTGGGAGTGGAAGAGGCAGGGCAACTTAAACAGGGCACTAGCAAACCACGGGGCTAGGTGCCCCCGGGAGGATGAGGGGCGTGGAAGCCTGGGCTGCAGGCACCAAGTGGTGTGGAGCAACTGGGCAGCAATGAGAGTCACAGAAGTTTAGTCAGGAGACATGCTAAGAGGAAAAATATATTAGGAAGAACACTTCGGGGCATGAGAGAAAATGAGGCAGGAGCAGGGAGCGAAGGCGTAGGGATAGAGACCTAGAGCAGGAGCCAGGCAGCAGTGGGTGGCAAAGGCTGGGACAGGAGACATCCACAGTCTGGTTAAGCCCACAATCCCCTCTCTTTATTTCCTCCTTTGCCTTTTAGGTGTCAATTGGCTCAGAATCTTGTTCCCTGTTCACACTCAGTCCTCAGACCCACCCACTTACTACCTTCCCTTCCAATATTCAATAGACCGGGACTGGTTCCAAGCTTCAGAAGGTGACCTGGTGCCCATGGTGAGTTCAGGCTTTCTAGACACAAAAGGTCAAATGTGGGTTAGGTGACAGCCCCGTCACAGGCATCTTCCTTTTCACTCTATGAAATGAAGATGATGCCACCTTCCTCTTGAGCAGAACTTGCCTGAAAACATAATAGCTAGCAATGAAATCTAGAGGTGGCTCCACCTGGACCCTCCAGCAATAGTGTCTGCATCAACCAGGGGCTCCTCCCCCAAAGGGACCAAGAGACTTTCCTGCCACAAGCTAGTGACCCAGGCAAAATCTCCAATGGGCTACCAGCAAGGAGTCTGGGAGAGAGGAATCTATAGGAGAGCTGGGTGTCTGGGAGTCTTCTAGTTCAAGGAATGAAGCTAACATGGAGAATTACATGGCAGAGAGTCCATTCTGTGTCCCTGTAAGCCCTGACAATGGTCATCCCCTCTCTAGATCAAGGTCATCTGAGGACAGAGGATACCTCTCATCCCCATGCCCCAACTCCTTCCCAAAGAAGCTTCCCCATCATCTCAAGGTGTTCTTATTCTCATAGGCATCTCTCAGCAAAGACTGAATTAAAACCATTAAGCTTAGGTCTGTTATGACAGAAGACAGATTTAATTCACCCCGGGGTGAGAACAAGTGGCTGATTAGCTGTGCCATTCTGTCAACAAAGAAGGGTGGTTGAAGGGTGTGTTAACTGCTTAATTTTTAGATGGGCTTTAAAATAAACATCTCTTTAAGTTTCGAAGGCTTAATGAGTCATAAGATGGTTCTAAATTACATGCCACTGTAACATTCAATTTCTACTTTTCATGCTGAGAAAAGTGCTGGGATTCCTTAACTCTTAGTTGTGAGGACTTGAGTTGATGATGTAGGATGATCATTCATTGATGACAGGAGCTAGTCCAAATTTGCTGAGAACAGTTACTCTCAAGGGAGATGTTTACCAGATGCATGTGTGTGTGTGCATGTGTGTAAGGGCACAGTTTGGGGCCAGGCATGTCTGCATGCACACCATCATCGGCCTGTGTCGTAATTGGGGACCAGTCAGAGCTGTGTCTCTCTAGGTTGACCAGAAGACCACATGTTGGGTATGTCTGAAGGTGTTTTGCACCCCCTGACCCATTATGAAATGTAACTCATGGTGTGATTCCTGTTGCTAATACTAATCTTGAAAAAGCCCTTCAGTCTCTGACTTGTAAAGAGCTTCCTACGTTCAACACTGGGGCCTGCTTCCGTGCACATTGTTGAAGGAACCTAGGGAAGTCAAGATGCAGCTGTGCGGCCAACCCCTCTTATCAGATTTCTCTAAGGGAGCAGGGAGATGGCTCTTTATCTTTGCAGGGTTTGCAAAGTTTCATTGTACTCGTAAGGCCCCTGAATGATAATTTCTGAAAGTGTCTTGTTTCTTGACACTAAGATCAACAAGATGGTGGCACTGCATCTTCTGCACTGAGTTGGGGTCGAAGATGAGAGTTGTGAGCTCCACCGCGCACATCTAGCATGCCAAAAACACTTGGCCAGAGAGCTGTTATTATTAACAAAGAGTATGATGAATTCACTGGGGAGTGGCAGAATGGCACTTTAGGAATAAAGACTGGAAATGGAAAGGTTTGGGTCAAAAAGCATGTCCCAAACTCAGGCCTTCTGGCTCCTGTCATGGCACCAACTGCCTCCCCACCCATCTGCTGTCATCTTCATAACATTCCCCACCTTGTTACCAACATTATTCAATGACTACTCAATGTTGGTGCATACTGTGAAGGCTGTTTTGATCTTTGGAACAGGCAGTTGTGAGGGAAACTCCCTGCCAGTTTCCTGATCCCATACTTATCACATTTAACTTATTAAGTTATTAGGTTGCAAGTTAACTGAATACCAATAAACTTATTTATTATATTATTATTTCCCCTGCTAGAATGTAAGCACCATGAGGGCAGGACTCCCTTTTAATTTTGTTCACTAGTATATCCCAAGAGCCAGGAACAGTGCTGGCAAATTATGCGTGTTCAGTAAATATTTGTTGAAGGGAGTGAAGTGAATAGTGCATATACACGGGAAAGTTAAGGGAATAAGACAAAAACCTACCATTTAATAAGTCCCAGAAACCAGCTGCCCCATGGACAATATGGTTTGACTAGGTTCAAATCCCAACTCCACTTTGTATAAATTACTTCTTATTTCTTCTGTAGGTGAGGAAACTCAGAGACTAATAATAATATCAACTTCCTGGGGTTGTTATAAAAATAAAATGATACAATGCACATATAGAATGTTTCCTATGTTCTCTATTTAAGTGATATTCATTTTCATACTGCTTAATCCTAACAAAGACCTTGAGGCAGGCACCATTATTGTTCCCTTTTTAAGAGAGGAAAGACACAGGGGCACAGAGGTTGAGCGGTTGCCAAGGGTCACAAAGTTCCACAGTGATGGAGCATGATCCTAGGCAAACCTAAGCAGTCTGACTCCAGAGTCTTTACTCCTGTCAAGATGGGACATTTCACTCATGTGAGTTCAACCAATTTCCAAATCCACGTGCTTTTTTGGAGCCTGTGAGTGTTCCTGAAAAGCCTTTTCCCATACTGCTTTCATTTGGGAGTCCTCAATGTCAACATCAGCTGCCATGTTTGTATGTTCTGATCTGTTGCAAATGCTGATTATCTTTGTATTCAGTCAGGCACCATGTACCCAATTCTTCATAAAAACAGGCCTTGAATATTCATAAGGAATGTATCTTTATGAATATCACAGTTGCTTTGTCATTGCCGTTCTGGCAATAATTAGTACTAGCTATTGACCTGCCACAAGGAAAGTGTCCTATGTATATCTCATTGGAGAGTGGAGAGCTGACCTAAGGTCCCAGCGTCTTAGGAACACCCCATTTAAATGAGTATTACATTTTCTGAGTTCAAGGATGTTTCTTTGTGAATTCTTACTTTGCGTTCATGTGACTTCTTTGAGAAAAAGGGGTATGTTATTTTAGATTCACATGCATATAAACACAAGTCATGTGGTGCCCAATACCACAGAATCAGGGAAGATTCTTAGTGGGGACCTTTGAACTGATGAGAGGGGGACAAATTATGAGAAAAGAGGGGTGTTCATTTCATGATGGAAAAGCCATCATAGGGGATAATAGCAAGGCCTCAGGCTGGAACAGAGAGAAAACTCAGGTGGGAGTCAGGTGTGAAGGTGCCTGGACTTTGGGAAGGCAGGAAGCAAGATGGTGCTTGCCTAAGAGTTTACCTGCTGAATTGAGCCTATGAAGTGTAGCCTGCTTGAACACTAGCTGGCTGCACAGCTAGGAAATTAACCTCCCAAGCCTCTGTTCTCTCATTGATATAGAATATCACTACTTCAGATTTCTGAGCTTGGATGAAGTGAGACGTGTCATAGAATTGACTACTAATGATTCAGCAAGACTTGTGACTGACACCCTGCTATGGTATAATGTAGGTACACTGTGCAGCTCAATATTGCCAAGAGAGTTTTCCAGATGCAGCTCTGAATAAATACAATGGTTCTCAATACCCCCAAAAATCCATGATCAGGAGTAGATTTATCACCTGAGGCTATCAGTTCCACACAGTGGTCTCCTTCACTGAGTTTCTTGTGATGATTCAGTGGTTTCGCAGTCTTCAGGGAGCTCTAGAGAGCTGAACTTGCAGCTGGTCAGATCTCCCATTTCCTAGGCAGCTTTCTCTGCCTCTCCTCACATATATATTAACCAACACCACCTACCTTCCTTTCCAATCTCCCAGACTGCTTATCTGTGACAACTGTCACTTTGTCCAGCCAACTGCACACAGAGCTGGTGGGAAGATGGACCTTGCAGGGCAAGGTCTTATTTCACCCCAAAGAAGGAAGAGCCTTCTTTTATTTGCTAAGTGCCTTCTTTGTGCCTCCCTCAATTCTGCAAATGAGCAGGTTAAACTGCTTAAAATAAGCAAGTGCTGATGCCAGTGCTGCCAGCCTGCTTGCATCCTCCAGTAGCTTCTGATACTCTTAGAATAAAATCCAGTTAAGTTAATTTGGTCTACAGCTCCTGGCATGATTTCCCCTGGTGTCCTCTCCCTCCCCACCACTTCTTACTCTCCTCACACTCACCACCTTTTTGATTGTTTCTAAAATTCCTTAGCAGTGTTGAGCTCCTTCTGGTCTGAACCTTTGCTTGCTGTCCCCTCTTCCAGGAACACTCTTCCCAAACTTTTTGCCTGGGAAGTTCCTTGTCAGTCTCCTTCCATCCAGAGAGGAACACCAGGGAAAGCCTTTCTGAGCAAGGCCTGGTAATTGCTTTTTTCATTCCTGGTGTTTACAAAAATACATATAAGTATAGATTGTGCTGTGTTTGTTTGACATGGTCTCTTTGGCTAATCTATAAGTTCCATGAGAGTGGGTCTGTCTGTTTTGCTCTTCACTGTACTATGCTGAGACTGGCTGCCATGAGTCCAGAAGGTACAAAATGGACAGGAGCCCTTTCCTCAGGGTGCTTGGAGTATCTACTGGAAAATTAATTTAGCACACTGAGTTTGTTAGAACAAGGTTCATTATTACCATCTGCTAGGAAAATGATCATAGTAAACATATCATACCATGTTGTTTAAGGTTATATAGTGTTCTTGCCCAGTGCACAACTTGTACACCTGTACATGGTAAGCCTCTCTATCATCTATCACAGTGCCTGGAACATAGTAAATATTTATTGAATGATTTAATTAGTTAATGGGAAAGTGCTCCAAGACCAGAATAAATGGATTCAGCTGGAGTTTGTATCCCAAAGTCGCTACAGCTTACAGATTTGACAGTAAGACAGGGCTCATGATTTTTGTCCTCTTCTTAGTTTTGCTGTGAGGATCTAGTGAGATGCAGAGCTAACCCACCTGGGTCATAGGTGGAGAAGATCCAGTTGATGCATGCTCTATATCCCTGCCCTACCTCAGGCTTCTGCTATAGGCTGCAAACTTCTCACTTCAGGTTCCTTATCTAGCGTCCTAGCTGTTCTCCCTCAGGGCTTTCTCAGATTCTCAGCCCTTGAGGGTGGGGCAGTGATGGGGTCCTAATTCTTTGGAGGGACACTTTGAGCTGCAGGCTCTATAGCTCCCAGGACAGTCCCCAGCAGAATTAAGCCCCAATTGCTCAAAGTGGTAGCCAGCCCAATATCCCTAGAAATGATTTTTCTCCTTTCCTGCCTCATTCTCTCTGCTTTCTTGTCAGTTTCCTGGAGTGAATTCCAAGGAAAACAACCAGACAGAAGTCCTCACCTTTTTGCCTTCAGAACATCCCCACTCCAGCCCCCCACCTCCCCGCATACATAATCAAGGGAATTACACTCTTCAATAGCATCATTTCCATTTTTTCCCCACTGCAACATCTTCAAAGAAGCAATTGCATTTTTCCCCACTCCCTGGTTGACAGGGAGCCATGGAGGGACAGAAGAGTGCTCAGAGGAGGTCTTGGGCTCCTGGTGGGAGAAGTGGGCAGACACAGGGAAGAAGTGGGTGTTGAGGGTGGTGTCCAGAAGCTGCCCTTCTGGGGACTTTGCCCTCAGGCGTGGGCTATCAACTGCTGCAGGATGGCCCATCATTTCAGTCTGGGAAGTCGAGGTAGGCTCTCCGAATGGGCCCACTGCTCTGCCCATCCTTTCTTGAATCTCTGTATCAGCTGTAGCTACAAAAATACTAGGTAACAAAGCACCCCAAAAGGCAGTGACTTCAAATGCCACTCCTTATTTCTGCCCATGTTGCGGGTTCTGTACTCCCACCCGCTGCTCTGCTGAGGTCTCTTCCGTCTCATGGCCCCGCGGAATAGCCTGGGCTGCTCATAAGGAGAAACCCTCTCGGGTGATTGCTGTCCCTGCGGGGCAGGTTTGCAGTGTCTCACTAGCCAAAACCAGTCACAGGACCCCCATCAAGGGCAGGGAATTAAACTTTTTCTGCCCATGGGCAGGTTAGACTGTGAGGGCTGACCCAGGAAGAGGGGAGAATTAGAGTCAGTACACATACCACCATGGGCATGAGAGGGCCTCCAGCTGCTCTGCAGAGTAGGAACCTTTGTCTACAGTGTGTCTACTTCCTAGGGGTCTAGAAGTAACATGGTCAATGCCAGTGAGTGACCTATAGACCCAGGGAGTTCACCATTAATTCTAAACTGGGCCAAGTCTGCTTCTTTGGAGCGCCATCCTTGTATGTGCTTAATTAGCACCCCACCAGCCTGAGCAGCCTCTCCCCATTTTCCTGACCTGTCCAGCCTCTCAGAGGCCCAGTGCTTTCTGCCTTCACCCTTAAGGCTCGTGTGCCCAAGGGCTGGGCAGACAGGAGAGCAAATACTGAGCAGGGTGGCCCTCCCTTATCGACCATCCCAGTCCAGACCTTCATCCACCAGTCTCGACTCAGTTTTCCTCAAGGGCTCAGTCATGGCCTCTTAATCCCCTGAGTTCTCATCCTGTCAGAGCTCCGAATGGAAGGTCAGTCTTAACGCCTTGGACCCGTTTGTAAATTTGCCCTTCGCTCCCCAGCTTTCCCTTCCCCAAAGGGATTGTTAAAGGTGCCCTCTGACCCCAGCCCACAGTAGAGTGTATCATACAGGGTGGGGCTAAAGAGAAGCAACCCAATCAGTTCTTTTTCAGAAGGGCCCAGGATGAAATCTTCATGGGCTGAACCTGAACAGTCAGTCAGTGATACCGATGAGCATTCTTGTGACTTTAGTGAACATTGGAACCCAAGGAACAAAGAGCATGTGACTATAGACCACACAAAATGGAGTAATTCATGCTAACTAGAAACCTGAAGCAAGAAAAATACTAACACTTCACCCGCATACTGATAAAAGTTGCTCCGAATGATGCAAATACACAGGTGCCGGACAGCCACACCCTTATCGGGACATACAGATGCTGGCTACCACTGGCTACCACTGGCTACCATTGGCTACCACTGACAAAAACATGTGTAAGCTGTCGGCACCCAGTGCGCAGCAGTCATGCTGACTGACATATCACACACGAGCCTCAAACTTAGCGACTTTGGCACTTTTTGCTGCATGTAGGAATCGTCCTGTCATAAACTGTCGGCTCCAAGCCAACCCTTGCCAATACTTCAACCAGACTTTGAGTGAGTGAGTGAATTTCTGGTTTTAGCACATTGTGTGACTAAGAACTGTGCCCTACCCTCCTGACAACGGTAATTTAGTCTGTAAAGGTTATTAGTTTGCCTAGTTTGTGTGAAGTATGTGAATAAACCAAGCATTTGGAGGACATCTCTCATGTTGAATATTACCTATATTGCCAAAAAGACAAGAACTTCCTCAGGAAGGCCCTGAAGCCCCATTGGACTCGAACCCATCTGTAGTGCCTGTACGAAGACCCTGGCTCTGTCCTTAGTGTGTCCTGCCTCATTAATATGTCATTAGGGTGTTAACTTTGCATGTTACAGATCTGACGCCGACTGTACCTGGTTCCAAAAGAGGTGGCCCCTGTTTTCCCGAATTTACTGCCTAGTCCCAGAAAATAGTACTCCATCTTGTAACTGCTCCCTTGCCACCTTCGAAGTCCTGAATAAATTCCATGTCCTGGTCAATGCAGGGGCTTCTCACTAGGAGAGCTCCCAGGGCCTAGATTGTCGATGCATTTGTGAGTCTTTATTTTATCTTGAAGTGGGGTTCTCAAGAACCTTTCCCAATGATAAAATGTGCCCCCCAAAAGTCCTGTCACACCTTTCATCATCTTCCCTCACATGACTAAGAGGGGGCACTCAAGTGACTCTGAGGTACAGAGACCTGCTCCAGGAGATGTTCATCCTGGGTTAGGAAGCTAGTTGGCAGCTTTTCTGAAAAAAAAAAAAATAAACACAACCATTTTCTTCCCTCATGTTAGTGCATTTATTTGTGTTCTACTTAAGATTGTTCTTGAGCTCAGGGACTGGAGGTGAGAAAAGGCTGGAAGATACAGGCCTGGGTGGCCCCTGGGCTCGATTCATTATCGGTGTGTGACTTTCCCCACATATGTACCCTGGGCCTCTGAATTCTAAACACTCCCCAAAACTGGTTTTAAAAAGCAGGATAAAGGAGGAAGGTGGAAGGAGGAAGGAGATGATGTGGTGGGGGACTTCTGGCCTGCACTGATTTAAGACCATTCTCATGTAGTTGCTGTCTCGGCACAGCTGGCCACTCTGGTGTATGTATACCAGGCATTGAGCAAAGAAAATATTTAATACAATTTATGCAAGCAAAAGTTTCCCAACCAAAATATGGCCTTGAAGTCGACAACAGTGTATGGAACCTCTGGCATCTGTTTTGAGGCTTAATTTTCCCTTTGGAAAATGTGTGTGTGTGTGTAGCAAAATTGTCTCAAAAGAATAAAAAAAGGGAATTTTGTCTCTCTGGGGCTTGAGTCTCCTTTATAACTTCTTCCCAGACACCTGCTACTCATCTGGTTTCTACAATATTCCTTCCATTTAGTCAGGTGCATCTAAACATCTATCAGGACTTAATGGCCACTGTGTGCTGGACACTGGGGTAGAAGAAGCCCTGTCCTCAGGTGCTTCCATTTTACCAGATGTAGCAGATGCTGTCAGAAGCCAACCTTGAAGAAGCCTTAAAGTAGGCCATCTGCAGTTTTGTAGGCAATTTCCACACACATAGATGGTTTCCTATCATGTACACTCAAATCTCTGTTGATGACTTTCTCTGGGGCTCAGACCATAGAAAGTGAAGCTACAGAGGCTGAAAGATAAACAGAGCAGCCCTCAGTCATGTAGGGGTCGGGGTGGGAGGAGATATTTTGAGCTGTTTTATGGAGTCTGACTCCCTGGCCAGGTGACACATTCACCATAGTGATGAATGTCACCCATTCAGTGGTTTCCTGCATGTCCTATCTTCCTTCTCTGTTCCTTCACCATGATTCTTGGGATCACCTCTAAAATTCACTGGAGTCTGAAGATGCAGGTTTGAGTTTATGGTCAGCCTCAGCTAGAAGTGCATGCCTGGGCATGCCACTTCACTCCCTGTTTTCTTATCTATAAAACCTATAATTATTATGCTATTATTAATTTTTAGAGGGACACTCAAATGAGGTCATGTACATGAAATGTATAAAAGATTGCTTTCATTTATTCGATAAATGTTTTTGAGAATCTCAGTGCCAGGCTCATAGCTAATATTTATAGAAGACTTACTTGGTTTGGGCACTGGGCTAAGAGCTTTACAAACATTTAATATGTATAATTCTTTGACTAGCATGTTCAAAAGTCTGGCATTTGTTGTCAAAGATGAAAAGAAAGACCATCAGAAATAAGATAAAGTTGATTTATATCTAATATTTATTTTAATTTAGTTAAATATTTAGTTTATTTAAATTTATTCTAAAGAAACTGTGAACCAGGTGAATGAAGAAATTCACCACATTCAGGGATTTTGAAGTCTTGGAGAGGAGGGCCTGTGATTCATATGTTGATGAAGGATTGAAAATCAGTACTCTGGATAAGAAGGAGTAAGTCCATAAGTCTGAACACAACTGGTTTAAACAAAAGCTACATTTATTACATAGGAAAGAAACATCAGATAGATCCAGGATGGGGTCTGGCACTCCTGGATGCTCAAAGTCCATGGTCCTTGCTGGAAAAGAAGAATTTTCCCTTTCCCCTCCTGTTTTGAGAATTGCGTCTATGAACTTAATAGATGACAGACAAACAGGAAAAGAGGCACACACATTTATTAATTTTTAATATTATATGCATGATGGCTTATAATACAGTGGAAAAAAGTGAATACTAAAACATCAGTGGATTTGAGAGCTTTTTTCGCCATCTTAATAGGGGAAGAGAAGGAAAGATGCAGTCCTCTTGGGGAAGAAGAAAAGATTTGTAGAAAAGATGAATGGTCGCTAAGAATAGGTGAGAGTAGGAGATATGACAGTTTGTGACAAAGTTTGAGTGTGATGCCAATTTCTAGTCTCTCTGGTGATGAGTCAACCTCCCCAGGTTGATGAAAGTCCTGGGAGGGGAAAATCTAAGACAATTGAGCTCCATTTGGAAGATCTGTGTTTAGCGGATGAGGGAAGTTCAGGGGGTCTTTCTGCATTTGCTGTCCTGCAAGTGTCACCAGCTTAAAATAAACAGAATGCAAAAGTGGCATAATTTGGGGTGACATATCATAAACTCCTTCATCCTTTAACAACTCAGACTGATAAGAACAGGGGTGAGGTTTGCTGTCTCAGAAACAAGCAGCAGGTCATTTTCTGTTTACAGGTCAGACCTGAAGTAATTGTCCAATCTCACTTAGGAGCTGGGAACCCAGGCTGAGATTTTAAAGACTTTTTTTTTTTTAAAGGAAACTGTGCTCTAAACTGCAGATTTATATTTTTGCCATTTAAAAGGAAAGGTGTTTTTAGGCGTAGCTTTCAGAATGGGATTCTAAGATGGAGGCCACAGGCAGGGAAATCTGATTTTAGGGCTGAGGAATTTTCTCTGGATTCACTCTTTTCTCATTTCTGGAGAGAGAGCTGGGTGGGAGCACCTACAGGGAGACTCAGGCAGACTCGAGGAGCTCTCTCAACCCTGCTGACACGCCCCACTTGCAGTAGCACCCCCACTTCTTGGCTCATCGTCCTAAAGGCCCCGTTTCCCCTCCACAGCGACCATTCCGAAAGCGGCGTCAGTGAAGGAAGCCAAGGCTGCCTTGTCAGTCGGGCTGCAAATCAAAATACTCTGACACATTCATTTTCGGGATTTCATGTGGATCATGATGTTCCCCAAAAGGAAATGAACAAAATCTATAAAAGGGAGAAAAAGAGTGTTTTTTGCCTTGGAAGATCCACATATGGTATAAATTACTGAGGAATTAGCATTTCCACATAATACTAGCAGTGCGAGCAGTCAGTAGAAGATAATGAATCCCATGCAATCAATAGACGGTAAATTCAGGGGTCAGGAAGGTGTGTGGATTCAAAAAGCTCCTCAAGGGAGTCATTGTGGTGGAGGAAGAGACTGCTGCGAAGGCCCTGCTGTAATTACCACCACACCTTGGAAGGGAACTGAGAAGTGTTGGAAATAAAGTGGAAGAGTAGCAACTCCAGTGTCACCTTGTGCCCCGAAGAGTCCTTGTGGATGGAGCCATAAATCCCACAAATGTGGGGCTGGAGGCCATTGGCCTCCAGGGCGCCTGCTTAGTTTATGAACTTCTCTGAGCATTGGCTTTGGATTTGGAGCGCGGGACTGGTTCTCAAATTTGGTTGTGCATTATAATCAATGGGGGGCTTAAGAAAAAATACTGATTCCCTGAACCACCTTTCCAGAACTTCTGTCTTCATTGGTCTGGTTGGGTCCCAGCTCTGGTTTTAAAGCCCCTTTGGTTTCCCTGAGTGCGGTAGACTGCTGGAGTCAGAGTTGCAATTGGAGGCTGAAGCCTGAAGGCACTGTTTAAGAGGACTTAGAAGTTGGGTATGTAAAAAAATGTAACTTTTTTATAACTAAAGTTAGTTTTCAACCTCACGTTTCTATTTAAAACTTACACTACCTTTTCAAGGTTTTCTTGATGCTTAAATTCTCTTCCTTTTGAATTCTATGCCTCACCTGGGCAATCAGAGTGAGAGGCTTTTGTGTGGCACACGCTGGGGGTGGCTGGGCGAGTGGGAGTGAAGGGCTGTGCGCCAGCTGCCCCTCTGAGAAGTGAACCTGTCTTCTGGTGCTAGGAGCTGACTTTGCTTGTGGTGCTCTGTTTGTTGGGCCCACTCACCCTGTGTCCTTTTTGCACTGCTGGACAGTCTAGATCAGGGTATCCCCTGACCTGATGGCCACTTTTCTGTGCTCTGCTCTTGGGTCTCTCTGATTTCTAGTCCCCCCTCTTCACCTAGAGTTTTAATCACGAAAGAGATGAGGCCTGGCTCATTCTCAGGGACCCACATCCTAAAGCTCGTCTATTTCAAGTCTGGATGAAGTATCTTCCCTTCTTCAGCCCCAGGAGGACAAGCCCAAGCAGCACAAACCTGCTTGCTGTGGAGGCTGTCTGCTAATCTCTCCCTCTAGTAGGAGAATGTGCAAGGTTTACAGTCTCCCCAATTGCTCGTGCCAGGACCTTAGTTCTGCATTCTCAAGAAGCTGTTTCAAGAATTTTCCACTCGTTGTGGAGAAACAAAAGGTATCTTAGAAGCTCAGGACGCTGCCCTTGAGGTAGAAATGATTCAGAGATAACATTCCAGGAAGTAGGGGGCTGGGGAGGAAAAAGCTTCAGTTGAATCTCACAACTTGACTCCATTGTCCCTGGTTATAAAAGCCACATCTGAAAAGCAGGAAGAGAAACGAGGGAGAGACGATGAGACTCTTGTTCTGCAGATCTGTTTCTCACTCATGTCATGTCTTTTACCTGGAAGGCCCGGGTCTGTCTTCACTCAGCCACATTTGACTATTTGCAAGGCCTCCCTCTTCCAGGGAGCCAACCATGCATCTAGGTTCTCCTTGTACTGTGCCTACCCTGAGTTCAGTCCGATGGCCTGGGCACCTGTGTGTCATTCTTTCCTTGTCAGCTCCTTGTGAGGGTGGGTTTGTTATTTGTGTGTGTGTAAAAGCGATCAAATCTCTGGTTACAAACTGTTTCTTACTAGACTGTTTGACTCTGAAAAGCCAGGACTGTCCTTTTTTCAGTCTTTTTAAGCCCTGAGAAATAGGAGTGAGTATGTGAGTTGTGTCTGTTCCGTCTTCTGGAGACTGGGCATTCTGTTGTCTCATTTTCCTGATATCATGTCCACTTCCGCAAAATGAGATAAACAGCAATAATAACTGCCTTTGTATTGTGTCCTCCTTGTCAATATGTTAAATTTAAACTTTGTTGTGCACCTCATAGGGCTGTGTGATCCAGCCAGTGCCTGCCCAGCCCCATCTGCCAGCTGTGAACACCCTACCCAACCATCTGCACTTCTGGACTGTTGCAGATGCTATACCTCTGTCTCAAATGCTTTTCCCTGCTGTACAGTTAATAAACTAGTGATCGCCTGTCAGTCTCCAAGCTTTATTTCAAGAGCAGCCTACTTTCTGAAGCTTTCTCAAACTCCTGCAGCAAATTATGGGGATGCTTCTTGTGTGTTCTGCCATTACCAGGGCATCCCCCTGTCCCCGCCCCCATACCCCCCCCACCCCGCTCCTTCCCACAAGTCCACAGTGTTTAGTTGTTTTTGTTTTGATTATTGATGGTCACCTCTAAAATATAAAATAATATGTTTGGTGTATCCATCTTAGACATCTGTCAATATTCCAATGTCAAAATGACTTTTAACTACTTCTCTCTTCCTTCCGATGTTTGATATTTATAGTTTTATATTTAATTCTTATACTGATTACCTTGATTATTTAAACATGTGCATTCTAGTTGCATTAATTTTGACAGTGAGTTTTGTCAGACGCCACACTTTACAAAATGAGGGTCAGGGCCCTGACCTCTCTGTTAGTCCTCCAAGAGTTGTGCCAGTGTAGACTCTTACAATGTATAAAAATTCCAGATAGAATAATTTACATTCTTCCCTCTGCAATATGACTGTGGTTGGCTTTTGTGTGTCTGCTGCCCTCCTGGACTTGAATCCTTGAAGGCAGGGGCAGCAGCAACACTGCTGCTGCCCAGTCCCAGGGCGGCATTCATTCTTTCATGCTTAGAAAAATGAACCCAAACTTAAAAATCGGTCAAAGAGCTTGCTGGGTGGTCTTGATGGATGCGCACCTTTGATTGATTTTCTACTGGCTGGACTATTTACCTTTTCAAAGAGGCAGAGATGAACTTATTAATTTGGTTGAGTTGAGATGCAAATAATTTTTCTTTTCTTTTTTTAGGGGGAGAGGTGTAGATAGGAATAAAGGTGAGTAGATAGGCAGGCGGGAAGAGAGAGGAGGAAGAAGCATTTTTATTAAGTTGTTCACACTGGCTATTCCCTGCCCATCCCCGCTACCCCACAAAACCAGGAGTATGTGGCCTCGCTCCTTCATAGGTGATTGATATACCACCACTCCACCAGGGTGAACTGCAAATAATTTCTAACTGCTGGAAAACGTAACCCCAAATGTTATGGTTTGGGGACTTAAGGACATTAACTAATTTTGTATCTAACTTAGATGTCTGAAATACCATTTTTCTGTAATTCTCAATTGATATAGTTTTAACCTCTTAGTGATTTTCTTTTTATTAATGAGTTGAATAAAATCTTTGACACATTTGTTTTACATTTGCATGAGAGTCCAATTTTTTTCCTTTGAAAACTGTACTTTAACGAAACAGCATGGTCTTACATAGATGTACCGATGTCTTGCTAGCTTACAATGGGTAGATCATTCAAGACAAAGGCTCCTTTTTCTTCTCTGCTACAGGTGTGGTTTTGCAAGAAGCAGGACCAAAGTCTGCTTAATAGAAGGAATTTCTGTTGAGACTTAACTGTCTTTGGAAGAACTTAAGTATCCCTGGTGCTAAAGAGGAAATACATTAGGTATTTCAGAAATAAAGCACTTTGTCCTCTCTGTTAAAGAGAATCTAGCCTGGAATCAAAATACTTGTCATCTTCTACATTCATCTGGGGAAGGCTATTACCACTCCCAAATCATTCTTCGTTGGTTCCCAAATGTCTGTCCAGGCAGACCCTGGACATTGTTTCCCCTTGGTCCCTGCTCCATCACAAGGTGGTGCTAAGACAGTGGTTCTCAGTTAGGGGCCATGTTGCCTGTTTGGAGGACACTTAACAATGCCTGAAGACATTATTGGTTATTATAACTTTGGCAATGCTCTTAGCAACATCCTATGCACAGGACGGTCACCTGAAAAGAAGAATGATCTGGTCAAAGATATCAATATGTTGTAAGGAGGTTTAAGACAATAACTTTGAATATTCTTTGTCTTTTACATAAATGGAGGCTCAGAAAGGTTGATAGCCCTACTCTACGTGACACAGCAAAGACAGTATAGGAATAGGTCTGTTCTTTATTCTCAATTCTATTGCTTCTTGGGCTGTTGATGGAACTAAGTGTGGTAGCACAGGCGATAGGAAAGGGAGTGGGGGGCTGCTGGAAGTGAGAGAGGTGTGAGGTGTTTTCAGGGAAGTCTCCATCTAGTTTCCTTTGATAAAGTGCCAACACCAGGCCCTGTGTCTGTGCACATTTAGCCATCAGGGCTGGTGCTCAGGCTGCTAAAGGTACTGGGGAGCTGGCTGCAAAGCCCTGGGATCCTTGCTCCAACAGTCTCTGAGATTATCAGAGTGTGGGGGTTTAATAAGAACCCCCAACTTTCAGCTCTTTTGTTTTAAGATGTAGCCCAGTCTGAAAGCAGTGGTGTTTGTGGGAGAGACTGAAGAAAGCTTTATGAAGTGGGAGAGGAGGGAAAGAGTGAGTTTGTTCTTCATAAACAGATGGAAAGTGGCCAGTGCACGAGGGCACGCATGATTGCCCTCCACCAAACAGCCCGCATTAGCAATCAGTTCTGGGAGTTGAGTGGATGAGGAATAGAAATGAGCTGTTGGCTCCGGGGAGGTATGGGCAGCTACTTAGAAAGATTAAAGTAACCCTGTGCCTTTCTGTCTCCTAATTACATCCCTGCTGGTTGATATCTCTGCATAACATGAGAATGCATGGTAGCTATGTAAAGTAAATAGATCATTTTGCTGTTCCACAGAAATTCTGGGGAGGGTTGAGGAACTGGAGCAAGCCTGTCAGAACTCACAGTCGGTCCTGGGAGCCCAAGGTCAGTCTGGCTCAAGCTCTCCCACCTCAGTGCCTGTGCTGACCTCCTTCTCTTCACCTAGTGCACCATTCATTGTGTCTGTGCCTCCCTTCCCTCCAACATCAAAACCCTCTTTTTCAATGCCACCTCCTCCATGATGTCTGCTCTTAACTTTATTTCAGATGTGACCACTTAGCTCTCTGAATTCTCACAGCCTGTCTTTTTTATCTGCCTGTTTCTTGCAAATCTTATTTTCTCTGTATTGTGCTTATTTGCATTCTTGTCTGATCTCGTCATGATTCCCTAAAAGAAAATGTTAGTGTCAGGTCCTTAGCTCTGATAAATAAGTATTTTATTCAAGTCATCGATAACTTCGGCTTTGGTGGACTCATGTCCAAAAATAACCATCCTATTTTCCAGCTGGGGTAAAGGCTTTTTAAAGAGCAAGGAAAAAGGGGGATAACCCAAAGATTTTTGGGAAAGTGATGGAGCACAGGATGGCCCCAAGGTGACCCAGGAAGGAAAGAGGCTGATGTGCACCCGAGACGGTTGCATTGTTGGAGGTGGTGCTGTGTCCAGTGTGGCTCCTGCATCAGTGACTTTTGACTTTTGATCTTAGCACTTTGCTTCAGGGTGGGGTTTTTTTTTTTTTTTTTTTTTTTCTCTCACCAGTAATAAGATTGATTCTAAGCAAACTTCAAGAAGAAAAAAATGAGAAAAATAGACTTGCCATTTTTGTTAATCATTGCATTTGTAAGTTCTCCTTAAATAATACTCATTTAAAGACTTTTTTTTTTTGTAAGAAAGTTAGAGGAGAGGCACACACAGCAGACCCTGCAACTACAGTTCTGTCTTGGGCAGTCGAGTCCCACTTGACCAGGCCCCCTGGCGGTGGGGAAGGGAGCTGCTCTGCCTTCCACCTTCCCCATAGGCAGCTCTCTCATCAATTCTCCCTGCCTGATCTCTGCCCCCATCCGGCTCTCCCTGATCCTGTTGGAAACGAGTGTTGATCCTCAGGGGCTGCTACCCTCACCCCTACTACACTGCCATGCAGCTCACCAAAGCATCCCTTCATAGATGGCTGCACAAAAAGAAATTCTGGTGGTTAGAGGTCTCCCTAGATCCCTGCTCTTCTTCCCTCTACTAATCTGGAAGGAAAGGGATGATTTGTCTTTGCATTTCCTTTTCTATTCCTGCTGCTCAAACTCCACTTGCTTGAATGAATGGATGAGATATTTTTCTTGCTGGAGTCTCTGCCAGGATAGACTGAGGCCCCCATTCCTTACTGAAAATAAACCAGAAACTGACCACTCTACCTGTCATTTCTCCTATGAACCCCAGAGAGGCTTGTCCTATATCTAAGATCTGAACAGAAGAAGGACAGGAGAGAAATTGGAAGAGTTCTTTCCTGAATTATTCCCCTGCCCAGGAGCCAAAGGACAAATGATAGTAGGAAGGATTCTGTCATCAGCAGTCCTCACATAAAACTTACAAACTTTCTTAAAGCTTCCTTTAGAAGAGAAACTTTTTATTTCTTTTAGTGTAAAATTCTAGAAAATGTAAGCTGTGAGAATAAAGTTTTCCTCCAGCTGAGTTTCAGCACAATCTAAAAATTGGTGAATCTTTATGAAAAAATAGCATTGGTTCCAGCAGTGAATTTAACAAGAATATGGGTTGCTCATTAAACACACTGCCTGCCTATTTCCAAAAACCGAAGGGTGTCTTTCTAAGGTTAAATAATGCCTCAGTGTCATTCCAATGTATTTCTTAGTCCTTGACATTCTCTCATTCACAACTGCTTTTTACTGTCTCATTTATATTACCATCATGAATGTAATATTACCACACAATTAATGACATAATGTCTTACAAAACTCACTATATGCCAAGTAAGTCCTAGGTACTGGTTAAAACAGTTGAGGTGGCAATCAATGGAACATTAAAGTATTTTATGGGAATTAAAAAGGCAAGATATATTGAATTTCAATGGCTGTGAGTTAAATCTTCTAACTCCTTAGTGAAGCTAATTTGCCTAGTATCCAAATTAAGTCTCTAGTTCTCAAAGCTGTCTGAGGAAACAAAATTAAATGTATGTGCTTGAGAAAACAAAAAGGAGGAATAAGAGGTAAGTGAGGCAAATTCATCTAGGTTCAGTTTTAGGTGGAATCTTTAGGTGGGTTTTGAATTTGTTGAAAAGAGAAACAGAATTTGGTATAAGAGAATAGGGTACAGTATAGAATATAAATTTGAAATGATGATTTTCTGACTTTTAATTTCTTGACTGGCCTGTATAGCTTAGAATCACCACTCTGCTTAACAATAAGTAGAAAGCTGAACAAAATTGAAAACTCCACAACTCTTCTTAGTTGCATCAGAGAAGAGAGGTCATGGGGCAAACCACTGCCCCCAAATTGGAGAGGTGGACAGAGAATCACAACCAGAGAAGAAATCTCTGTGGGAACCAATGCTAGAGTAGGAAATCTTACACTGTAATTTCATAAATTGCTGGAGACTCAATAGGGACAATTCTGAGAATAAAAAACTCCAGGAGGACTAAGTCATGGGAGTGGGTCATATTTTTGTGAATTTTACCTCCAGGGGCTATACCTAGTCTTCATAATAAATATCAGAGAAAAATCCCCTATGGCAGGGAGGGGAAAGGAACAATTTTGAAATATGACATTATTCTGTTTTTTAACAGACTCCCTCTCAGGAGAAACTTTCTACCAGAGTCAGACTTAATGGGATTTTATCAGAGCTGAACCAACCTGAGGGAAGGGAAATACCTACCCCTTGTTCCCTTGAGACATCCTGTCTCACTTAAGGAGGAGAGAGCACTGAGAAGTACTGATGAAGTTCGCATTCCAGGGCCACAAGTTTTCCAAGAGACTGAGACCTACTCACAGGACTGTTGAACACTTTCCCGCCCTCTACATCTCACGACCATGTTACTAAGGCCTATTTGTCACCATTCCTTTGACTGAGTACATTGAATCCTCCTTTCAACAACAAGTTACCAGGTGTACTAAAAGGCAAAAAACTGTTTGAAGAAACTAAATAAGCATCATAACCAGAGCCAGATATGGCAGGAATGTTGAAATTACCAGAGCAGGAATTTAAAAACAAAACAAAACAAAGCAGACCCTCTATGATTAATATGCTAAGGACTCCAGTGGAAAAAGTAGGAAATGCAATATACAGGATGGTGACTATAGTTAATCACACTTTATCACATATTTGAAAGTTGGTAAGAGAGCAAATCTCAAAGGTTCTCATCACAAGAAAAAACTAACTACGTGTGGTGATAGTGCTAACTAGACTTGTCGTGGCGACCGTTTTGCAATAGGCGTGCATAGTGAATCATTGTGTTGTACATTTGTACAAAAACATTGTTATCCCAAATATACACAAGATTGTTTAAAACTTAATAATAAGAAAATGAACAGTGTGGGCCCTTGTGGCTCAGGTTGCTGAGACGTTGGTGTGCGAACCATGTTAAACACAAGGACCCTCGTTTTCCACCTGGAGTCAGGAGTGATAAACCAAAATGGAGAATTAATGAAAGATGCTTCTTCCTATTCTTCCTCCATTCCTCTCTTAAAAAAAAGACTAGAAAATGGACGATCCAATTAAAAAGTGGGCCAAAGACCTAAATAGACACCTCACCGAAATCGGATGGCCACACATATGAAAAGATGTTCAACCTCATGTTATTAAGGAATTGAAAATGAAAGTTACAATGAGATGCCATTGCAAATGTATTGGAACAAACCAAAACACTGACAGCTCCAAATGCTGGTAAGGATGTGGAGCAACAGAAACTCTCCTTCACTGCTGGGGGCGAAAACAAACTAATACAGCTACTTTGGCAGACAGTTTGGCAGGTTCTAACGAAAGTAAATATAATCTTGCCGTGTAATCCAGTGATGACTCTCCTTGATATTTACCCCCCAAAACCTGAAAACATATGTCCACACAAAACCTGCACAAAAATGTTGATAGTAGTTTTGTTCATAATTGCTAAAACTTGGAAGCAACCAAGATGTCCTTCATTTGGTAAATGGATAAACTCTGGTGCAGCCAGATAATGGAAAATTAAACAGTGCTAAGAAGAAATGAGCTATCAAGCCCTGAAAAGACATGAGGGAATCTTAAAAGCATGTTACTAAGTGAAAGAAGTCAATCTGAAAATTTACATACTATATGATTCCAACACATCCTGGAAAAGTCAAAATCAATGGTGCCAATAAAAGGAAGAAATAGTCCTCAGAAGAGGTTGTGACAGTTGGTACTGCCTGCAAAGTGGTTGAGCAGCTGCGTACCCTAATGTGCACTCGGAAATGTGACCAAGTACTTATGTGTCCTTTTCCTTACTCAATAATCTGCTGTCAAATCTCATTTTAATTAGTGATAAAAAGAAGCCGATCGAGCAATTATGCATTTGAGACTTTATCTGGTATTTGTGTTGAGGCTAGACTGGGCACTGGAATGAAAATATGCTGTTTTATCTTGCCTGGACCTAATTGTTTAGGAAAAAAAAAAAAGCAATCACCTTATATATTGCTGAAGGGCTTCATGGAGATGTAACTTAAAGGATTTTTGAGAGAGATTGCTTGTTTTGAGTTTCAAAGAAACTTATACACTAAAGTTTGGTAATTGGGAGTCTTCTGACTAGGACTTTTCCTCTTAACCTTTTCTTCCTAGAATCTTTCCTTGATGAAGAAGATTTTAGAGAAATCCGCCTTTCACTGCTTTCTTCCCAACTGATTTGGATCCTTGAAATGGGCTGAGATCTCTGGATGCCTTTCATGATAGGAGGAAATGCCCCAGTGCCCCCAAGTCTGAAAGTCAGGCTCCCAAAGATCAGCAGCATTAATAATTCCTTCATAACATCATGACAGTCAGGGCATTGATGTAGGAAAAATCAAGTCAATGTAATCTGTTTTGCACAGAAGGAGAGGGAATTCTGAGAGCAGGTGCAATTTGAATTGAATTATTTCATTACTTGCTCATCATGTTTGGCTGTTGTCAGAAGAACAAAGATGCCTCAGACACTATCTCTCCATTTTTTTTTTTTTGAGACAGTTAACTTCGTTTTGTGAGTTGCAAGTGAGACCCACATAACTCATTTAGACTCAGCCCAGAGCTTGGATATCTAATTATTATTTTCTGGATGTTTATTGGGTTTTGTGGACTTTTTAGAGATGGCTTTATTACGTGTTTGATAAACAGAAAGCTGCGGAAGGGGAGCTGGTGGCCGGCAGCTGTTCACATCTGACAGAAGATGAAATGAAGTTTTAGCTCTGGAGATGAATAGGAGGTGATGCTGTCAACCTCCATTGTACTCCCTCTAGGCAGTTTGTGGTCAGCAATAGTAATCAATTCATTACAACAATCCCAGGGAAGTTTTGGGTGTGTGCCAAAGCTTTTAGAGATTCCCTACCTTCAGAGGATGACAGATTTCAAAGGTCCAGACCCTGCCCCTGAGTGATCACCACAGATCTGAACTCCGCCTTGCTTGCCTACCTCCAGAGGTCCCTGGGGGACCAGACTTCCCACATTTGGAGAGAGCGATTGCCCTTCAAGTTGAAAGTTGGAATGTGCAATGTAGGCCCGAGCCAATCATCACATCTCATCATCTGGCCCCTGAGATTGGTTCAGAATGGGCATGAGACCCAGTCACAACCTGTGAGATGGCATGAGGGATTTTGCTGGGATTCCGGGAGCAAAAGCTTTGGTCTTCCCTACTGTTCTTGCTGGATTGCTGAGCCAGTGTGGAGGAAAATGGAAAGGTGGGGAGAGAGAGAGAAAGAGGAGGGAGAATGTTTGTCTGTCTAGCTCCTGTGTCTTGGAGAGTCAAAATGTAAGTGTGCATGTGGATGTTTGGAGAATTAAAGGGAATAGAAAATAGTTACTAGACTGCAGTTTCATAGGGCAGGGATAAGGCCTGCCTATTTCCTCCTTTGCTCCTGTGTACCTGGCATTAAGTACAGTGATTGACTGAGTTAAAGCATCAAAGTTTGATTGGATGCGGGACCTACAGTCTTTCTAATTCAATTTTCTCATTGTCTAGTCAGGCAAAGGTGGTAGGTTCAAAGTCTGCTGCCCCTTTCACCTGATTTTCTTTGAGTCTGGTGTCTCATTTTTAGCTTTTGTACACTGATTTCTCACCTTGTATTTGATGGCACCTTAGTAGCCCCTTCCTCCACTCATCCATCATAAAAAAAGGACATACACTGAGAGCAGAATGAGCTATAAACACCATTAGGAATTTGATCAATGCAGTAGCCCATTTCGTGGCCAAATGTCCCTTCTGGCTCTAATTTTGATCTTGGTTGAAAGAGTTAGCAGCCCTGATTTGCAGTTCTGTCAAGGACCCTTGGGCGAGTCACTGCCTCCTGATAAGGAAAGTGGGATAGAGGACCCTGGTGAATAGACACTCCTGCCTGGTGCACCTCACTGTAAGGAATGCAGATCCTTGCTGGTATAAATGCTTTGGCAAATTTTCAGGACTCAATACACATGGGACAGTTCGTTTTGATGAGATTACTCTTTTCTTCTTAATAGATCCCTGATGGCCAGAGGAAGAACTTGAGAAAGCTCTGTCTCCATGGGCTCCTACTTCAGGCTGCTATCCCTTCCTCAATCCTTGAAGAGAAAGCCTGCCCTGTGCCTACCCTGTCTGTGTGGAACTAAAGGTGAATCTGAACACACCCAGGTCATTGCCCTGGTGTGGGAAGGGAAGCAGGGCAGGTTGACTGGCACCTGGTGTGACAAGGAAGAGGGTATAGTCTGGCTTTTGGAGGTAATGGTGACAGGGCTTCTACTGTGTCAGCCCCCGATACCTGTGAACCAGGGACTGGATCTCAGGTAATGACTTGACCTACATGACTCACAACCAGTCACTTCTTGCCTTTTCATGCTGGGCTCAAGCTGACCCAACCTGACTTCCTCTAGGCAGGCACCTTGGAAGAAGCAACTCTTCCTCCTCTTTAAATGTAAAACAAACATGCAAAGATCTCTGTGACCCGAGGAGACCCTTTCTCCCCAGGAGGCGGAGGGGTCATGGAGTTCCAGGCAGGGTTCATAGTCTGTTTTTTTGTTTGAGTCTCACCACAGTCTGCACCGTAAGCACTATTACCTGCTTTTAACTTGAGAGAAAATGGAGGCACCGAGAGACTAGACTGATCGCCAAGATGTTACTAGGCTAAAAAGGGATGGAGGAAGAATTTGAACCTATGGATTGCAACTACCTGCTGTGCTGCCTCTACACACACACACACACACACACACACACACACACACACACACACACGCACACACGGTTCTCTGGATGCCCTGGATCAGAGCAGATGTTCAGCACAATATGAACATGATAGTGAAAGTCAGATGTAAGATGAAAAGGGGAGCTTTGGTAACTTAGATACTTCTGGTGGAACAGGCTCCTGTGCTCGTAAAGCCAGGAGCACAGACCCACTTCTCACCCTCCTGCACGTGGCACTTCCACGAGGGCTCCCCATGCTCTCTCTTTCCCCTTCTACTGGGCTCATGGACAGACTCGGAAGGTCCAGGGCAGGACAGAATCACAATATGGAAGGACCTTGGGTCCCCATGGCACCACATGGAGGACAATTATCCAGGAGTTTGACCTGGTCAGTACACACATTCAACTTTTATTTGAGCACGAATACTAATTTTTTACTCATTAACAGATGACTAGATAAAGAAGTTGTGGGTTATATACTCATTGGAATTCTATGCAGCTGTTAAAAAAAGATGAAATTGTGCCTTTTGCAACAATTTGGATGGAACTGGAGGGGATCATATTAAGGAAAATAAGGCAGGAAGAGAAAGAGGAGAACAGGATGGTTTGCTTGCATGTGGAATATAAACAAAACAAATGAGCAGACAAATCTCAACAAAATTCACAAGATGCAAGGCTGTGGCTACCAGAGATGGTGGAGGGAAGGAAGGAAGGATGGAAAGAGGTGGTAGTAAAGGGCGCTGGAATCCTCAGGGTGTGAAATATGCAAAGACTGAGGTGAAATTTCAATATCCTAAAATATTTATAGGAATGTAAACAAAAGAAACAATAAAAAATAAAAATTGTTAAGCTATTGACTTCATGAATTTTTTTATTTAAAGGAAAGGTGCAGGCAGGCAGAGAGAGGAGGAAGAAGCGGTTTTCTTATTTTATTTAATTCATCTTTGATTGTTTTCCCAGTTCCAGGACCTTGGTTATGTGGATTACTCCAGTGAACTAGCTGATGCTGTAATAGCTCTCTCTTAACCGACAAATCCAAACGGTGCTCTTTGAGAAGTAGTGAAGACAGCTTTATTACATGCGGGCCAGATATAGAATCTGAGCCCCGACATACTTTTGGGATACACTTTTATTGGTGAGGGAGAGGGGAAGGTGTGAATTAGAACAGGAATTAGAAACAGAATTCAGTTATTCATTTGTGAATTCCTCACGTGGATAATACACAGGATTCTCATAATTGCAAAATGCACATAGGGTTTCATTCTCAGAAAGGGGTTCTTTTTATCTAGTCAGAAGCTTCCAGCCAGTATAGACTGTCAGGCATCTGGTGGCTGGGTGGCCACTGTTGGTCCTCAGTGGCTAGAAACTGGGGTGCGGCTTCCTCTCTTCTACAGTGTCTTATGATGCATCTGACATCATAAGATTTGTTTGGCAGTTAGATACAACTAATACCCTTCTATAAAAAAGACTGTAGATTTTCTTCCCCCTTAGGAATTGTCAGCTCTGATCTTTGTATAACTTGGGCTGTGTGTGTGTGTGTGTTTGTGTGTGCAGTGTATGAGTATGTCAATTTTGGGTCTATCCTAAGTAAAGTTGTTCATTTATCTTTACTTTTTGTTCCCAGTTTAAAATCCTTGATTATTTACCTCCTTTTTTCTCCCAGAACTACTATTTCTCTGCCAGACATATAGAAGTTAACATTATGCCAGCTTATATAATCTTTCAAACAAACTGTTTTCAGCCAGCTGTGAAACTATCTCCTTCATTTGCTTTCAAGGGAGCTCTGGGCATGAAGTTGCATAAAGTTGAAATTTCTGGGCAGCACCGTGGAGAGCTGTGCTGGTACTGAAAAGAAAAGCTTTTAGTGCTTTATTTGAAACTCCGAAGTGCAAAGGGTGTTTGATGCTACACCTGCTGCAAACAATGGGCCCATGTCTGGCCGAGTAGGGGATGAGCAGGGCATGTATATCTGGGAATCTTCAGAGTGTCTGAAAATCAGTCAGGCAGGTGGTAGAATGACTGACAAAGCAGATGCAGGCAGCATTTTCTGATGCCTGGAGACAGGTTCTAACAGAGAAGTTGAAGGAAACCAGGGCCATCTTAGAATGAATATGAGGAATGGGAAGAGACATTTGAACGTGGTGGAGTCCTTGTCTGTTTGCTCCTAGAATTTGGATGCCCCTCACCAGTCCCAGACCACAACAGTGGCTCCATCTAAGTTAGGCAGATGGAAAAGATGGCTTTGTTACCCCCACACGAAGGATAGGAAAACTGAGGGACTGAAGTCACTTGTTCAAGGTTACTTCTTTCCTAAGTGTCAGAACTTGGACTTGGACACATGTCTGCTACCAAAACTAGGAAGTTGGGCTGTGCTATGTTGCCTGTCTGCTGCGATTACGGTAAGAAATAATTGGCTATTCTAAGAAATCCACTACACCATGTTGCCCCACCAGTCTTCCTTCTTTTCCTAAGTGAGCTGTTAGCATTCTTTCCATCTCTCACTGAGGGGATGAGTTTATTCTTCTCTTCGATATATATTCCCCAGGCTGTGCTATTCTCAATCCTGGCTGCCCACTAAAATCTTCAGGGGGACTTAGAAAAATACCAGTGCCCCTTCCCCCAGGGATTCTGATATAATTGGCCTGGGTTAGGTCCGGGACACTGGTATTTTTTTTTTAGAGCATCCCAGGTGATTGTAATGGGCAGTGAAGATTGAGAAACATTGTCTTTTGTTTGTTTGTTTGTTTCTAAAGAGGAAAAATGGCATACTTGGCAGGCAAGAATGGAGGAAGAGAGAGGAAAAGAAGCATTTTTATTTATTTGTTCATTTTTGTTTTACCCTCCAGCCCTGAGTCATGAACCTGGGACCCAGGTCCCTGGACTTTTCATAGTCCCCATTCCAGCGCTAACTTGCCTGCCTGAACCACCAGGCGTGCCGAGAACCACTGTTTTAAGATCATGTCTTAGTAGAGGATTAGGTGAGGAAGAGGAATCAGTTCATATATTTCAGCCTAATGGAGTACATTTTCTCCCAGGGGAAGGGACCAGGGAGCATATACTATGGCTAGTTGGCCAGAGACCCAATTTAAACTAGATTTAGCAAAAGAGGGGCTTTACTAGTCTCACAGAACTAGATAGTCTCACGTGGGCTGGATCCAAGTGTTCTTCTAGGCCATCTGGCTCTCTGTCCCCCTATCTGTCTCTTGCCTCTGTTTCCCCTCAGTGCTGGCCTTGTTGCTGAGCCATGTTTGAATGCTCACCACCCAAAAGCTAATAAGCGTCCTGAGGAAATGGTGGAGTACTATCTCAAAGACCATCGCCATTTCCCCAGTCTAAGCCCAGGGACTTCAATGGAGCAGGAAAGGGGGATGTGCAGATGAGCAGGTTGTCTGGAGCCATTCTGAGCATTGCCCTCTGGCATCTGATTGTGTCATTGTCTGGAGGTTGGAGTCTCCTTGATCAGATGCTGTTTCTGAGGTTGGGTTTTCCCAACTGCTTGATTCATTGGCACTTGAAAAAAATAGTTATTTTGAGAAAAGACCAGATTAAAAAAAACTGAGTTTGTTTTAGCAGAGCAGATTTGTTTTAACTCTTCGGTGCCGCAGTGAGGGGTGTCTGGGGCTCATACTGTCTTCCCTGTGTGTCATCAGAGATGACTGCTTTCAGCATTCAGCTCACAGCCTTCCAGTTTGGCAACCCTGCAGGGAAAAGTGTTGCTGTTCCTGAATGTTTATATTTTAACCCACGAATGACTTGCATGTCAAATCCACTAGGGGTCAGTCTCACTAGTTTTGTGACTGGAGGTGGTAGGACCCTGGGATTGCAGCCCCCAGAATGCTATGAGGCAGAGTGGTTCCTCAAAGCAAGGAGCAGAGCACATCTAGTCTTAGATGGACTGAGTTTGCTTGGGCAGAGAGAGAAGAACATTCTGAGTAGGGAGAAGAGCTTGTGGAGGGCCCAGGGATGTTAAGGAGTATGTCATGCTTAGTGCGCGGCAAGCTCTCCGGGGGGCTGGAGTTGAGCATTGACGGGCCCTAGTGAGAATGAGGGGGTGGGATGGCAGCAGGGACTGGTGATGAGGGTCCTTAAAGGACACACTAAGGACCCTGCATGGTATCTCACTGGTAATGAGCATTACAGGATGTTAGACAGGAGAGTGACATGATTAGATTTGATTTGATAAAGATCCCTGATGGTTGTGGGGTGTGGAAGGGAGACAGTGGGCTTAGTTCAGACCCCCTCAGTTCAGTCTGACAGTGTTGAAATAACTTACCCTGAAGACCCAAGTCTGCCATTCCTTATATTGATGAAGTACTTTGCAGTTTTTGTAGTTTCCAAACACATCCACATTCATTAAGGAGTTTGAAGTGCGTGGGAAGGAGATTGTCATCGCCAGTTTATACATTCTGGTCATGAGGCCTTTGTCACTGTATGTATTGTGAATATATGAGTTCACTCTGCAGCTCGCCTTTTCCCTATCCCAATGGTCTCTTTCGATAAACTGAAGTTCCTATTTTTGAATGCACCAATTTTTCAATTCTTTCTTTTATGGTTAGTGTTGTTTGTGCACAGTTTAAATATTTTTACTTACCCTGAGGTCATAAAGAGATGACTTTCTATTCAATGGGAAGTCTCTGGAAGGCCTTTCTGACTAAGTGCCATTTGAAGTGAGTTCACAGGAATGTGAGGGGCGGGTGCCCAGGCATTCACCCCACCTTACTGACCTTTCTCTTTGCTCTACCTCTCCTCAGTTGAGTCCCTGTCTTTGGAACCACAGCTTCCTTTGTCCTTCAGGTTGGACTGGAGCAGAGAGCCAAGAAGAGCAATGTAACAGCAGCATCATTTGTCCTGCATTAATGGATTTTACATCTGGCAGGAAACGATGACTTCAAAATGCTAGTGAAGAATTGGCTAAGGTTCACAGAGATGAAGGCAGTGACTGAGTAATGCTTTCAGGACAACGTTTGGCCTCCTGGGCCATTTGGAAGGAAGGGCACACCTTCAAAGTGCTAGAGACAAAGGACAACCTCTTCCCCTCCCCCATTTCCTAGCAAGTTTGATTTGATTTAAGAGGCTTTTGTGTGAAGTGGAAATCAATAAAAACAAAACTGACTGTGTCTCCTCTGCGGAGAGGCTATGAGAACATTTTGTCAGGAAGGTCGCTTCCAGGGCATTTGGCTCTCAGTCCTCAATCAGGAGTGATGACCTCAGGCCATGTCTTCAAAACTATACTTTTTATTTTTCTGACACCTGCTAATTTGAGTTTATTTACCAGTGGTCAAAAAGGGGACTGAGCAAGTGGGAAGAGACAGTGCTTCTTCAGAAGCAGTCTATCTGCTGTGCTGCACAGAAGGGTCCCTGTTTGGGGGTGGGTCCTAGGTTAAGGGAAAGCCCTGTCATGGCTTGAGGCTTGCTACCTCAGTTGATTTTGGTGGTGATTGTCTACCTCAGTTGAAAGGATTTGGGGGTAATGGGTAGTCAAGCATTCAGGCTTTGGAGCCAAGACTACCAGGTTTGAATTCTGGCTCGGTCACCGACATGTTCTGGAATCTTGGGCAAGTGACTCTACTCTGTGCTTCAGTTTCCTCATCTACAAAATGAGGACACAAACCTGGTGTGCTGAGTGCATTAGCTTGAGTTAGCATAAACAAGCAGCTGGAATTGTATTGGAATTGAGTCAACAAAAGCTATTCATTACTATTCTTTGTGTAATCACAAGATCTACTGGTATAAAGATGGATTCTTAGGTTCCCAAAAGGTCTGTGAAATTCTCTAACAACTAGGGGAAAATTATCAGGAGAATTCAGGTGCCTAAAAGCATGTTTGCCTGACACACTCAGATAAAGGAGGCAAAAGAATGAATGCAAAGGATGAAAAGACATTATTTTTTTAAAAGAATAAATTACTGGCTTGTCTATAATTTGAAATGTATTCATTTGAACCTTGAAAGGTTCAATTTCTTGGGTTCTTTTGGGATTAGTCATAGCCAACTGCTTTACACAGGAGGAGCAAAGCAGAGGACACCAACTTCAGGTGCAGGTGTAAGTTTGAATATGTCCCTGATTAGCTGTGTGACTTTGTTTGACATTTAAAACATCTTGACTTCCGTTTTCTCATTTTTTGAAATGAGAAGAATAATGGCTCATCTGGTGGGCTCTGTGGTTATCCGTGTAGAGCACCTGGCAGCACCTTACGTGTAGTATCTACTTAATATATTTTGATTTCCTTCTGTGTTTGACAGAATAATGGCCCCTCAATGATGGCCACTACCTCATCGCCAGAACAAGGATTTTGTAGATGTGATTAAGTTAAGGATCTTGAGATGAGATTATCTCAGTATTTCCAGGTGGATTTTATAAAATCACAAGAGATCTTGTTACCAAGAGAGTCATAGTCATAAAGCGATGTGATATGGAAACAAAGAAAGATTTGAAGATACTATATAACTAGCTTTGAAGAGAAAGGAAGAGACCATGAGCTAAGGAATGCAGATAACCTCTAAAGGTGGAAAAGGCAGAAAACAGATTCTTCCCTAGAGCTTCCAGAAGGAGACATTCCAAACAATAGCTTGATGTTAGCTCCATAAGATCCAAATTTGAAGTTCTTCCAGAACTGTAGAAGAATAAATCTGTGTTGTTTTCAACCATGATGTTTAAGGGTATTTTGTTACAGCAGCACATGGACATGAATACACCCTGTTTCCTCTTCTGTGACTGGAAGATTTTTCCTGTCTTGCTTGTGTCACATCAGAGACAACATATGTGAAAGTGCTCTGTGATATTGTTACTATGGAGGAATAGTATTGAGAGGCTCTCAGTCACTAGAAGAACAAGACGCTTTACAGATCCAGCCCTGGAGAGAAGCAGGCTGCAGGGGCAGGCACACAGTGGCTGGTGTCAAGCACAGATCTTATTGATAAAGAAGTTCTACAGTGAGATCCAGGCAGGGTCACATGTGCAGGGGTCCAGATTTGGGCTACTGTCCCAGTCCTGCCTGTCATAGGGTAACTCACTGCCACAAAATTTGGGTTTCAGCTTAGCAAATTTGCTCTCCAACCATGTACAAGCTGCCATGAGGGACACAAACATGAAGAAGATATGTATGGTGGATAGTTTCTGAATTTTTTGACTGTCTTGTTTTCATTCCTCTGCCTTTTGGTGCCAGCATCAGTCTTCCTATGTGGTGGAACTCTCACTTACATTGGCCACGTAAGGATGAACTCATGATCTGAGAACTTAGAATTTGATTGTAGCAATTCAAGGATATAGAAACAACTGAAGGTCATTCATTATAGCTCTGGCACCCTGACAAGACTGTGGGCCTTTTGGGTTCCTTGTGGTTCCTTTTGTTTTTAAATTAATTAATTGAATAATTTTATAATTGTTTCATTGTAGAATTACTCTACACATTAAAATAACTTCCTCATATGGCAACACACCATGCCCTCCACCAAATCATTAGGTGTTCTTAAGCATTATTTAGCGAGTTCCGTTACTGTTTGACCACTGCCCCCTCCATTCCTTATTAGTAACCTCAGTTCTGTTGCAAGTGTCCAAGGGTTGGTTTTGTTTCATCTGCTTCTTTGTTTTACCTATTCACATTCCACCCATGAGTGAGATCATCTGATAGCTATCTTTATTCTTTTGACTTATTTCACTTAGCATAATCCCCTCTAGATCCATGCATGTTGATTCAAATGACAGAATTTCATCTCTTCTAAGGGCTGTATAGTATTCCATTGTGCATATGTACCACATCTTCTTTATCCATTCATCTGAAGTTGGACACTTAGGTAGTTTCCAGTTCTTAGCTATTGTGAATAGGGCTGCAATAAACATGTGGGTGCATAAATCTCTGTGAATGAGTGTTTTTATACCTTTTGGGTAAATATCCAGAAGCAGAATGGCGGGATCGTATGGGATTTCCATCTTCAACTTTTTGAGGAATCTCTGAGCTGTTTTCCATAAGTTGTTCTTATTTTTTTTGAAATAACCCATATCTTTCACATATAGGATCTCTTTCTGTTGCTTATGATCAAAGAACTTAGGGTCCTACCCTCCATATGAGGGGTCTCCTGAGTGTAAGTGGCATTGACACAAACACTATCACATGAGGACTGAGCAAAATTGGTGGCCAGAGATGGGCATCACTCCTGCCAGAACGCAACAGATGACTGACATACTAGAAGTCTAACAATCAGGTAGAATGACAGTGTAGCTTGTCAGTCCCATGATTCAGGCTATTTGATTTTGCTCTAGACATAGTATTCTTTTAGTGTGTCATTTTCCTTATCCATCAAAGGAGGGAGTGGGTTAGAACAATGTAAGACTCTTTTTGACATCAGAATTTTGAAGCTCTAAGAGAAGCTAAAGCACTTTCTTGACATTCTAAGTTTCAACTCACCTGAAATGCTCCCAGAGGTGATTTTTTTTTCCACCAGAAATATTTTTGGAACATTGACTGCAATAGAGCTTTAATATACCTCCTTCATATCACTATTTTCTCTTCTAAAATAATTTGCTTCAAAATGCTTTTGAAACCATTTGGTGGATGGATAGTCCATTAGTGCTGTCACTTTTCATGTGTGGTCTCAGGGGAAGAGGAACCAGGGAGAAGACTGAGAAAGATTAGTAAGGAAGGTGGGAGGAAGAACTCTCCTGCCCCATGACAAACAAAGCAGCACTCTTTTGGAAGTATTTCAGGCAAGTTTATTATGTCAACGGGCTCAGAAGCCAAAGGCTGAGCCCAGATGGCAGATGAGGGTACACTTATATATATTAGAGCAAGCGCAGGATAAGAGGTGTAAATTAGAGTGGGGGTTACAAGCACGAACCCAAGTATATTATTTGTAAATTCCTCACATGGGCTATACACACACCGGATTCAAATTTGCAAGGTACACACAAGATTCCATTTGCAAGCAATTAGGGAAGTTCTTTATCTGTTGGTGACTTATCAGTTGCCTGCAGCATTCCAGTAAGCTTAGATCACAGGATGTTTTATGACTCTGCTAGCTTGGGTGGTCTTTATGCCTGTCTTCATGGCTGCTGGGAAGTGGAGGGCAGGCCTTTTTCCCTTACATGGTACCTTGAAAGTAGAGAGAGCACATGTTGAAGAAGAGACTATGCTTATGGGCACAAATGATAGAAAAGATAAAACTTACAGAATACAAGGGGAAAAAATTTTTAGCAGAAAAACAATAGTTTCCTTAATATTCGCGCCCCCCAACCCCCATCATCAATGTATGTACCTCTCCTGGGAAAGACACATTTTTATGGTTCTGAGAGCAGGTCTCCTAATTGACTCTTTGGGGTAGACTGATAACTGAGTCCTTTCTAGACCAGACAGTAATTGCTGAATTCTTTGTGCTACTTCGTGCCACCAGAACAATGTGTGGGAATATATTTCACTGAAGGCTGCAATACCTTCCATATCAGGGGCTTGTGCTGGAATCAAGTTGAGCCTACTCTATTATTTGCATATTGGTTGTGCATCACCAAGACTTCACCCTTTGTGTTTTTGTTGCTATGTTAGATAGCAACAGCTTTTAGATGAGATTATTGTGACATCTGTATACAGAACTAAGGACATTATTTAAAGGCCTTTTGGTTCTTCCAAATGAGAAGACAGAGAGGTGGGGCTAGAAGAAGGGGGATGAAGGAAGAGTAAGAAGAAGGTGAGAGGGTGGGAGAGAGGTAGAGGTTCCTACCATAAGAAGGTGGAATGAATGCTCACAGACAATTGACATTTGTCCACTCTAAAATGAAGAGGTGAAATTTCCTCATCTCTTTACCAGCCCTAGGATAGTCACTCCCAATAACTTTTACTATGTTCCTCCATATATTTTGTGTGACTGTATTAATATGTTGATAGGGAATATTTTTAAATGAGATCACTTATCAGGTTGTTATGTAATCTTTCGCCAAACTTCATGTATCTGGGTTTACTACCTCACTAGTAGAGATGTGGTAGAAGACCTTTTCCGTGGCCCCAATGCAAAAGTTAGTCTGCCAGGAATTTTCCATGGTACTTCGGAGGCTGCAGCTACATCCTGTTCTAAGACCAAGGACAAGCAAGCATTGCCTCCCTACTCTGCAGCTGTACATAACTGATAAGAGTTGCCAGTAAAAACCACGTGTAGCCAAGGAGATGAATCTTTACCTCAGAGTATAAAAGGAGCTCACTTAGATCCCCCATTGCTCAGCTTTGGGTAACAATACCCCTGAACAAACACTGGTACAATAAAGTACTGTTTTCTCTATCTTTGAGTGCCTGGCTGTCAGTCTTCTTGCCATATGGAGGCTCTGCCATAACATAGATATACTTCTTATTTAATGTTCATAACATATTCTGAAGAATGAATGTAGCCTATTTACTTATGCAGTACAATCTGGAATAATGCAGAGAATGATGAGAATTCAGTGTTGACTTGAGGAAAGAGCAATACACCACCTCAGCCATGTAAATGCCATTATTGTCACATCAGGGGAAGGACAAGGCTCATCTCGCATCCTTCAAGCCATGATTTGCTGCCCTCTGCCAAATCCAACTCCGCAGAAGTGTCCGTGAAACCTCATTACCTGTGGTGTGTTAATGAGCTACAAGGGCTGCTACTGTTGCCAAGCTCAAAAAAATTACAAATGTGAGGTTCGGGTCACTCAAAGAAACCATGACAGAGTTAGGTGAGTGAGCAAGCAGATATTTAATTAGAGGGTAAAGGAATGGAGCTGACCCAGGGAAGTGCAGACCCCGTCCGCTGTGCCAGTGGACTGGGTTTTTAATTTAAAAACCCACATGATGAGAAAGGAGGATGCAGAGAGGGTCATCAGGCCAGGTTTCAATTTCTGATGGGGCAAGGTGAAATTGTCCTTCGAAGTTATTGATGGGCTTCTTCAACTGTCACTGTTCCTTTGTTCCTTTGTGCAGAGGGTCCATCCTGGTCATACTACACGTGGGACACATCCCGCACATCAGACTTGTCCATGGACTTTCCTTATCAATCCAGATGATTGCATTCCTTTGCCTGGCTAGGTGGCGCCAGAGACAATTCGCTGCCCTGATATCTGAATTTTGATCCCTGGCCTAAGGTTTGCTCTTGTAGGGGTCCTGACTCAAAGACGTCATCGGTAGAAGCTATCCCTTTCATGGATGTCACCCGCTGTGAGATGTCTGAAATGATGGAAATGTTCCAATCGTTATTACTGTGCTAATAGTAGAAAAATAAAAGAAAAAAGAAATCAGCCACCAAAGATCCTTGCAACTCAAAGTGGAGCTGGAAGGACATAGTGGCCTTATCAGTTGGAAAAGCTACTACTCAAAGTCAAACGCCAGAGCTTGCAGAGAAAGAAGTGAAAAATCAATTATTAATGCTGCTCTGGCCTCGCTTGTGATTTTCACAAAGAACCAGGTCTTTTAATCCAGGATTGGGAAAATGGTGACTGGGTAGGGGAAATGGTGATAAACAAAGATCAAAATGATTGCAATCATTTGCAGCTTGTCATAGCAGAGCAGAAACAATATTCACAGACTGAAGGGAGAACAAAAGGAAGCAAAGGAAAGAGATCATCTGTGGAGATAAAGCAGAGCCACCTTGCCTTTATGGGCCTTTTTTGGATATTTGACGTACTGTATATATCCACTTCTAATTTGTGATCCTTTCTCCCTTTTCTGAGAAGCCCCCTCACATATACCTAAGGGCAAGAGGAGGACATAAAGGTCAGGCCAAGCAGGGCTTCTCAACTTCTCTGCTGCTAGCAGTTTGGATCTAACGATACTTTATAGTGGCGGCTGTCCTGTGCATTAGAGGACTGTGGCTACTAGATGCAGTGGCATCCTCCCAGTTACGACAACCAAAGAAGTCAGTAGATATTGCCAAAGTCCCCTGGGGGTGTGGTGACACAAAATCTCCCTAGTTGTGATTCAGAGAAAATGCTCTGAGCTCGGTGTGAGGGGTGGTCCATTACTCCGCCTTTGCACTGGCCCCCACCTGCTGCAGCTGTGCTCCTTCTCACACCATCAAACCACCCAGAAGAGCAGAGCTAATCCACAAAAACATCCATTCAGAGGTTGTAGAATTCAGAATATGTTGAGGGCTATCTTAGTGGTATTCAACTGAGTCCCAAGGATCTCCAAAGATCAGAATCTTGTTCTGGCACAGTCCTGCTCCAGGGGTCCCTGAGAGCTGGTAGGACAGATCAAATGTGAGCTATTTAGATGGTTTTTTTTGCCCCAACCCCAAAGGTATGATAAAGGAAGGACTGATTAGAGGGCCTCTTTGATCAACTGTATCCCTAGTCAGTCTTTTTCCCCTATCTGGACCCAGGTCAATTAACCACACAAAGGCAAAAATATATCGTTCCAGACAGAGGAAAGCAAGGTGAGAGAAGCAAACATGGCATAAGCTTTTCTCCCTAAGATTTAGAATTGATCTAATCCTCCCATTTCATTCAAGGGAAAACATCTCTAACAGTCTTGCATACCAGAACCTTGGACCAGAGAGCGCCCTTCCCACATTCCCATTGTGAGTGCTATGGCAGATGGTAGCGTGTAGCAAAGGTGACATTGTGCCACTTTGGCACCTCTTCTTGAAAAGAACTGTAGGTGTCCTCTCCCTTGGAAACTGTCAGGAAAGAGTCACTGAGGCCATCATTCTGGAAGGAAGCACAGACTAGTTATTTTGAGTAGCCACATGGAAACAAAGAGAGACACCGAGCCATCTAATTCTCGGTATCCCAGGGAAGTCACCAGATGTGTGAGTGATGAAGAATCCATGTTGGACATTCCAGTCCAGCATCACCACATGGAACAGGAGGGCCAGTTAAGACCACCTTAGCTTGCAGAATCACGAGAAGTAACAAAATCATTGTTTTAAATTTTGGAGTGCTTTGTTACCTATAAGCAGATAACTGAAACAAAGTCTCAAAACTTTTAGTCCTTTTCCATATATTCACATGGAAAACTTTATTTTTTTAACTTTAAAACATGCAATTTTATATTAGTCTGTTGGAGAATTATGTTATCTCACAAGGACCTAAAAGAAATAATCTGTTCCAAGTTATAGTCATTAATTTTATGAGGTAAATTTCAAACAGGTGACTTCTGGTTTTTCTTTCTTGTTATATCTTTTTAAATATTTAATTAATATTAATTAAAAAGTCATTTCCACCTTTTCCCCTTTTTCTTTTCCTTCCCACCTCCCCTCCTAGCCCCTACTCTGAAGTCCACCCCCCACCATCCTATGTCCCATTATTTTTGTTGGGATTTGTATGTTCAATTGTTTCATTTAATTTTATTCCATATGGTGAAATCATCTGTATTTCTCTTTTTCTTTGTAACTCAATTTTACTTAATATAATCCCTTCCAGTTCCATCCAGATGGTTGCAAATGGCACAACTTTATGTTTTTAAATAGTTGCATGGAATTCCATTGAGTTTATTTACTATACACTTCTTTATCTAGCAATCTGTTGCTGGACATTTAGGAAAACTTCTTTTGTTAATACTAGGTTGCAATGAATTTTCTTGGACTTGATTTACCTAAATCTCTACTCCTTCTTACTTGCGGCAGAGTGAGGGATATAGAGTGCCTATGCGGAGAGTCAAGGACTCTTCTTAGAGTTCATACTAAGATAAAAATGATGTACAATAGCATCCAACAGTGCACCCCAATGGCGCAGGTGTTATATCTGCACCTCAGCCAGGCCGAAAATAGTCACTTAAAGCCCAAGTTAGCAGATACCAGGCTTAAGGTAACCTAATTGTAACATGAACTGGTGGTTTAACTCTACAATTAAAAGTTTCATTTTTCTCTCCTTACCCCCCCCAATCCCCAATTTGAACTGTGTGTGTGGGGAGGTAGCCTGGGGAGACAGTAATTAATATTCTTCTCACCTAAACTGGGCCCTAGGTTATCTTGTCCCCTTCTTGCTCACCTCTGGAACAAAGAAACAATTATGAAAAAGAAAAACTCTTATAAGAACTGGTGTCAACTGGCCTGACAATAAAGAATCAGGAAACTACCACCTGTTAGTTATTCATGGCTTTCTGCACGCTGACTTGGGGTTAAGTTCCCACTTTCCCCTCTAAAAATGCTTCATTTTCCTTTGAACTCTGATAACAACAGTTCTTAAGATGTTAGCCTGCTGCTCTCCTCATTGGCTGGCAAATACACTTCCTTTTCTTCAATATTTGTCCTCCTTACTCAATAAGTCATTGAGGACAGGAACTGAGGTTCCAATTACAAAAGGACACCTGGGCCAGCGGCAACAACCAAAATGAACAACTAAATACATTTAAAAAATTCTTCCTTCTCTCTTTTTTGTGCCTGCCTGCCTGCTGGCCTTCATTCTTGCTAGCTTACTTCCTCTAAAAAACAAAAAGCATCAAACGTCATCTCTTTCAAGGGACTTTTTTTTGTGTGTTTTGTCTCTCAGAAAGTGAGCTTGAAAGCATAATCTTGAATGGTGGACTAATAGGTGATAGTAGTAAGATTGGTGGGTGGGTTAGGTTGTAAGACTTGAATGTCTTTTTCTCCATGCATCAATTAATTAATTTCTAAAATTGAGGTAATATTTTAATATAATGAAATAGCTGTCTTAGGTATGTAATTTTTTTAAAAGGAAGGGTGCAGGCAGGAATGAAGGTGGATAGTCAGGCAGACAGAGAGGAGGAAGAAGTATTTTCTCTTATTTTTATTTAGATGTTCACACTGGTTGATTCCCTCTGGGACCCGTTTGAACCCAGGAATAGGTGGTCTGCTCCTTCAGAGGTGACTGACTTAACCACTACTCCACCAAGGCACACCAAGTATATAATTTAATGAGTTTTGACAAACGAATATACCCACTGAACTAACAGTCAAATATTGAGAATTATTGTCACAGCCCCCACCAAAATTTCCTCATATTCCCATCAGTCAAAATGCACCCTCATTGGAAACCAATGTTCTGATTTCAATCACCACACATTATTTTTATTTGCTCTCAAGTTTGATATAATGGAGTCAGATAGCAAGACTCTTCTGTCTGGCTTCTTTCCACTCACCATAATATTTTTGAGCTTCACCTACATTTTACATGAATCAGTCTTGTTAAATCTTGTTTTTATTTTACGGGAGTAGAATTCCTTAGCATGAATTTACCCATTTGTTAATCTACTCTCCTGGGAATGGATATTTGGGTTTTTTGCAGTTTTATTTTCAATGAAGTTCTTGTACAAGTCTTTTTGTGAATTAACTTTAAATTTTATTTCCTACAGCAATGAGGGAGTATAAATGTTTCATTCTTCTAGTATAGCCAACTATTTAATTATAGCCATTCTAGCATTGCATTGTGTTATGGTACCTCATGGTTTTAATTTGAATATATATGTTGATTAAGGATGTTACATGTCTTTACAAATATCTATTTGCCATCACATATCTTCTTTTGTGAAACTGACTGTTCTAAGTTTTTGCTCATTTTTGAAGGGGATTATTTATCTTTTTATTATTAAGCACTTTAATCTTTTGTTTGATATAGGTATTGTGAATATTTTCTCTCGGTCTATTACTTGTCTTTTCATTTTCTTTATGGTATCTTTTTAAGAACAGAAGGTTAAATTTTTTCCCAAGTCCAACTAATCAATATTTTTCATTTGAGTGTAGTTTTGTGTGTGCTCCCTCCAGAACATCTTCGTCTTGAAGTCATTATCCTGTTTCTTCTGGAAGGTTTATAATTTTAACTTATATGTGAATTAACTTTTGTGCACATGTGAGGTAAGGATCAAAGTTCATTTTAAAGTGTTTTCCCAGTTTTCCAGCACTATTTATGTAAGATTTTCCTTTCCCTAGTGAATTGTCTTGCTACCTTACTGAAAAACAAATGGATCAAATATATGTAGATCTCTTTCTTGATTTTTCTACTCTTTTAAAAAATCTATTATTGTATCTTTATGCCAACATCATATTCTCTTCTTGTACTGTATGACATATGGTTAGTTTTAAAATCTGAGTCCTTCAAATTTGTTCACATTCAGGATTTTTTTGGTTGTTCTAGGTCCTTTTGCATTTCCACATATACATTAGGATCAAATTGTTAATCTTTAAAAAAAAAGTTCCTAAGGTTCTGATTTATATTGCATCAGGTCAATGGGTCACTGTATAAAGAACTGACACCTTAACAATATTAAATCTCACAATAAATATCTATTGCAATTGCTCCACTTATTTAAAACTACTTTAACTTTTCTCAGCAACTTTATTAGTTTTTAGTCAGTGCCCTTGCATGTCTTCTGTTAAATTTATTTCTATATATTTGTATTTTCTGATAACAAATAAAAAATGTATGCTAAATTTTGATGATTTTCAAAAATTTAATATTTTTGAAGTAACTTTGATTTTTAAAATATTATATACCCACATATGCAGGTTCACCATTCCTCAAACATGACAACACAACCAGCCCATCACCAATGTACCAAAAGTTCTTTGCCACTATCCCTTGGACCATACCACCACTTGCCCCCAGGCCCCACTCTGTTCTCCACTGGTAACCTCAGTTCTATTGTTAATTTCCAAGCTTTCGTTTTTGATTAGTTTGTTTCTTTGCTTTGTTTCTTTATATTCAACATATGAGTAAGATCATCTGGTATTTGTCTTTCTCCTTCTTATTCCCCTAAATTTCTCTTCATGTAATTTACATTTATCTGCTATATTCAGATTTTCCCCTGGGTTTTTGACTGGATCCATCATTTCACGTATATTTCTCTGTGCTTTTGCTTTGTTTGGTATTCTGATAATATTTCTGAGGGTTCAGTTTCCCTGGCATTCTGTAGATTTGACTTGCCCAGGATTGGCAATCAGGCTACAGTTTCGCCTCTATCCACAGGTAGCGCTAGCGGCTAGCGTTGAGGCTTGGAACTGCCTTCTCGCTGTAATCCAGGGTGTGGGGCATCTGATGGGTGGGATTTCTGGTGGTTGGATATGTGATGGGCAGGAGTTCCGCTCAGTGGACCGTATGCTCTGGCGTGAAATGATTGTGCGAGGGTTTGATTTGGCTGCTTTCCGGTTATGGCCACGCCCAGCGCAATTTCACAGCACAGGCTCCAGCTCAGCTCCAGGTGCGCTGGCTCTCCCTTTACCCCCTCCCAAGATGGCCCTCCCTGGTTCCATGTCTCAGCCTCACTGGGCCCACCTCTTACTGCCTCAGCAACTAGTCTTGAAATCTCTAGCCTCCGCCCCACAGTGCATCTGGAGACTTCCGAACTCCATTCCAAACCCAAATCTGCTGCTTAGCTGAGAACCGCGCCAGGTGCCCCCACCCACCGTTAGTCGTCAGCTGATCCATCACCAGCTGAAGTGCTGGTTGTTTTTTGTCTCAGGAAAACAGGTGATTATTTTTGTTTGTTTTTGTTTTTGGTGTCTCTGGGGAACGACCCAAAATTGTGTCCTACTATGTCACCATCTGAAAGTTGATCTAGTAATTCAGTTTTATTCCATTGATTTCTGTGTCTGTTTTTATTCTAGTACCATACAGTTTTTATCACTATCACTTTGTAGTATTGCTCAAGATCTGGGAGTGTGATACCTTCACATTTCTTTTTTCTCATGAATGCTTTGACTATTTGGGGTCTTTTATCTGTTTACACAAATTGAAAACTTTTTAGTTCTATTTCTTTGAAAATGCCAGTGGGATATTGTTGGGGATCACAATCAACCTGTTTATTGCTTTAAGTAAGTTGGCTATTTTAACAATATTAATTCTTCCCACCCATGAACATGGGATATCTTTTCATTTCATTGTATCCTCCTCTATTTCCTTTAAGAAAGTCTTATATTTTTCATTGTACAGGTCTTTTACCTCCTTTGTTAAGTATATACCAATATTAATTCTTTTGTTATGATGATTAATTTTTGAATATTAAACTAACTTTGTATTTCTAGGACAAGTCCCAATTGGTTATCATATATTGCCCTTTTTGTATTTGCTAAACTGGCCAATTTTTTTTTCTTGTATTAGTCTTTTCAGTTTTATATCAAAGTTGTGCTGACCAATATAACATTTCTCTTTTACTCTTAAAGTATTTGGGTAGATTTAGTTTAGCTCTTCTCTAATTGTTTGATAGAGTTCAATATTAAAACCACCTGAGTTTGAAATTTTTTCATGGGAGTTTTGCTTCTTTTGAGCATGTATTTAACTTCTTTAAAATATATGAATATTTAGGTTTTTAATTTATTCTTATTTTAGCTTTTTAATTTTTTTCCCCATTTTATTTAAGCTGTCAAATTTCTGGGCCTAAAGTTTTTTGTTACTTAACTATTCGCTTTCCAGTATGTGCAAGTTTATCCCCTTCTTTCATCTACAATATTGCTAATTTATTCTTTGTCATGGTCATTTTTTCTTTATTAGTCTTGCTTTCAGTGTTAATTTTACCAATCTTCAAAAAATTCAATTTTGGGCTATGTTAATTTTTATTTGTTTTCTATTCTACTTATTTTTTCTCTATTTTTATTTCCTTCCTTTTTTCTTTACTTCTTAAAACTGTAATTCTTCATAAGAGATAGAATTTTCCACTTATCTTGGATTTAATTTTCTTTTTCTATCCTTTTAAGGTGGAAACTTAGATAATTGTTTCTAAATCTATCACCTTTGCAAATATCAGCACCAAAATTGTCATGCTCTCTTGGAGTAGTTTTGAGCACAGTCCATGTGTATCCATGGTCCCCAGTTAGAGTTCTGGAGTCAGCAGGAATAACTAAAGTAGAAATAAGTAAGCTGTTTCTACTTTCTCTCTCTTCCTGTCTGCCTCTGTTCACCTCTGTTCCTGCCTGCACCTTTTCTTTATGAAAAAGAAAGAAGCTATACATTTCCCTCAAGAACTATGTTAACTGCATTTTGCAAATTTTCTTATTCCTTATTTTTATTAGTGTTCAGTTCAAAATAATTTCTAATTTCTATTGCATATGCTTCTCTATGTCCCCCACCACACACACATATCTGCACATTTTGAAAATAGAGGCACTGAAGTTTTTGTTCTAGGCTGCATTTCAAGATAGTTTGAATAGTGAATAGCCTTAGAAAATGGAAATAATATATCAGGAACTAGAGGGAAGGGTTTTTTGTTGTCTAATATAATGTAATATAATATAACATATATAGTTAATATAAATAAATTATCTTCCCTGAGGCAAAGGTTGGAGAGGTTTGCTTCGAAGGTCCCTAAACTCAGGGTTCCTTGAGTGTGACAGAAAATATAATGTTTTGTATAGCACCTCATGCTGCTTATCTCTGTCCTATTGTGTCTTCTGCCAGCATTCATGTAATGTGGCAGGATCACACCTTCAACAGGTCTTGACAAGATCTGGGGGGATCTCTTTGACTCATGCATCAATTAGAAGTAGTTGTTTTATTTCCAAATACTATATTACTGGATCTCTTAGAGAACATACTATGTAATATTTCAGCACTTTAAATCTCTTGAGACTTAATATGTCCTAGTATATTGTACCCAGGTGAATGTTTCACATGCATGTGAACCAGATACATGTTTGTAGCTTACAATTATAGTATTTATTATTAATCACCTCAGATTGGCTAATAGTGCTATTCAAAATTTTTGTCACCTTAATGGTATATTATGTAACTGTGAAAATAATTTCTCAGTTACTGGAACAAGTGTTAAATTTCTACAGTTATTATCATGGATTTGTCTATTTTTTCCATTAACCTTGGCAATTTTTCCTTCATCTTTTTTGAAGTTACGGTTTTATATATAATGCATATCTCTAGCATATGACTAGGTATTGCTCTTTGTATATAGTGTAGCTATTATGTATTTCCATTGGAGTGTTCAGTACATTCACATTAAGTGTAATTATTGATATAGTTGGATATAGTGCATAAATTATCCCAACTGGCTTTTTTGTTTGTTGCTCATTTGTTTTTTCTTTCTTGTCTTCATATAGAGTAATCCATTTTTTTATGTTTTATTTTATTTTAGCTGTTGATCTTTTAGCTAAACCTTTACAAATTGATGTTTACTTTAGAGATTGTTCTGGATACTGTAATATACATACTTAACATTTAACAGACTTTTTAGAGTAAATATTGTGCCACTACGACACAGGTTTTGACAATATAAGGAATTTCCAAAAGTACAAATTTCATTCCCCTCACTTTGTCGTTTCTGTATTTGGCATGTATTTTGTGCCTATGCACATAATAAATGCTGTAACAATGTTATTCTTCCTGGTTTAATGAACCAATTATTCTAAAATTTTATTTTTTAATATTAATATGCTTTTAATAATACTTTTATGCAGATTAGTGTAACCACCACCATTATCAGAATTCAAATGGTTCCTCCTACACCTTTCTCCCCAAACCTTCCTTGTGCTGTCTTTTGTTCCCCACCCTTGGCATCCCCTGGTCTAGTCTCCACCTCTAAATTGTCATATACATGGGCTCTGTAGTATGGTTTCTTTCACTCAGCATTCAAACTTTTGCACAGATCAATAATTTGTTACTTTTTATTGCTAAGTAGTATTCTGTCATGGGAATGCGCTGCAGCTTTGCATGTCCTCTCATGAGGAGAGTTCCAAGGATTTGGAAAACATGCTGGGAAAAGGATCTGACCACGAGAGGCAACAACACACAACAAGCCTTTTTGGGTGGTGTTTGGACAGAGCTGCATAGCATAACCTCACAGAAGTGGAGTCAAGAGGCTTTTGACAAGGAGGGAACCACCCAGAAAAAAAAGGAACAGGAGAACCCTTGGGAACAGGGAGATCCTCAAAAGGATTGCAGTGACTTGTGGGCTTACAACTGTAAGGTTCTATCAATAGGTAGCAGCTCTTGTGAGAGGTTTCACATAGTATGCAAAGAAGGAATGCTTTAAATGGCTAACATTTTCTTGCTTAAGCTATTTTTAAGAAACAGAATATGCAAAAAATTGAGTTTGATGCAGGTCGGCTTTTGAATGAACAGGTGTCAACCTTCAGTAAAGATAAACAACCCAAGGGCCCAAACGCAGAGGGCACTCCATTTATGCAGCAGTTTGTCCATTGACGCATGGGAAATTGTGAATAGAGCTTATCTAAATATTCCTATACAGGTTTCCTTTTGTTCTAGAGTAAAATGAATCTCTAGAATTAAAATGAATTTTCTAGATTATAAAAGTTTTTTCCATTTTACTAAATAGCAATAAGATTAATGTGATATATATGTATGCTTAACTTTATAAGAACCCGACAAACTTTTCCAGAGTGTTTGTACCTTTTTGTTTTCCCACAAGCAATACTGAGAGGTACCAGATGCTCTGTATCTTCACCATCAATTGGCATTGTCATTTTTCATTTATTCTAATATATTTGTAGTGCCATTTCATCTTGGTTTTGACTTGCATTTCCCTAAGTGGTAATAATGGTGAACATATTTTTATGTATTTATTTGCTCTCCTTAAATCTTCTTTAGTGAAATATTGGTTTAAGTCTTTTGCCAACTTTTAAACTGAGTTGTTTTCTTATTGAACTTTGAAATTTATTCATATATTCTAATTCAAGTCCTTTGTTATATAATTAATTTGAAAATATTTCTTTCCAATTCTTACCTTTCATTTCCTTAGCAGTGATTTTTTTCAGAGTTAAACTTTTAACTTTGAAGAATCCAATTTGTCAAAAATTCTTTTTTAATTCACATATTTTGAAACTCTTCTTGGTAAATTGATCTTTTTATGATTATATAATGCCTTAACAATTTCTTTTATCGTGAATCTAGATTGTCTGATAGTAATTTATATATTCTAGCTTTCTTTTGATTAGTATATGCACCATATATATTTTATCATTTTATTTTGAAATAATTGTATCATGTTTGAAGAAAGAATCTGATAGTGTATAATTGGAACATTATATTTAAAAACAAGCAAAAGTACTCTGACCATCTCTATCTTTTTAAGTACATTTAGATCATTTTCCTTTAATGTAACTATGGATATGTTTGAATCCAGGTCTGTCATTTTTTTCTTTGTCTTCTGTTTGTTCTGTTTATCATTCCTGTCTCCTTTATCCAGCCTTCCTTTGAGTTTTTTAAACATTTAAAAATTCTATTTGCTCTATTGTGTTTTGGACTCTATCATTATAAAGTTGCTTTCTTTATGTGGTAGCTCTAGGGATTACATTATACCTATTTAACTTTTCACAGTCTACAGAGATTCAATATCTTATTTCATGTGGAATGTAGAAATCTTACCACCACATAATCCCCTTTCTTCTCCTTTGTTGTAGTTTTGTGTTTCTTATGCTTTACTTCTACTTAATTTGAAGACCCAATTATAAAGTATTAAGTTTTATTTGCAACCATAAAACAAATTTTAAGTAACTCAAGAGGAAAGCAGTATTTTTTCACATATTTTCAATTTTAGTTAACCTTTCATTTACACTCTTTGAAGCTTCTTTCTGGAAGCATTTTCTTCATGCTTGCTGGACTGACCAGCAATTTTCTTAGAGTAGGTCTGCTGGCAATTAATTCTATTCATTTTCCTTCCATCGAGAATGTCTTTATTTCACATCCATTTTTTGAGATATACACGTATTTTAAAATTTACCTTTTTTAAAGTGTGCAATTTGCTGTGTTTTCATGTATTTACAAAGTTGTGCAGCTCTCACCACTGCCTGACTCTAGAACAGTTTCATTACCCTCAAGGAAGCCTTGTGCACACAAGCAGTAACTTCCCTCCTCCTCTGAGCCCTTGGCAGCCAGCAATCTACTTTCTGTTATTATAAATTTGCCTATTTAGAATACTTAATATGTAAATGAAACTATTGAATATGTGACTTTTTCTGCCTGATTTCTTTCACTTTGCAGTTTCTTTTAGGTTTGTATATCATGGAGCATGTCAATATTTATAGTTGCATAATATTATGCTAAATAAATGTAACATATTTTACTTATCCATTCATCAATTGATACAGTTGGGTTGTTCCCATTTTTTGGCTATTATGGATAAATGCTGCTGTGAATATTCACACACAAGTTTTATATGAACATATGTTTTCATTTCTCTTGGGTATGTAGCTATAAATAGAATTGTTAAGTCCTATGGCAATTAAATGTTTAACATTTTGAGAAACTGCCAAACTTTTCTAAAGTGGCTGGAACATTCTAGATTTCCATAAGCAATGTATGAGTGTTCCAATTCTTCTATATTTGCCAACATTTGTTATTGTTTATCTTTAATGATAGCCATGCTAGTGGGGATATAGAGGCATCTCTTTGAAGGTCTGATTTTCATTTCCTTAAAGACTAACAGTATTGAGCATCCTTTGGTGCTCATATTCATTTTGAAGGATATTTTCCCTGAATATAGAATTTGGTGTTGACAGTTGTTTTATTTAAGCTTTCATAGTTTCTGTTAGAAATTCACCATCCTTTGTATTGTTTTGCCCCCTTTAAAGGTGAATCATTGTTTCCTGGTTGTTTTCAATTTTTTTCTTTGTTTTTATTTTTCAAAGTTTGATTTATGATATGTTTGCATTGATTTCTCCTTTTCTCTATTTGGAGTTCACTAAGTTTTGTTAATCTGTGGCTTTATGGACTTAGTGTTTGTTTCTTTCCAACTTGGGGAGTTTCTACCCATTATTTCTTTAAATATTTTTCTGCACGGCATACTATATCCTCTCCTTCTAGGACTCAGCACAAATACTAGGCCCTTTTCCTCTCATAGTTTCTTATGCTCTGAAAAAATTTTAAATCAATCTTTTAATTTTCTTTGTGTTCAAGTTGGGTTTCATCGGTCTGTCTTCAGGTTCTTGTGTTCTTTTCCCCATCATCCCATTTATGCATTGGAGCGTATCCACTGAGTTCTTATATTTCATTTATTGTATATCTTAATTCTAAAATTTTTGTTTGGTTCTTTCGTATATCCTGTATATTGTTACATGTTTTATTTTATTTTTGGTTGAGATTTTCTATCTTTGGATTCATTTTAAGAGTACTTATCTTCACAAATGGAATCATTATCAACATCTTTGTCATAGAAATTCAACAGCGATGCTGGAATGTTTCAGTGTTCAGTGAATTCTAGCTTTTCACTGTTGACATCTGTTTATTGTATTTTCCCATATGATTTGAGAGTCTCCTAGCTCTTCATATACTAGGTAATTTTGTATTATATCCTGGACATCTTGAATATTGTGTTATATAACACTGGGTCTTATACATTATGGAAAATATTGGTATTTTTGTTTTAGTAGGTAATTGACCTGCTTTAGCATAGACTGTAAATTCTGAGAAGACTTCTAGGTGATGTGGACTCAATATTAGTTCTATTTTAAAAGAATTTGCAGTCCTATTTGGATGTGTCCCACACGTGTACCTCCTTGGTGGTGTGGGATGTGGGCAGTGGTTTGTCTGTTAGTTTAGTTTTCAATGTCTTTGGTAGGTTCTTTAGGGTCAGAACCCTGCATGCACAGAAGGGTTATCTGAGGAGGAGTTCTTTAATCACTTAAAGGCATTGTTTCCCAAGCATCTCCCTCTGTGCAATATCCCTGGTACTCTATAATTCCCCGGGATTCTCATTTTCAGTTCTCTAGTCATAAATCTGGAGTTTTATTTATTTTATTTTCATGATCACTTTCTGAAACCACACCCATTTCAGAATCAGTCAGTTGATGCTAGTGGGTACCAGAGAGAAATAAGTAAGGGCCTTGCCCTACCTTCTTGGGATTGTACCTCTTCTGATATAGGAAGGCTTCTCTCCTTCAGAGAAGTACCTCTGAGTGCTGGTTACTACTGCTTATATTGTCAGGAGACCCCTTCCCTCTCCTTGAAGCTAAACTAGATGATTTCTCTTGGTTTCTCTTTGTTCATGTTGATTTCCACATCTGAATTTCAGGTTACTTTGAGATCAGACCAGAAGATAACACAAAAGGACAATAGATCATTGAATAAAATGTTGAATAAAAGCAGAGATGCTTGAATACATTTAAACTTTCAGTATTAAATATGATAGTTGCAGTAGCTTTTAAATTAATTATCTTTAATCATTCCTTTCATTCCTAGTTTGCTCATTGTTAAGAGATATTTTATCATGGAGGTCAGGTGAATTTTACTAAATGTTTTTTCCTCGCCATGTAGCCATATAATTTTCTGTTTTGTTAATGTGGTGAGTTATATCAATAGATTTTCTAATTTGAGTTCCCCTGTATTGTGAGGATAAAGCTGCTTTAAATTAGGCATAGGTGAGACAGTAAACTTCATTTCAAATTTTCTATTAAAAGTGAATTAGCCAAATGTGTTCTTTCATGTTTCAACTTGACTGAATCACAGAGTACTCAGATATTTAACTAAACATTTTTTTCTAAGTGTGTCTGTAAGGGCTTTTCCAGATAAAATTAGAAATTGAATCAGAACATTCAGTAGAGTGGTTTGCCATTCCGAGTGTGGGCCAGCATCATCCAGTCTTTTGAAAGAAGATGTGACTCTTCCTACCTGATTTTCTGAGTCTGTGATCTGTCTTCTTCCCTCAGTGCTCCTGGTTCTCAATTCTTCAGACTTAGACTGAATGGCTTATAGATGGCAGATCATGGGACTTCTGTCTTCAAAGCTGTGTGAGACCCAATAACATAAATGCTTTTATTTATGTCTCTTCCTATTTCTAGTTCCTATTGGTTCTGTTTCTTTAGAGGATATTGACTAATACATACAGTATCACAATGATAGTCTCTAGTGTAATAAATGTTTTAGTGAGAGGGTTTTATGACTATATTTCTTACAGCTTTCATTATACTTGTGTTTTATTAGTGTTTTATATAGTCAAAATGCTTTTAGTATGGAATTAAAATCAAAATTTATTCTTTGCTATGCTTGATTGGAACATTTAGCTGGGCTGCTTTTGTGTTGCTGGACTTCTAATTAGGATAGCCAACTGCCAATAAGGGTCAAGGGCTAAGATACACAAGGGACCTCCACTTCTAACCTGACAGAGAAACCAGTACTTGACTTGCCCTCTCAACAAAAAAAAATAGTATAAAACTGAACTTCATTGTACTTACTGTTGCCTGACATTATATTACATATTTATATATTTTTTGTTTATTTTCTATTTTTCCAACTTGAATTGTTTCATGAGTATAGAGTCTTTTTTTCTTCCTAGATCCTGGTGTTACAGGAGAGCCCAAACAGGCATTCAGAAGTTGTTCAATACACAAATAAATGTCCTTATTGCCTTAGCTAGTTTTACTTGGATTTTTAATTTCTTTTCATGAAAAGAATTACCAATGATATAATCAGGTGAGACATTGATTTTCATGCAACATGAATGTAATTTTGAAGGAGAGATGTATTTTGCTGAATTTCACACATGAGATGTATTTGAACCTCACCTCTAACCAAACTCTGAAATTTCCCTTCCTCTCTCCTTCAACACACTGAGTCATAGATTTGTAGAATTAGAAATAATTTGAAAATCAGGGAGAATCTTTTTATTTTTTGTATGCTAGATGATGATATAAAAATGTTGTGATTTCAAATGCTGTATTCAGAGTTCCATACCCAATGGCAGAACTGGGACTAGTCTTTCTACTATAGCACCTAAACTTGATATCCTTCCTAGAGAAGTGATATCAGTATTTTTAGTTGTTAATTCTAAGTCAGACTCCTACAATCAGCCTAACTGCCTTCTGAGCAAGTGAAAGAAATATGGTTAGGCATGGAGTCTGCCTAGTGAGAATCTGACTTACAGTTTCCAACAGGAGGTCAAGGACTGCTGGAGGGAAGACCACCACCTGCTGAGCTTTCTCTCTGACCTCTGTATCCAACTGCTCTCTCTTATCCAGTTAATCTGTTATGTGGACAGGCATTTTTAGCTTTGAATGGGATATTTCTAAGTTTCCTGACATTTCTTGCATTTCTTGGCACAAAGAATGAATCATATTACTGGGATAATGAACCATTTAATGACTTATGTGTTCATTTATCAGACGGTGTTGGAGAGGCCAATTTAAAAATATAAAGCCGTAAGTCACCCAGTCAGGGTGTCTGGTAGGCAGAGAGACTTGGCTCCCAGCCGGAGACTGTTGTGTTAATCACAAGGACACTAGGCCTGGCAGGTGGTGCAAGGACTTAGGTGCTCAGTGATCTTCCAGTGGTGAAGTCATTTATCTAAGCAGCAGTGATGATAGCTTTTACCATATTTGGGGGTTAAGGAGAAAAAGCCACCTAAAAAGTCAGAATGCCTCCTCAGTAAGCTAAGGGTGCCTATTCCTGGATCTCCTGGGATTCTTGGTAAAGAGTAGAAGATAAGGAAGGAAGAGGTACTTATGTTATGGGCAGCTGGAGAACTGCCAATTGAAGTGTCTCTGCTACTTTGCAGACACTATGAACCCCCCTCATGGTCCTGGCTCATTTATCTACACATCGAGACTTCCACTTTCCACCAAAGGAGCGCAAATTCTTGGAATATCATTGTAGAAGGAAGATCCTCTGGAAAAAAAAATAGCATGGGAAGATTCTGGAGCATAAGTGGTAGTTAATATAGGTGCTGGATACTTATTATGTGTGTTGATGAGGGAGGCACTGTTCTTTTTAATGATTAGAGATGATAAAACTGAGTCTTGAGAATTTATACAAAATTTCATGGCCACACATCTTTGAGAGTGGAACTAGAATTTGACTTATCTCATAACTGTGGCTTAGGTACCACACTGACTACCTCCTTTCTGTGAAAAGGAGTTCCATCCATAAGAACAAGTCACTTTTGTTTCTCTTTTTTCTTTTTTTAAAGGAAAGGCACTGGCAGAAATGAAGGTGAGCAGATGAGGGCAGGCGGGGAGAAGAGGAAGAAGCATTTTAATTTATTTTATTGTGCATCTTGGTTGTTGCCCCCAGGACATGAACCGGGTCTTGGGATGTATGTGGACTGTGGCCAACCCGTACTTCACCAGGGCACGGCCACATCTGCTTTTCTAGCAGAGATGATGTTAAAGTTAGATCCGTGTCTCCCAGAACCTGAGTAAACCCTGTGAATGCCTTGACTGGTAGAGTTTACAGTGGAAGTGATGCTATGTGACTTCTGAGCCTAGAGTATAAAAAACTGAGCACTTACGCCATGCTGTCTTGGAACCCAAACAATTCCATTTGAAGAGACCACATGAAGACTCTACAAGTAGATGTTTAGGCTGACAGCCTTACTGAGGTCCCAGCCCGCAGCCAATGTCAAATCTGATGGAAGATATCTTCAGGTAATTCCAGCTCTTACCCCTTGAGTCACTCCTAGCCTTTCAGTCTTCCCGTGAGGCCTCAGATTGAAGAGCAGAGACAAGCAATTTTTGTAGTGGTTTTTCCAAATTCGTGATCCACAGAATCCTTGGGCATAATAAAATGGTTGCATCACACTTATAATTTTGGGGTTCTGGAAGCAATTAGCTGAAACACCACCATCTCTTGTATCCCATGTGTTTGTATTTCTGATTGACTTTATTATTCAACACCCTCAAGTAATTTTTTTTCAGAGATGGCGCATTGATAATGAATTTTATGTTTTTATATATTTAATTTTAACTTTATACTTGATATTATATGTAGAATTCTTGGCTTAAAATAATTGCCTCTATAAACTTTTGAGAGCATCCCATACTGCTAATGAGCAATTTGGTGGTAGTCAATTTTTATTCCCGATAAGGAAAACTATATTTTTTGAGGTTTAATTATTATCCTTGGAGATAAATATCAGCAGAATGTGAACTTTCTAAAATTTTCTTCAGGGTTCTGGTTGGTCATCATTTCTGGGGAGACTCACTAAAGGGAAGCTCTGAAGTAAGTTATAGTTTCCCACGTTGGGGTTGCTGAGGCCCTGGCTGAGACTCTACTGCTTTCAAAATTCCTGTCTTTTGGTTAGAGTAACACACTTGCTAGTTTAGGTGATTTGCCTGGGTTTTCTGAGAAAGAAGTAATCCAGAGTCTCACTCCTTATTGGTCTGTGTCATGGTTCCTGTAGCTTTTGCAGACCATGGTTGCTGTATGTGCACACTTTTGGTTAAAATCCAGTATGAAAATAACAAGAGATGCCCTTCACCTAGATTCCAAATACATATCTCTCTACCAGGATTATGTAGTCTTGCCCATGATAAGGAGTATGAATCTCCCCTGCATCATAAATTATACTGCTTCTGTGATGGATGGTCTCCTGGCAAGAGGAGCCCAAAGTGACCAGGTAATAGCAGCAGATTTAAGTTTAGTAGGACTCCAATTATATCTCCTATATGGGGGGATGCTTTCCCTGCCATAGAAAGCATAATTTCAAAATCACAGAGACTAAAACTTCACGGAAAGAAGCACAAACACCTCGTGATGCTAAACACTTCCATGCCTGCTGCCATTTTCCTCACCCATGTATTCTACTTCTTGGGGACATAGTATCACAGAATGTTGATTGATTTAAAGTATATACTTTATTAAACTTGGCAGAGTATCATCTCTAAGCTAGTTTCTCAACTATGCCTTCATAAGAACATGACATACTCAGCAGCTTCTGGGTGGTATGGCAAGAGCTAGAATGAGTGGACGCCATGGTTATTTGGTGCACCTCCATCCCTGGCACTGTGCCATCCAGTATATTGCTCTACGGTAGATCCTTTGGCCTGAGGTGATGTCTCTCGTGGGGCTCAGGAGCATGCCAAGATCTCTTTTTAAGTGGCCTATAGTTCTCTGTGGAGAGTGACACTGTCTTGCTCTGGAACTACAAGGGACTGCATTGTAACTCTTCTCTGCACACGTCTTTTCCTGTCACAGTTTCTGCATGGTAATATGATGCGAGCAAGGCCACTTATACCACACACAGTCTAAGCCTTCTGGAGATTCCCTTCTCTGGACTCAAAACTAGATTTCCATGTTACCCAAACTACCCAGGACAGTATTACCAAACATAGTTTATGTAATTATAAAGCCTGAACAGATCCCTAGTTGTTGCGTTTTGTTCTTAATGTGATAATCTTTGGAATGTCCCTTCAAACTGTGTTTTAACAGAGAGAAGGATGAGCATAGGCCTGACTGTGACTGTACCCCTTAAGGATATATCCCTTAATAATAGGAACACATCCCTTAATAATATGAACTACTGAGCATCCTTCATGATGGATGTTGAAATAATCCATTGCCAAATCAAGAGCTGCATTCCACATATGTTAGGTTTCCCATGTTCTAGTAAAGATGCCACTCTAGCCCAGTTAGATACTACTAGCTACTAGCATTTATAGTACTAGTATATAGTATAGTATATACTATATAGTATAGTATAATAGATATAGCTACTAGTAGTTTGCTGTCTTCTGCTATAACCTGTCTTGCTTTTTCAGGAACTAGATTTGTGAGTTAAATGGAAACCATGACTCTTGCATCCTTGAGTCTTTGAGAGTGGCACTAATCTCCATGCTTCTTTCAGTATGTGCTATGTTGTTGTGATTGATTCTTTTGGTCAAGAGTTGGGGGAGGAGGAGAAATTTCAGGGTTTCTACTTGATCTTTCCTGCTGAAATAATTTCTATTCCAGAAGTTAAGGAGTCAATTTCAGGGTTTTTCAGTCAGTGTGTTTTCATTCCAATTATAAATTCAGGATCATAAAAATGATCACCGTGTGGATCTGCTGTGAGATGTATTTGAACTAGGACTTCATCTAGTGTCTGGTTCCCATAGACCTCTAGTCTGTATCACATAGGGTCATGGTGGCACTTTGAAAACTCAGATTCTGTATATGTTAATTGTTCACCTGATTATCAGAATCCCCATCAGAGCAAACCTTAGACCAGGTATTAAAGTTCAACTCTCAGGACAGTGAATTGCCTCTGGCACCAGCACCCAGTCGTGGATGCATCCGGATCAATAAGGAAAGCCAGTGGGCAAGTTTGACATGTGAGATGTGTAGCACGTGACCAGGATGACCCTCCACTAAGAAACAAAGGATTGACACGGGTTGAAGAAGACGACCAATAACTTCAAAGGACAATGTCACCTTGGCCAATCAGGAACTGAAACCTGGTCTGCTGACTCCTCTCTCCATCCCCCTTCCTCACCATGTGGGATTTCCCATTAAAAACTTGCCTCTGTCAAGGCAAACGGAGTCAGCTTCCCTTGGATGGCTTCATCCTCTCTCTCTCTCTGCTCTCTACTAATGGTCCCCCAACTTGCTTAGTCTATGCGCCTGTGTGATATGTGGAGCGACCCTGAACCCACGAGGTCTGAACCTCCTTTGGTCGACTCCATCCCTTTACCCTCTAATTAAATCTCTGCTTGCTCACTCACCTAACTATGTCATGGATTCTTCGGGCAACCCAAACCCCACACTGATACTGCTCAAGCTGTTCAAGTAAGTCCAAGAAACTCCTTGGAAAATCATTCTAGGATTACTACTATACATGATTTAGGCTGTTGAGTTTCTACACCATTAAGCACAGCTAAGATAATGTTATCCTGGAAAAAATCAGAGTAGCTACTACTGTTCCCTTATCATAGACATAACCTTTTCAGTAACTCTTGGTGCTCTTTGGAATTTTTTTCTGATTGTCTTTTTTGTGAGACTATTTAAATCTTTTGAAGAAGTCTTGGTACATTTTTTTCCTTACGTTTCTGTCTTTCTGTCTCTGTTTCTCTTACTCTTGTTCTTGCTCCTGCTCTCTTTCTATTTATTTGATGATGGTATTTGTTTTGTTTCTCTTGACTCTGTCCCTGTTAGTGCCAGGTGTACAGGGTTTTCTTGCCGGTGAATATGGGTACTTACTGAACATCTATCACTTGCCAGGGACTTGTGGGCACTGTGGAAAGATACAGAAATGTGATTCTTTCCCTTGAGGAGCTCATAGTCCATGGAATAAAGTGAAAGTTTGCAAAAGGACATTTCCTATGGCTGCAGTTCTACATTCTAATTTATAGTAAAACTCAAAAGAGAGGATTGCTGCTTCTGTACCCCCAGTTTAGTGACCAAATAGAATGAACACTGAGGCAAAGGACCTCCCCCACAGACTTTTCAGTAAATCTCCCCTTCCTAACTGTGCCTGGGGCTCTGGACCTGATATTGACTAAGTCTCTTTTCTTCAGGCAGGTCAGTTAAAAAACAATGGCCGTTATCTTCTTCTTCCATCAGTTTGAATGGTCAGGCAGTCGACCCACTGTCACTGATAGAAATTGATTTTCAAAAGACTTCAAACTACCTCTGTGATGATTTTTAACAGTTTGAAACAGCATAATACATTTTTAAACAGTTTTACTTTATAGTTCTTTTTTGGGGCAGTTTAAAAATGAATTTACTTAATGTCTTTCGAAAAATTGAATACTTGCTATATAGAGAAAAGAATATAGTATGGTATTTGTGAGTAAGCCTCAAGAGATAGGGGATGAGGCACTAGGGCATGTTCATTGCTAGTGCATCCAAATAGGAAAGGAAATTATGTTCCTTTCTCTCCTGTTTCCTCTCAAGAGAACCATGAAGAAGGTAAAAAGGAAGAGGGGGCATCACTCCTGTGTTTAAAAATCCTCCCAAGAGCTTTCCTCCATAGTTGGAATGCAATCCAACTCCTTGGAACTCCTTCCATGATCTCTTTCCAATATCAGTCTCCTGTCTATCTCTTGATCTCATCTACTCTAGCACTTGCCTTTGTCTCCCCTGAACTTCTGACCCTGTCTCCTTTTCTAGAACAGCCCAGTAGTGTGCTGGAATGACTTATATGGCTTTTTGTGTGTGTTTTGTTTCTCAGCTCTGTGTTTAGTGACCTTCTGTTGGTAGCTCAACATTATGGGAATATTTGCACCTTAGGAATTAGCAGGCTGTAAATCAGAAATCCCTCCTGTGGGGTTCGGGTTGCTCAAAGAATCCACGATAAAGTTAGGTGAGTAAGCAAGCAGAGATTTAATTAGAGGGTACAGGGATGGAGTCGACCAAGGGAGGTCCAGACCCAATGGGCTCAGGGTCTCTCTCTCCACATAACAGACAGGCACAGTGAGTAAGCAAGTTGGGGGTTCATTAGTGGGGAGCTACAAGAGAGGATGGAGCCAGCCAAGGGAGCCAGCCTTGCCAGCGACCTGAGTTTTTAAGGAAAAAATGCACATGGTGAGGAAAGGGGATGGAGAGAGGGGGTTGGCAGACCAGGTTTCAGTTCCTGATTGGACAAGGTGACATTGTATTTTGAAGTTATTGGTGGTCTTCTTCAACTTGTGGCAATCCTTTGTTTCTTAGTGGAGGGTCCATCCTGGTCACATATTACACATCTCACATGTCGCATGTCAGACTCGTCCATGGTTTTCCTTATTGATCTGGAAGATCGCATGCATTCCACGATTGGTGGTGGTGGCACCAGAGTCAATTCGTTGTCCCGATATCTGAACTTTAATCCCTGGTCTAAGGCTTGCTTTTGTCGGGGTTCTGACACTCCCTCGCCCCTGCCAGTTGTTAAACATATGCCAGCATATCACCAAACAAGCCAACTCCATTTTCTCCTGTAGGTCTTTTCTCTGCTGTTTCCTCCACCTTAGAATGACCTCCACAGATTTTTGGTATGCCAGTGTAGAAGAGAGGAAGCCACACCCCAGTTTCTAGCCACTGAAGACCAACAGTGGCCACCCAGCCACCAGGCGCCTGACAGTCTAGACTGGCTGGAAGCTACTGACTATATAAAAGGAACCCCTTTCTGAGAACAAAACCGTATGTGCATTTTGCAATTATGTGAATCCTGTGTGTTATCCCTGTGAGGAATTCACAAATGAATAACTGAATTCCATTTGTAATTCCTGTTCTAATTCACACCTTCCCCTCTCCCTCACCAGTAAAAGTGTATCCCAAAAGTATTTTGGGGCTCAGATTCTATATGTGGCCCACGCATAATAAAGCTGTCTTCATTACTTCTAAAAGAGCACCATTTGGATTTGTCAGCTGAGACAGAGAGCTATTACACTAGCTCCTTTAGCATCTCTGAGAGGTCTTCCCTGACTACCCATTTCTAGAGGAGTTTGTTCATGATCACATCTACCATTTTAATTCACTGAATATGATTGTCCAAGTATAATCCTAAATATGTTGAATAGATAATTCTTGTATAGTTAGATATTATGCACATGTCATAATTCTATTTAACTTATTAATGATAGGCTAGCTCAAGAGTGGAATATGAAAAGCTGGGATTTTACAATCAGTTCAGTGGGGGGAAAAAGAAATGCTAAGGTAAGGTTGCTAAATTAGATTAAAACTTGTTAATGTCCTTCCTGCAGGGCAATAAAATATGAACCTTTGGAATTATTATCTCCACTGGACAGATGTGATTTATTATAAGTTTTATGAAACTAAAATGTCTGGGTCCTAATCAATGGTGGAAATAGAGTCAGGTGCCCCTTTATCAAGCTCTGGGTAATTTTTCTTAAGCAATGAAGAAAATATCAGCTAGTAATCTTATCATCTCTTTACGTTCTTTTCTGTCTACCATGTCTGTCTTCCAACAAGGTAAGCACCTGACATCTAAGAACGGTAGGACACCCAGGGAGGAAGATCCAGGAGGGAAAGTCTGCAATGCCGAGTGACCAAGGAGGAGCTTTGGAAAACAGGGCTGATTGTAAGTTCAATGGGCCCCAGCATCTCTGATCAGCTGCATTGGCTTCCTCAGTCATGTGGTAAATATGCCTCTGTAACTTGGAATTGGGATAGGAGAGATCCCATTATATTTAATCTTTTTGTACTTAGTTTTCCTTATCATAAAATAGGGAGATAGTAGTAATTTGAGATAGAGTTGATGTAGAACTAATATATATAAAATGCTTTATGCAGGGCCTGGTGCTTGCTAGGTGCTTATTAAGTGCTTGATATATACATGAGTTAGTACTTAGAGAAAGTTATTGTGAAAATTCAGTGGAGTAAGCAATGCTATCCAACATCATCTTAGGAAGGCTTTAGGAGGTGAGGCATGAATTTCTGTAGGTAAAACTAGAGGTAATGAGTGGGGACTTCTTGGTAGAATGAGGAGGTCAAGCAGTGACACAAGTTCAAAGTGTGGTAAGGGTGGTAGAAGGATAACAGAAAGGGGTGAGCTATCTGGTTTCTGCTTCTCTAAAGGCTTATCAATGAGACTTGCCCACAGACTGGGTTGGAAACTCAACTCTACAAATTGCTAGTGGTGTGACCCTGGGCAAGTGATGTAATCTTTCTGAACCTCAGTTTCTCCAACCATAAGATGGGGTAATAAGGGATAAATGTTTTCCTTTCTAGAGTATTTTAAGGAATTAACTAAGATGATAAGTGCAAGGTACTGCAGAAAGTGATAACAATTGATAATTGAGAAAAACACCATTATCTTGTTTTCTTAATCTGTGACCAGTAAAGTTTGATTTAATATAGACTGTGTGTAAGAATTTAGTTTAGTGGGCTTCTTTCACTTTTCTATTGATAAAATGTATTTTTTACTTGTATTGAGGAACATAAGTCAGGTTATTTTCAGTTCTCAATTCTTGTACCTATGTCTACTTGAATTTCATTTGCTGAAATTGAATTTGGATGGGAGAAATATTGTCAAGAAATAAAATGCCTGCCATGCTTCCACAGGAAGTGTTTTGATTCTATTTTGATCAGACAAAATTCTCTGTGTGGTTCTCAGACATAGCCCCCAAATCTCATATTTTGAGGAAATGAACCAACAGCTTCAGAAGTGATTTGCAGAGTCACCTGGGTGTGTCTGAGTGCAAACAAGAATACTAAGAAGCTGTAGAGAACTCAAGAATCTTTCTGTGAGGCTTTACCCTCAAAGTACGCTATTTAGGTCTTAGAACCAGAAATTCACAACCTAAAGAGGGCAATCCTGTGACATTTTCATTAACCAGAATCCCCAGGTAGTTGCCTGGCCTTAGGGTCTCCCAAAGCAGAACCGAGGTGAGGCTTTTGCATTTCATTGTTTACTGTAGAGAGTGAGTCCAAGAAGAAAGAGTACAGGGACTGAGAAAAGCAAAAGAGGGAAGGAGATCTCAAATTGGGGCAACTTGTTTTAATCTTCCAGGGCCTCTAAAATCTGTGCATGTGGAATGCACCTTAGAAAATCTGCCCAGGGCCAAAAGGGAGCATTCTACCACCTGCTTGTGGGTTGCCCATTGGTAGTAAGGCCCTCTCCAGTTCAGGATAAGCAGACCAACTTGTTTCATTTTTCTTGGAACCATCCTGATTTTGAAACCGAAAATCCCACACCTTTGGAACGCCTCAAAACCCAGAAAAATGGTCACCAAAATTGTCAGTGTAGGTTCCTGCAAGACTCACAAGGGGTATCAGAAGGTGAACTACTTCCAGGGCAGAAAGAGGGAGGAGCACAGTGCAGCCGAGAGCTTTTGGGTCACACCTTCCCAAAGCTGGTTACACAGTAGTTGAAGTAAAAGAAGGGTCATGTGGATGTTAAGTGGACATAAGAGGTACCCCGGAGAGAGCCCTGCAGAGAGAGGAGTTGTCTAGGCTCCAGGGGAAGCAGAAGCTGTCCACACAGCAAGTGCCCCAGAGGGCAGATCTTGGACCACGGGGGAGACATTTTAGGGAAGGAGATTTTTAGGATAAAGCAAGGAAGAATATTTTTACAGTTTCTGAATTACTGAATCATCTTGATTGGGACCATGAATATCAGACATTCTAATTTTCTCTTGAGAAACATGAGGCCCATGACAAGAACTGATGCTTCTAATGCCATGCAGGCCTAGGAGTAAGACTGGAACTAGAATCTGAGCCATCTAACTAGCTTAAAGTCAGGAGATGGAGAAAAAGAATCAGATTATTTCAGGAGGGAGTGAGGTTCCCTGTTGCTGGAGGCATTCAAGAGAGTCTGGACCTCTTGGTTTGGCTACTGAGGGAGAGGCTTCATTTTTTGAGTGACCTTAAGTTGCGCTCTGTTGAAAAGTTTTATGATACAGTAATACATGAGCAGGAGTCCCTAAAAGTGTGCTGTCAGAAGGATTGCAAGAGAGAGGTGGATAAAAGGTCAGGATTAAATAGCAAAGAGTCAAGTATAGCAGATGGCACAGCCTGATAACCTGAGATTTACTCCTGCTACTCTCTTCTAATTGACTGGAATGAACAGTCTGAAGTGTGAGTACATTTGTGTTGTGCATGTGTATTTGTGTGTGTGCATGCGCATAAGTATGAATGCATACAAATGCAAGTTAGAGTGGTCTATATGGATGTGTATGTGCATGTGTGGTCTGTGCAAGTCCTCATGTGTATGTACATGTGCATGCGCATTCATGCACATGCATGGGTGTGCTTGTGTGTGTGTAAATGGGAATGAGATAGAGTTGCTGAATTGGGTTCAGATAGCTGAAATGTTTCAAGTTTTGTCAAAGAAAAACTGAATCACTTTGTGTTGTAAACATTAAAGTCTAAAGGCATTTTCAGTATAAAACTAGGCCAAATGAGCCTTCCACAGACTTTTTCAAAAGATGCAAATGAAACAAGCATTTCAATTCAAATTTTTCACAAAGTGAATTTCAGAAAAGGCCCTGAAAAGTCTTTTTTCCTATTGGGAAAGTTATTTTCATTGCAGAGCCCAGCAGTTCTTCTAGAAGCTTGTTCCATCACCTAGGTCATTAGATAGGGAAAAACTAGGGTTTTAGTGATTAGGAAATGTGCAGAGGGCAGAGATCCAGAGTGACCAGGTTCCAGTGCCCATGGAGGAAGGAGTAATTTTTTTTTTTTTGAGTGTTTCTCTGTTCCTTTAAGAAGTGACTACATGAATGACAGATATAGGGTCACTGTGAAGGGTGGCAGGAGCAGAGGGCAGAGGGCTGTTACCCATCAGGCTTTGTTTCATAGTTTCTTGGGAAAGAGCTGGGACTGCAGTGTCAAGTTGTAGCATTGATATGTGGGACTCTCTGTGCTCTGTGTTTATCTGTCAACTGGGAATGAGAACAGACCATCCTTGCTTGCTTGCTGTGGGAAGATCAAAGTCACTTACAAACGGTTAAGTGCAATATTTATTAATGTCCAGCTCATTCTGGTGAACATATCAGCCCCCACCATTTTGTTTTTCCCTCACCCCTGACTTCCAGTCACATAATGCGATGTGAGGTGTGGTGTTGGCTCCTATGATAGTTTCAAAGCATTTTGAACCTATGAAAAATCTCTTTTGCTTTTAAAAACAAAAATAAAACTCCTCCCTGTTCATCATTCAACTTGTTGATTAACACTTTGAATTTCAATATTGACATTTATATTTTCAACACTTACATCATTCACTCAGTTTTCACGTGTTACTAAGGGATGAAGCTACCAAAATTTCTGTCATTTAAAAATGGGATATTTACTAACATCTCTATCATCTGTAAAACCATGAAAAGCACATAGGTGTTTTTCATGGGCATCCGAATGCTTCAGACCTTTGGGTCACCACATTCACCATCCTTGCAGTAATCCCAGAGGCTGGGGACTCTCCAAAGTGAGAATAAGATTTACCATGTTTGGAGGCCTTTGTGAGATGACCAAACCTTCTGGTGAGTAGCAGAGGTGCGAGCAGTTCCTGGAGAAGCTATGAGCTGTTTGATGCAAGGAGAGGTCTTGGTGACTATTTTCTTTAGTCTCCTTATTATTGCTGATAGGAGTTTAGACTGTAGTTAATTAATTTCATTCAGTTTTCACTTTCTTATATCTTCAGAAATGTCTTAGAGTCCTGTCTTATTTCATTTGTCATCAAGAGCAAGTAACCATTACCTTGATAAGATCCAAGAAAATCAGGGAAGGGAGGGAACTGCATTGCTTTAGCACCTGTGGTAGTTGAGGGGCACAGTGGCTGTAGCTGCATCAGAGCCTGAGAGAAAGCGGAAACCTCTCCAGCCTGGGAGAGGTGCCCTGTATCCTAAACCTTAGTGAGGATGACAATGTCTCAGTGTGTGTTCCCCTAGCAGTAGACTGGAGGCAAGGATTTGAGTGCAAGTGGTTTACTTGGAAGGTAAACGGGGAGCCTGGATCAGGGTGTAGAGGTGAGTCAGGAAAGGGAAGACAGCTGAGAAAGGGTGAGTGATGGAGGGCATGTGGAGTTTAATTTTGCTGGGTCTCTGGGAAATAGGGTGGGCCTCCAAGTTATCCTGTCTTGTGAATGAGAAGCTGGCTATATGCCCATCACTCTATTAGTCTGTTGGTTGAGCTTATTTTCCTGAATTTCTCGCTGGCCTCCTATACCGTCAGAATTGACTCCCGTGGTGAGAGGAAGCCTGGAGGCAGTGGAATGCAGTCTGGCCCTGGGGAGCTGAACCAACAGATGAGGAAATGGTCGGTGTGGGGCAGCCACCACTGGGGCCAGGTAGAGGTCTGCAGCAGGCAGGGTGCCGCAGTGGGCCCTGGGGTCAAGTAGGCTTGTCCACCAACCCTGCCTCCTGGTTGGAGGTTTGTCATGATGACTTGCTGGAAGAGTTGTCACTTGCAGACCCTTAAGCCATTCCTGCAAGCAAATGACTCACTTTAATCTTAATCGCCAGCCTGTCAGAGTTTATGAGAGCAGGGTGTGAAAGCATTCTTGAAAAGCACTTACTTGAGAATCTAGCTTGTATTTGGGCAGTGCTAATACTGGGGCTTAAAAATGTCAGAGTTCCTCAGTTCGTTTGATCTATGCCACTCCAATTTTCTAAAGAATAATTTGATAAATAGGTTATTATCAAAGTTCCACAATGAGATGCAACTGGATTGTGCAGAACCACAATATGCATTTCAGCCAGTAATGCAATAACAAAGCAAGGCATTGGAAAAATGTTCAGGGGCCAGAGTGTCAGAAGGCTAACCAACCTGCTCTTAACTTAAAGCATTTGCCCTGAACATGGAGATTTTCAGCTGGAATAACAGTGAAGATGCATCAGGAATGCCAACAAAGGAGTTTCTATGCTTTGCTTTCCTTGCATATTAGCTCTGCTTAACAATGAGATTTTGGGAAGATGATACACATGTTCAGTTGTTATAAAGGCTGCTCTGGGAGGATGTTAAGCTGTTGCTTAATATTTAAGCACTTGCGAATCTTTGGGGGAGCAGAATAAACACTCAATGCTAATTAAAAACAAAACAAAAACCCAACAAACCTTGCATTTGTATTACACTATATCAATTAAGTGAGATAATATTTGTCAAAACCACTTTTTAAACTGTAAAGTGATCCCTTTCATTCCTTGGGATCTAAATCTTAGCTCACAGTTCAGCCCCAAACATCAGTCAGACACAGGGGAGGCTGGAGATCTATCTGTCTGTGAAGATTCTGGGTAAAGAAATGCCAGCCTGGAGAGAAAACACCAGCAGGTGGTAGGTCACCTTGACTCTGGCAGGGAATCCACAGGAGGAACTGCCCACACTTCTGATTTCATCGATCCTGTGGGAGCTGGCTAAACACAGAGCCACAAGAACAGCTCTGTTTCAGAGGGAGTCACGTGTAATTACACCACTGCTCTTATGCTGTTTTACAGTAGCTAAGAATATTGTAATGTATTTTTAATCATGAGCACATGCCCACAGGTCCTCAAGAGAATGGTTGCATTTGAAATTAAAAACAAAAACCCAATAAAGGGATTCAACCATATTTTGAAAACAAATTGTTAAGCTGTGGTATAGTGCTGGACAAACTTTTTTTTACCCCCTCCTTTTTGCAAACTTGTTCATCAAACTTCCTTCACTTTCATTATTTTCATTTTTTCAATAACCACTTTCTTATAACTCTCCGAAATCCACCGCACAATTACTTTTTGGCCTTATTGTGTGTTTGAAAGTGTCCGAAACAAACTCAGTCCAATGCAGCACAGGCAAGTTTGATTTCAAGGAGAGTCTTTTAAGAAGACCAGTCACCCTCCCAAACTTGGGCCTGGCAATTTGGTGTCAAGATGAGGAGGTAACATCTTACTTCAGGAGGCTTACTTTTAGGGAGGCCAGACCTGCAACTTACTTTTGTCAGGAAGGCAATATTTTTCCCATAAACTCACAAGCCCCCTACTCCCCAGGTCACAACTTATCTCAAATAGGCAAGGAGTCTAGGGAATGGAGTATTGAGTTTTCTACTCTTTAAAGGTGAGAAAGATAAGGTGGGTAGAAATGGGTCTTGACTGAACCGACAAATCTTCCAAAACAGAAACAATTCCTGTTTTCTAAATGAGTCTGAGAGAGATGAAATATTTTACCTGTTATTTCACACCAGGTAAGACAGGGAGTGAGATTTAGTGTGACTCTGTCTGACTTAAGAACCTGACCTTTGCTTTCTCATTCTAGACTGCTTCCTGGGGCCCCCCCTCTTCCTTTGCCCCCCAATGTAACTGGGAAAATTTTGACTTAAATATTGTGTTCTTAGTGTGGGGTTCAGGTTGTTCAAAGAATCCACGACAGAGGCAAGTGAGCAAGCAGAGATTTAATTAGAGGGTAACGGGATGAAGTCAACCAAGGGAGGTGCAGACCCCATGGATTCAGGGTCGTTCCACATACCAGACAGGCACAGTGAGTAAGAAAGTTGGGGGCTCATTAGTGGGGAGCAGAGAGACACGACAGAGCCAGCCAACGGAGGCTGACTCCATTTTCCTTGCAAGTGGCCTGAGTTTTTAAGGGAAAATCCCACATGGTGAGGAAGGGGGATGGAGAGAGGAGGTTTGCAGACCAGGTTTCAGTTCCTGATTGGGCAAGGTGACAATGTCCTTTGAAGTTATTGGCAGTGTTGCAAAGTTTCCAGTGAGATTCAAGAAATGTTTTAGAGTCTGAATTTTGGGAGGAGCTTTTATTAGCCGGCGACCGTGAGGGGCAGTAACCCAAATCAAATGGTCCCTTGAAACCCAGCTCAGGGCTTATATAGGCATACAGAGTGGCACAGAGAACAAAGGCAGTTAATAATCTCTGACAGGGTAATCACGGTTTCCACACAGTAACATATTTAACATTTTTTTGTTGTCTGAGGTCGCTCTTCCAACCTAGGGTGTCAGGGGTTTCACAGAAGCAGAAAGAGCTGGCAACCTAAATTTATTGCCTGAGGTGTTTTAAGTCGGGAGTATCCTGCAGCCCAGTGTTTGAAAAGTCCCTGGGTCTCAGGGCTGAGCTCTGTGAGATAAGGATGTGAACTAAAGATTTTTTTTAGTTCCCTGCTTCAGAGGTCATCTTCAGCTTGTGTCATTCCTTTGTTTATTAGTGGAGGGTCCGTCCTGGGCATGTACTACACATCTCACATGACAAACTTGTCCCTCGGTTTTCCTTTCTGATCCGGATGCATCCACGACTGGGTGCTGGAGCCAGAGGCAATTCACTGTCCTGATAGCTGAACTTGAATCCCTGGTCTAAGGCTTGCTCTGGTGGGGGTTCTGACACTTAGGTGTGCTGGTGTTTGGAAAAGAGTCTATAGTGTCTTGAAATTTAAGTCATAAAGTTTTGCCCATTCATTTGTCCCACCCCTTTCCTCCCCTCACCTCCCTCCCTCCCTTCCTTCCTCCCTTCCTTCCTTCCTTCCTTTCATTATTCCCTTTCTCTCTCTCCCTCCTTCCTTCCTTCTTTCATGTATTTACTGAACACCTGCTATGTACCAAACATCTACCATTCTGCCCAAACACTAAGGAGCTTGCCGAATAAATAAATATTTGTTGTCTGGCATAATTCTTCTGCAGAGAATATAGAGAACAATGCATTTATTTTCTGAAGTACAGGCCATTATTCTCATTTCTAAGCCTCTGTTCTGAGAGCATCAAGATGGCAGTTTTCAGAATGAAAAAAGGAAAAAAAAAAAACAAAAAAAAACCAGAAGCAAGCCCTTTCAGTGATATTAAACCTCTTAAATGGCAAACCTGTAATTTGTAGAGGGAAAATGATTCCCTGAATGCATCTTATATCCTTGAGTTTAAAATTACAAAGTTCTTACCGAAATTGGTTTCTGCCCAGAAGGAGATAATGTCAGTCAAGAAGCTGACTTTCTGATCAACATGGCACTTCTACCCACAGAGCACGGCATCCGGCGCACCTGGCAAGAGAGCATTAGAGGCAGTTTCCATTTCTTGCTGGAACCTTCGGTGAACATTCTAAAGAGGAATCAATGGCGGGCTATAAGTTTATTAAAATAATATATTATTTTCAGCAGGAGTTACAAGGAGGCATTGAGAGAATTTGCAGATGCTCTAGGTGGCAATGACCATGGGGCCCTTTCCTCAGGCATTTAGTGGGACCCAGGCCTGCCAGGCATCAGGACAGAAACATTATCTAAAATCAGTCAGTGTTATTGACCCAGGTTAAAACAATTGAAACTGAGGGGAAGCTTTGACTAATACTGAGACTTAGTCATCTTTCTACCAATTTCTAATTAAATTAATAATTACTCAATGCTCCACAAAATTGTCTCACTGCTGTTGGAGGGTTTTTCAGGAAGGAGATGAATGGACTGAGATTATTACTGAGTCTCTTGTTCGCACCTGGAAAGAATCATTCTCTCCAAGAACAATCTCCCTCTTTCCCGTCTTCCAGGCCATGAATGCAGCTGTCCTGTGTGTCAGTGCCCCTCCACACCCAGAGTTCCTTGTTTCCCAGCAAGGACCAGAGAGCAGCAGCTTTGCCTTACCCAGGAAACTGACTTCAGAGAGATGCAATGGCTCAGATCCCCTCCTGAGGCCACAGAGGGTTCTGGAGTCCTGACTGGCTCTTCAAGCTTGTCCCTTTTTGTCCCAGTGCTCTGAGGACTGTCCAGGAAGCACAGTCCCACTTCCGAGTGGCACAAGCACTTGCAACCTCCTCAAAGATGCAAGAGCCTCCCAGCCGCTCAATAACCTGGCCGCTCTGCTGTTTATTTAATGAAGCCGGTCCCAGAGGAGTTGGAGCTGAAAGCAAAGACAAGAGGCAGATGGCATTAAGCTTTCTTTTGAGGCTGCTCCCTAACTTTAAGCTATGAAATATTCAAGGCTATTTTGAAAAATGACCTTAAATATTTTATTTTTAAGGACCATGCTCTCTCCTGGATGCTTTTTAGATGAGAGGAAAACACTTAAGAATGCAGGCATGAGTTTTAACTTTGCATCTTAGGAATGCTCTCAGAGAATAAGAACTTTTAATCTTAATGTTTTTTAATGTCTACAAGAATTCTGAATTCTTCCTTGCTATCTTTGATTTAACAAAATCACCAAGTGTTTCTTCATGCAGACAGACACATGGATATACACACACCCTGTTACTTGCCTGTCCTTGATTTAAAAACTGGAGCATATACCACTAGAGTACACTGAAGGTCTAATGGCTTCGTGGCTAGGATGTTGCCTTGCAATGTGCAAAGCATTGTGTTTTTTCCTTCCACTGAAATTGTTTGTATCTCCGAGTTTTTCTTGCTTTCATGCACTACAAAAAACTTGAACCTCCTTTCTGTCATCAATGTGTCAAATAATTTCTTGCCCAGAATTACCTTGCCCCATTATTTTAAAATTCTTTAGCAGCATTATTGAAATACAATGTACATGCCATAAAATCTACTCATTTAAAGTATACAATTCAGTGGTTTTTGATGTTTACAGAGCTGTACAAGAATTACCATGTTGTAATTTTAGAACATTTTCATCATCTCAAAAATAAATATCTTCGCTATTGACTCTGTATATTCCAGTGTTTACATGTAAGAATGTTACTGATTTTTGTGTATTGATATATATTTTGCCACTTTGCTATATTCATTTATTGTTTTTAGCAGATTTTTTGTGAGCCTTCAGGACTTTTCTAGGTATAATATTATGTCACTTGCAAATAGTGATAATTTTATTTCTTCTTTTCCAATTTGGATTCCTTTAATGTGTTTTCCTTCCCTTATTGCTCTGGCCAAGACTTCAGATTATGTCGAATAGTAGTAGTGAGAGTGGACAACCTTGGCTTGTTCCAGATCTTAGGGGAAAGGCTCTCAGCTTTTTACCATTGATTTTGACATTGACTGTGGATTTTTCATATATTACTTTTATTATGTTGAGGTATGTTCCTTCTGTTTCTGTTTTGGCAAGGGTTTCAATCATGAGTAGGTGTGGAATCTTTTCAAATGCTTTTTTCTGCATCTGTTGAGATGAACATATGGTTTTTGATTTTCACTTTGTGGATGTGGTGTATTACATTGATTTGTGTATGCTGAACCATCTTTGCATTCCTGGAGTAAATTCCACTAGAATTTTGTTGAGAATTTTTGAGGATATTCCTCAATGATATGGTCTATAGTTTTCTTTGTTTTTGGTGCTTTGTCTAGTTAATCAGGGTAATATTGGCCTATTAGAATGAATTTGGGAGTTTCCCCACCTTTTCGACTTTGTGGAAGAGTTTAAGGAAGAAGGGGATTAGCTCTTTTTAAATGTTTGATTGCCGTCTGTTGAAACCATATGAACCTGGTCTCTTGTTTTGAGGGAGTTTTTTTGATTACTGCTTTGATATCTATACTTGTGATTGATCTATTCAAGATAACTTTGTCTTCCTGGTTCAGTTTTGGGAGGTTATAGGTTTCTAGGAATCTGCCCATTTCTTCATGAATGATGAATTTATTGGCATATAATTGCTCATAATAGTCTCATAATCCTTTGTATTTCTCTGTTAGATGTGATTTAATTTCTTTCATTTCTGATCCTTGTTGTTAGTATTTTCTTCTCAGTTCTTTGTGAGACTAGCTAGTGGTTTATCAAAATTATTTTTTTCAAAGAACCAAATCTTAGTTTCATTAATCTTTTGGATGATTCTTTTGTTTTTTATTTCATTCATTTTTGCTCTGATTTTTATTCTTTCCTTTGCTGACTTTGGTTTTTTATTGTTCTTCCATTTCTAGTTCCTTCAGGTGTGAGTTTTGGGGTTTTCAACTTGGGCTCTTTTTTGGTTTTTGATGTCCACTTGTATGGCTATAAACTTGCCTTGAAGTGTTGTTCATATTATAATAGTTTTTCTCTTCATTTTCATTTGTTTCCAGATAAGTCTTAATTTCATTGATCATCCATTAATTGTTCAGAAACATGTTGTTCAATCTCCACATCTTTGTGATTCTTGCAGTTTTGTTCTTCTGATTCATTTCTAGTTTCATCCCCTTGTGTTCAAAGAAGATGCTTTCTAAAATTCCAGTTTGGTACATTTCTGAGACTTGTTTTGTGTCCCAAGATGTGGTCTATCCTCGAGAATGTTGCATGAACACTTGAGAAGAAGGTGTATTCCTTTCATTGGGATAGAACACCCATCTGTGTCTGTGTATGTCCAAGTGCTTATTATTTCATTTAGAGCCTTAATTTCTTTGTTGATTTTCTGCCTGGATTATTGATGTTAGTGGATCATTTAAGTCCCCTAATATTATTTTGTAACTTTCAATGTCTGCCTTTGGCTCTGTATTTGCTACATATATTTAGATGGTCCAGGATTTGGTACATCTATGTTAGAGATATTTCTTCTTGATCTCCTTGACCATAACATAGTGTCCTTCTTTTCCTCAAACTATCTTTTTCAGGTGGAAGTTCATTATGTCTGAAATTAGTATTTCATTTCCTGATTTCCTTGCATCACTGTTGCTTTGATATATTTTTCCATAGCCTTTGACTTTCAACCTGTGTTTGTCTTTGGATCTGATATGAGTTTCTTGTAAGCATATTATTGATGAATCCTATTTTTTGATCCTTCCAGTCATTCTGTGTCTTTTGATTGGTGTCCATTCATATTTAGGGTGATAACTGATGTATAAGGTTTTACTGTTGACATTTGAGCCTTTGTTTTCTCTACCCATTGCTTTACTTCTGATTTTTTATTTGCTTTTTGCTCTATGGTTTTCCGTGTCAGTTCTTTCAATTTTGTCTACGTTCCAGCTATGTAATCTGGATTATCTGTCTTTATATCTCTATGACAGTCCTTTATGTACTGTTGCCATATCATATTAATATGTTCATGTGTATTACATAATTTTATTTCACCCATTGGTGATTTTTGTTCTTTACTACTGGTCCTGTCATTGTTTCTGCATTTGCTTTCCTATTTATCACCATTCCAGGGTTCGGTGGATCTTTGTCTTCTTTTAGGACTCTTTTAGGATTTCTTGAATAGCAGATTTGGTGGTGGAAAAGCCCATTCACTTTTATTTGTCATTGAAGATATTTATTTCTCCCTCATATTTGAATGATAGTTTTGTAGGGTATAGTGTTCTTGGCTGGTAGTTTATGTCTTTTAGTGTTTTCAATATGTTATTTCATTCTCTCCTGGCCTGTAGTGTTTCTGTTGGGAAGTCTGATGATATCTTGATGGGTATACCTTTGTAGGTTATGTTTTTCTTTTCTCTAGCAGACTTGAACAGTTTTTCTATGATGAATCTAGGACTGTATCTTTCTATATTTAGAAATTTTGGTGTTCTGCTTTTTTTATGTCCATGGTTGTTTCTTGTGAGAGATGTGGGAAATTCCCTATTATTACCTCTTTAATTAAGTGTTCTGTACATTTTTCTCTCTTCTCTTCTGTGATACCTGTGACCCTTATGTTTATTATTCTTATATTGTCTGATAATTCTCATGGTATTCATTCATTTTTCCTCAGTTTTGTTTCTCTCTTCTTTGGTGAGGGTCACCTCTGTAATCTTGTCTTCAATTTCTGAGATTCTTTCCTCTGCATGACTGAGTTTGTTCACAGAGTTTTCCATGTTTATTTTTAATTCCTTGACTGTGTATTTTATCTCTAGCATTTCTCCTAGGACTTTCTTCATGGCCTCAATCTCCTTGGCAACACAATCCTTTTGATCTGTCACTTCTTTTTTTTGAGGTCTTCTAATTGCCTTCTGGTGGTTGTGTGTGTCTCCTGAATCTCATTAAACATTTTTATAATTACTTTTTGGAACTCTTTCTCTGTTAGGTTGCTCCATTCAGTGTCAATTAAGTTCTTTTCTGGAGATGTCCTGGCATTTTCATCTCTTTGGGCCATTCATGCTTTTTTGGTTGACTTTGCTTTTGACTTTCTTCTGTATCTTAGATTTAACAACGTGGCTCTCTTTTCTTCTTCTTTTTTAAATTTAGATTTCTTTCTGAGTGGTGATTTTGGATCCTTTTGTGACCATCCACTTGACTTCTGTGGGTTGTGGAACTTTCCCCACTTCTTGGAATTCTCACTGTTGGTGGGCCACACATGCTGTTTCAGTGGTGTCTACTGGCTTCTCTGGAGCGAGGGGCAATTCTTGTCTGTTTGCCACTGATAAAAACCTCTCCAATCCAAGGACTAAGTTTACAAGCAGACCCTGTGAGTTCTGTGGAGTCCACAGTTATGAACACAGTGGGGCAGAGAGTTCACAAGTTGGTCCAATTGCATTCTTATGCAGTTACTGTAGCAGTACTTTGGGTGATTAGTCCTGTTCTTGCCCCACTACCCGCACCCTCCAGGTCCTTGGCCAGTAAGCAAGACAACCTTTTAGCTTCTGGGTGCTTCTTTAAAGACTTGGGGGGCAGCCAGATGTGGGAATCTTCCTCCTCCTGGTCTCTGGAGTCTGGCCTGGAATCTCCCAGGTAGTTCCCTGTGCTTTATTAAGCACAGGTTTTGAAATGTCCTCTGGTGATGCTTACTGCTCCCCAGTCAGGGATCAAGTTACTAGCATCTGTTTTGGTCTATTTTTTTTTATAACAATTCTTAGAATATGAAGTGGTAAAAAATCTTATAGTAAAATACATTTCTCTAGTAACTAATGGTGTTGACCATCTTGCCTTTGCATATTGGACATTTGTATATCTTCTTTGGAGAAATATATATTCAGATACTTCGTCCTTTTAACTATATTTTTTCTTATTGTTGTATTTTAAGAATTATTTATATATTTTTGATATGTTTTTTATTAGATATATGACTTGCAAATATTTTCTCCTGTTCTGTGAGCTGTTTTTTCATTTTCTTGATGGACTCTGTGCAAGTAAAAAAAAAATTTAGTTTTGTAGAAGTCCAATTTATTGATTTTCCTTTTATCACTTTGTTTTTGGTGTAGCTAAAAATCAGAGACATTGACATATCTTAACAACAACAAAAAAAGTTACCAGATGATTCTAATATGAAGCCAGGGTTGAGAATTCCTGCCATATACTCCAGCGTGTATAACTTTCCCAACTCTCATTACTCTCTCAGACAGTGTCACAAAGACAATGTGGAAATACCTTATTTATTCGTATCTTTGTTTATATTCTGTCTGATTCCAATGAAATGTTAGCTCCATAATGACAAAAATATTGTGTAGTTTCCTATTGCAGTCCCAGCACAGGGTCTAGCACAAGGAGGGCACCAGTTGAATAATAATTTAAAAAAGGGCTTATTGAACAGATCTTCCCTCTGCCATCCTCATATTACTCTACCACAGGCTCCTTGCCCTTTGTTCCCAATTTCTGTTGTTTCACCATCTTCTGCTTCATCCAAGCTAGTGTTCTGGAAGTCTTATGCTTCCTCTACATGTAATTGGCAACCAAATCCTCTTACTCCTAGAGAGAGCTGCCATTCACAGACACACCGCACCACACTGCATCATTCCTCTGCCTTTACTTTGTTCTTACCTTGCTGCACATTTCTTAGCAGAGATAGAGTCCTCCTGGTTTTCTGTCCTCAGTACTTGACCTAGCTCTTGGCACAAGCAGGAGCTTACCATGGCTGCTGAACTGAATCACAAACTGGGAATTTGGAATCTGGAACTGTGAGTACTTTATATGCCAGCCCAGGACTGTTCTTTGGCTATGATGAGTTGTTGAAGGACTGACTCTCTGAGGAGATGTCCCTGACTGTGAAGAGGCAGTGAATTGTATGAGGGCTGGAATGTTGATGTTAGAAGGTGACCATCCAGTGACTGAGATAACTTAGAAAATATCAAATACTTAACTAGAACATCTGTCTTGCTTTTTCAAAGTGACAGTGAGATGTGAAAATCAGCACGTGAATGGAGAAAGTTCCAGTGATGAATGAGTAACATTAACCACACCATAAGGCTTAGCCTTCCTGCTGCAAAGGAAGAATAGTGTGGCTGGGTAAACTGGAAAGGCCTGGTTGGGGCTGAGGGTAGTCATTTACCTTGGAAACTGCATCATTTCAACATGTCGGGTCCCAAGTGAACCCTGGCAAAGAAGAGAACAGCTGGCTCAGAATCAAAGGTCAACTTCTTCCATTTTTAACATGTTTCCTTGAGCAGAATCAATCCAGCCCAAACTTCTTTTAGGAAGCAGCAGGAGGGAAACTCATCAAGTCAGGCTTTCCACTGATAGTTTGTTAAGATATGAGAGGAGTTGGCTTCATTTGGCTCAGAATTGAGAAAATTACTGTGCCGGTGAGCACACTGTTGTGCATATGTTTCATTTCCAGGATATATTTAATTGTCCCATTTTCTCCCCACAACCACATGTAGGAGGGATTGACCGAGTGCTTGGAGAAGCTGCTGTCACACCTGCTCCAGGTTCTAGGACATGTGTCTTTCCGCAGTCCCTGGGCTCTCCACTGAGGCTTCCACAGTTGAGCAGTCCAGTTGAGCTGCTGATAGTGAGCAAACTGCAGCAGCCCCAGTTAGTGATAGATGGGGTTTGGAGGAGAAATATCCCAACTTCCTCACCTTTGGGGATGCGGGAGAGGACACTGAGGCATCTTACACATGGTCTCCCAGTAATTTCCCAGTGGGACAATTCAATGACCCTCAGTGGGAAATAGTTTAAATAACATACTCTCTTCCCGATCTCAGGGTTTGCTTCCAGCCTAAGACCTCAGCACAGTAGCACAGTGCTATGGCGATAGATGGATGTCACCCTTCCTGGTGGTAAATCTAGGCCCTTTTTGGATGTGTCTGATGGCTCCTTTGTTGTTTGTGGGGCATGAGCCTCCCAGACAGAAACCTGAAGTCTCTGAGTGGTATCAGTGCCTGAGGAAGTGGGGGTCGTACCGCAGAGCAGTGTAAAAATTTAATTGGCTTGCTTTTGACACTGTCATTTGTCTTAGCAGTTTTCTTGAGTGAGCAAGGCCAAAAGTCTTATTCAGATTAGTTTCAAGGGTGACTCCAGTCAGCAGAAGCTGTGGCTGCAGCTGTCAAAACTTGGGCATTTCGTGTGGGATGCTGCCAGGGTCCAGAGCTAAGCCTCCATTTTCTAATTCTGTGGCATCCATCTCTGGTAAGGAGCAGATTTTTCATGGTGAGAGATAAATAATGAGCAAGAAGGAGAAAAAGGTTTTTTGATTTACTCACTTCCCCTTGGGACTTCTGGGTCTTGGAATTTGTTGTCTGACCCAAATGAGAAAGGTGATTGCTTCTTCCAACCATCTGAAAGAAGATGTAGTAGAAAGCACTTACAGAGTTTAGTGCTGTCAAATATTCTGATTTCAAAAAGAAGCTTGGAATTTGAATTTATATGTGAAATCTCTCATTTTAAAATGTTGGCTTCCTTTTCTCCCTCCTTCCCTCACTCTCTTCCTCCCCTCCAAAACTGTAGAATCTAAAACAGAAGTAACACAAAACAAAACAAATCTGTGGGTTGATTTGACACTGGGGGAATCAGTTTGTGACCTCAAACCTCTACAGTTTTGTGGAAATATTATAGAACAGTAGAAGTGGAAAATGAAAAAATTGAAATCTGTGTAGTGAAGAGATGAAGACTTTATTCACTCACAGATGTCCAGGTGTGTCGAGTTACTCCATGCCCACTACTCTGCAGGCTCTTGGACTTAAGGGCGAGTGAGAAACAGTCCCTCCATGCCTGGGGCCTCTGTCTAGTGGAGGCTCTGGCTTAGTCAGGGTGCATGTGGTTAGAGTAACAGCCCTGCATTTTAATTTGGCATAAGTGAAAAAGTGAAGTCACTGGAAGGAATTTGTGTCTCTCATGGAATCCATGTGCAGCCAGTTCTCATGAGAACTTGAAGTCAGGACCTGGAAAATGAGGTCTCTCTCTCCTGACTCCTTATACTTGTTGTTATTGCTATTCTTCCCCTTCCTCCTCCTCATCTTCATCTTTCTCTTTTTCATTTTTGTCTCCTCCTTCTCTTTCTCTTCCTCCTCCTTACTCTCCTCTCTGTTCTTCTCTACTCTCTCCTCTCCTCCCCCACCCTCCTCTCCCCTCTTCTTTCTTTCTCTCTCTCCTGAACAGACTAGGCAATTTCTCTATTGAGGCAGGCACATGGACACATGTGGTCTGACCATAATTCTTGACATACCTCTTTTCTGTTCAAGCTACAGAACAGGATGACAAATTCAGCCTCTGCTGTAATTCCTAGGAAAACATTAGACAATGCTGTCTCTGGCTCTAGTCAGCTGTTGGGGACAGGGTGGAGGATAGATTCATATTATTCTAATATAGCATCTAGGGACACATCCATGAGAGTGAATGTAAATTTTCATAGAGTGGACACTGATGGGATGTCCTGCAGGAGGACAGGTACTTCCTTCAGTCAACAAGGCATCTACGAGGTACCTACCATTGACCTAGCTCCCGTGAGAGAAAAGTCAATAACATATGCACATCTACTTTTTATATTTATTTTCTTATTGAAATGACTTTATTATGGCATAGCCTGGTGACTTGGTGATCGGGTCCACTGGACATAGTCCACATGCATTCTAAGGACCTAGGTTCAGGACTGGGGGCCCTGGAAAGCAACCAAGATGCACAACTAGGTGAAAATGAATGAATAATTCTTCTTCCTCTCTCTGCTTGCCTTTAATCCTGCCTGCACCTTTCCTTTAAAAGAAAATTTTTAAAAAAGCTTTTATTATTTCTTTTGTTTTACCTGCTGTATAATTTTAAGATTATTGAAATCTCAGCTTAGTCAGTATGTATTTTATACCACATGGACTGCCAGAGTTTGCAAGGCCTTTGTCACCACCCCATTTATGGACTTTCTTCCCTGATCCCTCTCCACTCCTCACCCCACAGACACACAGTCTTGCTTTTAGTGCATTTTGTTGATAATTTTCTATTTTGTTTTTTATGGTTCATTTCTAGCTTTGCACACTTGTGGTTGAAGAAGATATCTTTAATTTCAATCTTGCTAAATTTGCTGAGACTTGTTTTATGTCCTTGAGAATGTTCTATGTGCACTTGAGAATGTTAGGTCTATATGATCTATTATTTCATTTAGGAACCTTAGTTCTTGATTGATTTTTCTGCCTCAATCTCTATTGATGTGAGGTATTGAAGTCCCCTACTTCCATTATCTTGATATCAATGTCTCCCTTTAAGTCTGTCAGTATTCATTTATATAGTTAGATGGTCCAGCCTTGGTATATATTTTAATAATAACAATTTCTTCTGGATGAATTAAACCCCTGTCCATGATGTAGTATCCATCCTTGTCTCGTGTTACCCTTTTCAGGTAGAAGTCTATCTCCTTTGATGAGTATTCTAGTTCCTGACTTCCTTTCATCCACATTTAAAAAATTTTTTTTCAGAAGTCCTTCATTTTTGAATTGTTTGTTTTTGAATCTGATGTTCATTTCTTGTAGGCATAACATGGTTGGGTTTGTTTTTTGATCCATCCAGCCATTCTGGGTCCTTTTTGACTCAGATGAACTGAGTTTAGTCCATTTACACTCCCTATTTCTTTATCTTCCTGGCTATGTTATCACCAAGTTTAAGGTTTGTGGGCACTTGTGTTTGTTTCTAGCTTAACCCATCTACTGGAGCCTTTTTGACTGATGCTATATCTGCCATGTTTTTTTTTTTTTCTTTCACCTTTTAGTTCTCTCCTGCTGGTCCTATCTCTGTCATAATTCACATGGTTTGGTGATTCTTTGTTTTGTTTTTCCTGTTGTAAGACCCATTTCAAGACAGTCCTGGTTATGGAAAAATCCATTAACTTCTTTTTAATTAGTTAAATCCTTTACACACCCAAGTAGAGTAGCAGTTAGGCCAGTCACCTACAAAGGAGTGCAGGCTACATGCTCCTAGGTTCAAGTCCTAGGGTTGGGAAGAAACAACCATTGTGAACAACTAAATGAAAATAAAATAAAATGCTTCTTCCTTCTCTCTCTTCTTGTGGTTTACCTACTCACCGTCATTACTGCCTGTACCTTTCCTTAAAAAAAAAAAATCAACTAAAACCTTTACTTCTCTATATATTTAATAATTTTACAGGGTAGAATATTCTTGGCTGGTAGTTTTTGTTCTTTAGTATTGCAGATATGTTATGCTTCTCTTTCCTGGCATGTAGGATTTCTACTGATAAGTTTGATGATAACCTGGTGGGTGTAACTTTGTAGGTTATGTTTCTTTTGCTACTTTCTTTTTTAACAGGGAAGGTGCAGGCAGAAATGGAGGCAAGTAGACAGGCAAGCAGAAAGAAGTATTTTATTTGTTTTTATTTTAGTTATTCATCTTGGTTGTTCTCACTGCCCTGAGTCCTTGGGATGTATGTGGACTGTGCTCAGCTGGAGGTGGCTGGCCTAAACTCTACATCACCAGGTCACACCCTGTTTCTCTTTTATAGTCCTACTAGATTTGTTTCTATCATTGGCTTTGGCTACTTTCACTATAATGTGTCTCCCCATCCCTCATCTCTATTCTATCTTTTTGCAGTTGGGAACTTGCATGTTCTATCATCTTAGACTTCCGTGGTTAGTGTCTTTTTCTTTTCTTTTTTGATGGAGTGTGTTAAGTTTTCTGCTTTAACTTATTTAAATAAGTGTTTGGCTCATATTCCTCTTTCCTCATTTCTGGGATACCAATTAATTTTGTTTGTTCTTCTCATGCCATGTGATGTTTCTCTCAGGATATCTTCATTTTTCTTTAATCTTGTTTCTCTCTCCTCTTCCAATAGGGTTGCCTTTATGTTTTTGTCTTCAATTTATGAGATTCATTCCTCTGCAAGATTGAGCCTGTTTATGGAATTTTCCATGTTTGTCTTCTATGCATTGACTCTATCTTTCATATCTAGCAGTTCTGTTTGGGCTTTATATCTTCAGTCTCATTGGTGAAGTAGTCTTTATAACCTGTCATTTCTTTTCTGAGGTCTTGAATTTGTCTTTGGATAGTTAAATGGTTGTGCATCCTGCAGATCATTCAACTTTAGAAAAAATAAGGAATGCTTTGAATTTTCTTTCTGTTATTCAGGGTTACTCAATTTCTTCTCCAGGGAGTTCCTGGTCTCTTTCTCAATCTGTGTTGTGTGTGTGTGTGTGTGTGTATTTGGATATAGGTAGGTCTCACCTCTCTGTCCTGTATTTGAACCAGGGGCTTTATTTTTCTCTTGTTTTCTTCTTAGGTGATGATGGCTTTGGGCTGTTGTGGATCATGAGGCAGCTGTGGGCTGTGTTATCCTTGCACAGAGTTGTTCTGCACTACTGCTCAGCTTACAGCAGGCAGGGTCCCTCATGCAGAGATAGGCATGGTTGTTCAGCTCAGAGGCTTCTGGGTCACTCAGGGCAGGAGTGGCCCTACTGTACCGGTGGTTCATGGGAGCATTTCTGCCCACTCTTCTCTTCGAAACTTCCCCTGCATGCATTTGTACCATCTAAGCGGACATTTTCTCTGGCCTGGGTTTAAGGTTTCTGGCACCTCCTATTGATGTGGGTGATTGAGGCCGATGAGTGTGGAGATCGTCCCAAAAGAATTCAAGGAAAAACACCTTATTCCAGCATCAGGTGGCAAGTTTATTGGAAAACAGTGAAACAGAAATGATGCATGCAGCTGGGGGTTATGGAGAAAGAGAGCTGCCTATTATAATGGTGCCTATTATATACCTGGGGGAGAGGACCTCCCCTTGCGTGTAGCCAGGAGTTGCAGCTCTCAAGAGAGTTGAGAGAGCTGAAAGGTTGCTTGGAGTTCTAATGAGAGTTGCCTGGAGTAGCTAGGGGATATGTTTCTAGATGTAGATCGTTAGGGAGGGGCTGAGGTTTAGGCAGGTAGGATTTGTTTGTTTGTTTGTTTTTTAAGGATCCCTTCTCCCCCATCCCTCATCTCTATTCTATCAGGAAAGGACACAGAAATTTCACATCAACACACTTGTACCTTCCTTTAGGGAGCTTATATTCTCTTGAGTTTAGAAATACAAACAAAAACTCCAGTAAAGCATTTGATATAGTGGTGAGTGTCCCAAGAATATGCAGCCAGCTGTTGTACAGACAATGGACGAAGAGGGACGATGGAGGGGCGTCCACATCTCAAGAGGAGGGGGAGGGCTCTGCGGAGAGGACATTTAATCTGAGCTCTGACAGGCGAGAAGGAGCTGGAGTAACTTGGTTAGATTTACGTTTTAAACAGATGACTCTGGCAGGAGGGAAAAAGGATCCATTTCTCCACGGTCTTAGGAAACAACACTCACTAAATCAACCTGCTGACAAAGAAAAATTTTCACAGTAGTGTACCAAGGTGACCTTGCCATCTTCAGTCAACATGGACTCATTTGCATCTCCGAGCACTAAAAGTTAACTCTTGCATATACAGTACTTTAGAATTTATAAATGTACTAGGACTTTTTGTAATGTATTTGTCTTCCAAGCACTTCTTTGAGGCTCGGGAGGGCGGCAACTGCTGCCTCCATTTCACAGAAGAGGAGACAGGAACTAAAAGAGATGACCTTATTTACCCCAAATTGTAATCACAGATGAGACCACCCTGAATCCTATCAAGTGCACTGGGTCATATTATTGTATAGACAAATGCCACCTGCCTCCACAATTGTGATTTTCCCCTGTGCCTCTGTGTTCAGGGGAACCAGTAGGAATGTGTACCTGGCTGCTTTTCTTTTAATGTATTCAGAGTTTAGTACTTGGACACCAAAGCTCTAACTTTTTTTGCCCTAAAAATCTATGTTTCCCAAACCTTTAAAAAAAGTCTTTTTTTTTTTTTTTTAAAGGGCTTTTGTATTTCTGTCCAGCGTAACAAATTCTGGAAGCTTATTCTACTGCTGCCACGTGTTATGTGCCAGAAAGAATGGCCTCAGAACCATCATCCTGGTTTTTGTGGAAAATATCACTGATAGATTTGATAGATTTATCCTTCAGAATCACAGAGGCATATTTGTGAATATTCAGATTCCTGGGTTCCTCCTTAGAAGCTGGAAAGTTGGTGCACTGCAGATTAGATTGTTATTTAAGAAATTATCCACTAGATGCCAGTAAATCTCCATCTAAACTCTGAAAGTCCTGTCTAAAAAAAAAAAATCCTGCATTTAAAATTTTTTATCAGTGACAAAAGACATTTTGAGCAATGGGAGCTTTTCTTTTTTTTTTTTTTGCTAATTTACACTAGGGTACCTTATAGATTAGTGGTTACCAAAGGCTTATGTTTTAGGACAATTTGCTGGTGAAAACCCCCAAGGCTACCTTTCCCAGTGTTTTGGAGGACACAATTTCCATAAGAAGTTAATAGGTATGTGAACAAAGGGTGCATGGTCAAGTGTAATTATTTCTGTGACATCTTGCGACAAAGACACCTGCTGAGTTTGTTAAATCTAGCTGGGCAGTGTGCTCATGGAACCATCAGAAGGTCTGCAGCATTTCAAAGCTGCCTCTGGGACACTGGCACTGCCAGGAATTCTTTCTGGAAAGAGCTCTGTGAGAATTTGATCCCACTGAACTGCTGTGAGGAAGTCACCGTGGAACCCTGCTGCATTTTGACTGTAGCAGAGCTAGTCTAAAATATAGTGACCCCTATTGTACAAATCTCTTCAGTTCCATACTTTCAGATAGTGAGGATTTGGAGGGCCAGTTTAGATAGCAAAGGCTAGCCCCTTTTCAGAATCTGTTTGCTTCCTGGGTTTTCAGAGATAGTAAGACATGAGTTCCTATAGGGAGGGATTTACCTGCATTGTGGCTCCTAACTTCTAATAGAGATTGTGAAGTGAGGGGGCATGTATATTCAGAAGAAAGAGAGGAGAAAGAAAGAAGGTGTTCTACCTTCAGCTTTTCAATTTCCATTTAGGAAGAGAAAGAGATCAGGCCAGGAGGGGTATTTGGGAGCTCAGTGGGGGTCAGAAAGTCACCTCTGGACATGTAGTCACATTTCTATGCTGGAGACAGAACAATGAACTCTGAAAAGCAGAAAACAGAAGTGAAGGCTGGAGTCCTAGAGCAGAGTTGGAAGTCAAAGAGCTTTAGAAGGGTTGTCCAAAAACCCCATGGAGATGTGGTTCTGTTTCTTAACATATATGTGTATATATATATCTATATATATATCTATATATATACTGTCAACATAAGAAAGAAATTAAGGCAACATAAAAAAGTTTATTTATGGCTAAATTTAAGGATTGTAGCCTGGATAAGCACACTCAGAGGCCCTGGTGCAAACAGAAGCCCCTTTAACCGGAAGCCAGTGAATACACGTGGGCTGACCGGCTGCTGGCCAGCCCGTCTGTCTGGGTGGAGGGTATTTCTATACAGGGCGCATCATCAGTAAACTTCCTTTTAAAGCTGACTGAGTAAGTTGTCTGACTGCCTCTCTGGATTCTTATGATCAAAGAGAAACCATACATCATTCATTTAGACAAATAACTGCAATTTCACCCCCAGAACAGTGGGCAGAGAACATCTGCATGTGTGTTGCAAAGGTACTTGAGGTGATTTTTTTTTGGACAGACCATTGTCCAAATTTTAATACTTGTGTATTTACTTGTATCTGAGTTAAAATATAAAACCTATGACTATATAAAAAGTCATTAAGCCTATGACTTTTTATATTTCATGAGCCTATGACTTCTTTCATTTTTTTCCATAAAACCTACACATTTTAAATTAAGCAAAAATCTTTAAAAAGTGGTCTCATTTAAAGTCAATTTAAAAAATAAAGGTAAATAATAGTAGAGGAGATACAAGAAATGGAAAAAATTGGGAAGGTGGTTTGCAAATGGTGGTCATTTGAGAAACACAGGAGCCCTGGACACTGGAGCCTGACAGGTCTGACATGTCATGTGCTCATCACCAACTGTGTGACTGGGTGTATTGTTTAACCTCTCTATTTCAGTCACCATGTTTGAAATCACAAAGACCATCAGATATTGTTATGCTGCTAAGCAGCAGACCCTGTTATATTTGGGGGACCCCAGGAAGTGTTTCAGAGATGCTTATGATGTGGGAATAGCAGAGATTAAAATATTTAGAGAAAGTATGCAGATGTATAAGCAGAAAATTAGCTGACCAAACCTAAGGTGTACTAGCAAGCCACCCAGAAAAGAGAAGATGGGCTTAGTAACTTAAGCCATGCCCCATGGTTAACTCACTATTAAGCCAGGCATGCTGGGGTTATATCCACAGTGGAAACTCTACCAGTTCTTACTAGAACTCCAGCCCCTGGTTACACCCATGAAGGGGAGAGTTCCATCCCGCAAGTATATACGGGATGCCATATTGCCTCTGCACACGTGGAGTGATGCACTTGGCTTTGCACACTTGGGCCTGCACACACACATGTGTGTTCTTAATGTAACTTTTCCACCCAGCAGGGAGCTTAGACTCTGCTGTAAGTCAGATGATCCTGGCTTAGGGCCCTCTGAAAATTCTTTCTGGACAGACCACGGCTCTCATTGCGGTGCCCAAGCCCACCCGCTTCATTTATATGTGACCTGTCTTGCAGTTGCCTTTTTAGGAGCAAGAGGAAAGGGCACAGGTGTGTTCTTTGTTACCTGAGAGTGATGCCTGGCTGCTGGGTCTCCCAGTCCCTTTAGCACTGCTAGGAGTTATGACTGTGACCACTTACATCCATGTCCCACCATTTAGAGGCCACTGTTCTGGGGACATGACTTCCCTTCTTGGTGTTCTACCTGGTATATGAAGTTGAGAGTGACCCAAGTCACCTCATGAGTACTAGGGCTATAATGAGTGAGGCAGATTGCACTGACCTTAGGGGACTGTGGTTTCCTCATGTTGTAACCTCTGTGACTTCAGGCACGAAATATAGCCAGTCAACAAATAGCACTTACTAGCTGAGTCACTTAGGCAAATGAAGTGAAGATTTACTTTCCAGAAGAGATGAATCCTAACTTTGACTTCCCAGTGGTAGTATAAGACTGTGCTTGCTTTCCTGTGTCCTCTTTAACACTGTATATAGAGGTAAAAAAACAAAAAAAACAACTATATTATTTTACAATTTATATGCAAGAGTGGTTGACCATTTCTCCCATTTGTTTTGTCACTTTCGTTTTTTTTTCTTTTGTGAATTATTTTTGTCCTTAAGCTTTCCCATGCTAATTGGGAACATCAGTGTATTTCATTTTATTTTGTAGTGATTCTTAAACTTAGGTAACTTTTTACAGTATAAAGCTCCGCTTATCAACATTTGCGTATATATACTGTCAACATGAGAAAGAAATTAAGGCAGCATAAATGAGTTTATTTATGGCCAAATTTGAGGATTGTAACCTGAATAAACATAGACTCTCAGCTGCCTTTAAGAAAGTGCACCATTGGGTAGCGAACACACAGGGGTTTTGTAGGAAAAGGAGGTTATAGAGTAGGGGGATAGAAGGCTGATTTGTTGACATTCTGTTGCTTTATTAAAATTATATGCACTACTGAGGTGATGTTCCCTCAACAGCAGGTGAATTTAACAAGGTCAGCTCTTAGGCACCTCAAGTTCCTTTAGGGTTACTTTGACCAATCTGAGACTAATCAGGCTTTGAGTTTAAGGTATAGCCTTTCCCTGGGCTAGTTTTTCCCTATTACTGGTGCTTCTCCCTCCTGGGTCCCTAACTGAATATCTTGGATCTTCAACAAAGCTCTCCACTTCTCCTTGTGGCCTGAATGCACCTAGGCCAGGGGGTGTTTTGAGTACTGCTCAGCTGACAGCAAGTCTGTCAGAGACCAGTCTGGTGGCATTTCTTCCTCCTTAAGTGAGATTTAGCAGACTAGAGGGGCTCTATGCAGGCTTTCAAATTTTTTTCTTTATGTAGCCTCCTCTTTTCTGGTTCTCTTCCCTGTCATTTACAAAACCTCAATCTCCTCAAACTCTAATCTCTGAAGAGAGCATAAGGTGTTAACTGAGAATTATTAAACTCTGTTTCAAAATTGTCATATGTAATTATGTTTAGACAATGACAGCAATTATTTGGTGGGGTTCTGCTGTCAGTGTAGAGTTCCATTTTACTACGGGAGTTTTGGATGCTTGGCCTGGTGTAGTCCTCCCTTGTCTTAATGCTGTTTTGTTCAAGTTCTGCTACTCCTCTGTGTCTCACTGTTCTTATCTAATATGCTTTCAGTTTTGACGTTATCTCCTTATGTTAGGGTCCTTTTAAAAACTTTTCATAATAAAAGGTAAATAAAATATATGCAAAAGTAGAGAGCATATTGTAATGACTCCACATTCTTAACACCCATCTTCAACATTTACCAATAGTTGAGGGCTTTTATTCCTAATTGTAAAGTGCTGTCAGACTTTATATCTGCAATTCCTCTAAGGCAGTTGTTGGTAATGGTGATTTCATATTAGGATCACTGGAGGAACTTAAAAAATCACTATTCCTAGGCCACATTCAAGACCAATTTAATCTGGATCTCTGGGGGTAGGATCCTAACATCCTTATTTTACAAAGATCCCTAGGCGATTTCATTTTGTGGCCAATATGGAGAACGACTGCTCCAAGGTCACCTTAGGAATGGGTCTACACCAGCTGCACCCCCAGGGGAATCTGCCTTCCAGTAGGGTATGCAGAGAAGGGTCAGTTGGCCACTTAGCATGGAGTATGTGCTTGTGGGAGACTGGCTCAACTCTGCTCTGTGGCTACATTTCTTTTGCCTGGGTGTCTCTGCAAGCTGTCCTTTGTGGATATAATGGTAGGGAGAAGGATTTATTTAACCCTTTTTGGTGGGAACTGTCACTCACAAATTTTGTTTGGGGTTATGTTAGGCAGAAACATCTTCACCAAGAGCATTGTTGATTAATACAGTGAAAAGCCTCTCCAACAACTTGGTGCTAGTGATTTTGCCATTTTCTGATTTTACTCTGAGTCTTCTGGCCCTATCAACATTAACAGGAGAGAAAAGCATGCTCATGCACTGCTAAGGAAGAGTAAATTCAACTGCTTTGAAGGGGAGTTGGTAGTTGTTATAATAAATGTGTAAGCCCTACCACCCAACATTCACTCTAGATAATCCATGCTAGGAAAACACCAGTCACCCTGGGCAGGAAGAAGAACAAGGCTGTTCATCACAAAATTGTTTGCAAGAGTGAACATTTTGAAATAAGTTACATTTTTATGACTGGTGGAATTGCTAATTAATACTAAGTAAATAATGGCATAAAATTATTGTGAAATGCTTTATACAAGTTAATAATAAGCAGCTTTGTAGGCACTTACATAAAAAGACTTCCAAGACATATTGTAAAGTTAAAAAAGCCATAGAAATAAAAGTAAATATGAAATCATCTATATGAAACAAAATGGAGAAGAAATAAAAGTAAAAATGAAAGCACACCCAGCAATTGGTAACAGTAGTTATTTTTGAAATAGAGGGGATTGCTCTTGGGGTGGCTGGTAAAATACTACCTTAATTGAAGGCTTACTATTACTTTAAAAATTGTATCTTTAATATATTTAAATGACCATGAGTTAGCTTCCTTGAAAAGACAGTGAACAACCGCCTAGTAAAGCAGGTCTTCTACTCAGTGCAGTCTGTTAGAGCTACGACATTGCCTCCTGAGAGGTAAAATCCTTATATAAACTCAGTGTAGTCTATCTCATCTTCCGAGATTCATCCTATGTTTAATTTGGTTCAAGGGCCATCAAGTCATACTTAAGAGGATCAGGAACAATCTTGCAATTGTCTTGATTTTAGCAAAAAGTCAAGTGGGATTCAACAGGCAGATGGCACTTGACTTTTTCAGAGTGCTATTCACACAAGTTCCTGGCTTGCTCCCTGCGCTTTGGGAAGAACGGGTGGGGGCCAGACCAAGTCATTCTATGATGGAGTCTAAGTTGTCTTTACAGGACTGTGGGCTTGTGGAAACCAGGGTTTGACTCATGACAACAGGGTCACTAGGAGACGACCTTGCTAATTCTCATCATGTCTTCTGGGCCATCGCTCTTCCCCATCCCTCCACCTAAAATGCTTTCCCAGCTTGTTTTCATTTCGTTACCCAATTTTCTGCATCTAAGTGTACTTATTAAGTGATTTGAAAAAATATTTAAGCTTCTTGAGAGTAGAGAATCTTTCCGGTTTTGGTCACTGAAGTATTTTAAACTTATGTCTCAGAGCCCAGCAGATAGTTGGTGCTAGTAAACTGTTTGTTAAAAGAATGAATGAAATAGTTATCAAATTCCTGTTGTGCTTTGGGCCATGCAGTGGGGACACATTCCTGCCCTGGAGGGTTCAGTAGCGTCTGTGAGAGATGGTGGTAATCTGCTTCACCAAGAAGAGGAAAGACTGGCCTAAGGCAGTGGCATCCCTGGTGGAAACTAAAAGATAATAGAATTTGCCATAAGACAAGCTGGGAAGGGAGGTCCTGCCAAGAGGAAAAGCAAGTGTGTAAGGCTTCTGAGGTAATTTTAATTAATAGTAGACATAGAAGTAAGCCCAGAGGAGGAGGACAAGTGGCAAGAAACAAAGGTGGGAGGATGGGCAGGCATGGGTCATGCAGCCCTTGAATGTCTTGACCTTTGAGTTTCCATCATGTACAGTCCAAGGCCTAGTATATGCCTTCCAGAGGGTAGATTCAAGCAAGACTTACTGCTATGTTTAATCTCATCACTTTGAGACAGTACCCTTTCACCTAATTTATTTCAACTTATAGTGATGTCTCCAATTGTCAATATCATGTAGTTTCAATCACATCATGCTTTTATTTGTCTGCCCAATAGATTTTTATTTTTATTTTTTTCCTAGTAGATTTTTCCTTACCAGCACACTCTGACACTCCATGTGATCTGGTGGGCCTGTCAGTCAGGAAGCTCCCTTTGCCCTTTTCAGAATATGGACAGCTTTTAACTGACCAGTCAGAATACTCCATAGTCCTACCCAGAGATTCACGTGAGGAGAAAAAGCCTGTGCCTTAGAGAGGGCAGATCAGAACTCATTGGGGCACTGACACAGATGTGAGGGAGAGAAGAGTGCTTTCTCCTCTAGTATCACAGTGTCTCAGAAGTGCTGGTCCCAGTCTTTCTCTGTTGTTCTACAAGTATTTCTTTTTACTTCTTCTATTTCTTGGCTCTGCCTCCTTCAGTGAGGTTTCTGCTCAGGAAGATTCTCTCTGGGGGGCAGAGTGCCTTGTTGACATTGTTTGTATCTTTGAATCCAGTCATGACTGAGGCATTAAATGGACCCATTGGATGTCTAGGAATTCTAGAGAATTCATTGCTCTAATTTATTTTGTGTATGTTGATCTCTCTAGATAATGGCTATGTAGCAGACAAATTCCAAGCCCAAGACTTATTTTTGTCAATCCCAGTGTCCAATATACAGCTAAGCATACAGCTGCTCAATAAGTGCCTCTCTGTTGACTGACATGGAACCTAGGTCATTAAGTTTAGTAACAATATGATGGATCATTTCACTCCAAATGAATTAGTGGGTTGTGAATGATTAAAAATATAAGCTCATATTTCAACTTCAAAGAGAATCTGTGAGCTGAAAAATTGCTTTTTGGATTGAATGATTTGTTTGAAACACCATTTCCCCACCTCACCAGCTAATAAGGAAAATGTGAAGAAAATATAGGGATGTAATAGAATTTTAGAG